>OU964969.1:2388878-2678878 GCA_918808275.2 Dolichovespula sylvestris
CTGACGACTTCCGAGTGGGTCGCGTCCATGACGCTTCTACCGTTTACCGACATTATAATGTCGCCAACCTCCAAACCGGAACTCTCAGCAGGTGTGTCTGGTTCGATCGCGGAGACTACCACCGGTTTTGATCCGTGAATTCGAAAGCCAAACTCACCGTCGGCCTCACGCTTCACGATCACCCTTTTGTCGCTTTCTGCAAATCGAAGTTGACACTTGAAGTTGACACTTAGATGAAAGAAAAAAAGAAAAAGAAAAAAATAACAAACAGAGAGTATCAAAATCTATCGATCGAAGTGTTATCATTTAATTATCTCTTGATCTTTTTTCTTTTTCGATTTTTCTCACATAATAATCTCCTTCGTATCGTAATATCCAACGGTTTGCGAACTACGCTGTATAATCAGTTGCCATTATAGAAAGTAAAGCGCCGCACGTGCGTCACGCCGACCCACTTTCCGCCGCCTTTTAGAGCGTTTCTATTTATTCACGGCAATCCGAGCGTATAAAGCCATGAATAAAGATCAGAAAAGAAAGACAAGGTGGATATAGAAGGCAGAAAGGAGACATCGACTAGTCGTTAATCTGCTGGTAAAATATGAACGGATTCGTGTTGGATTATCTCTCATTCTCTCTCTCTCTCTCTCTCTCTCTCTCTCTCTCTCTCTCTTTCTCTCACTTTCATTCTCAAACATGCATAGAGCCGAGCAAGTATTTCGAATTTTCTTCGATCTAATAGGATTAATGATCCAAGAATAATCAAAGCAACGATACGTTCGCAGTTTCGAAGTTATCTAGCTGACGAAACCTATTCCCGAGTAGAGATCCCCTGTCGGATATTTTTAGAGGGTTGTAGATACGTGCACAATTTCCTTGGACATCGCATGGGTATTCCATACCATCGGATTTCTATAGATAGACATTCCGTCGATTACGCGTATCAACTTTAAACCGATACTTAATAAAAGTAGTATCTCGCCACAATTGCGATATATTTCCAATCGAATAGACCGATCCCTTGGCAGAAGAGACGCATGGTGGATAAACGTACACCATAAATATGTTAATATTTCTTGGATATTTCTGGATATCCGTAGAGGACTCCGCGACAGAAGTGTGTCATAATACATGTGTTTCTTGTTTTACAACGTGCCACGGATCTCACCGTTCGTGACATAATTAATGAAATTTAATGTATAAAAAGAATAACAAAAGAAAAAAGATAGCAGAAAAATAAAGAAGAGGAGAAACGAAGTAAGGAAGTTTGGAAAGTTATTTTGTCGAGAAACTAAAGATTCGAGTAGATCTTGTGCCTCTTGACCTTGAGGAAAACATATCGATTTGGCGCCTCTCGCCAACGTTCAATGCGCTTTGATCTTGATCGAGCGAGGACAACGCGAGGAGATGGTACACGGTGAGGGCTATATTGTCCCAATAGTCGCGAAAAGTCGTGTTCTTGGCCACGTGTTGACAAATCTTGGCGAGTTTCCGATTTTCATCGAAGTACTCGTTAATTTGTATCTCGGCGACAACGACGATGTCGCTCGAATGGTCGACCTTGTCGAGTTGAAAAACACGTTCGGTTCGCGAGTCGATTGCATCGTTATTAGCGGGAGCCTAATTAAGCGATGAAAAGAAGATTATTTACCAGGTGTCGTTGCACCGAGTCTCGTGAGGGCCTGTCCCTCTCTGCACCACACCCTAAGCATACACTTGAGAAGGTCCTCCAAAGCTTTCTTCAGCGATACATCCTCCTCCAATTCCTCCATATATTCGGAATTGTGCGCCGAGTCGCACACCATCCTTCTTATTTTTCTTTCTCTTTTTCTTTCTCTCTCTCTCTCTCTCTCTCTCTCTCTCTCTTTCTTTCTCTCTCTTTTTCTCTTTTCTTCCTAATATCTACAAAATGGTCGATCCACCCGACGGGTGCCGTCAAATTTGAAAAGTCACTACTACTGTTGGTGGATATCCGCGAAAGAAATAACGAAAAGGGAAGGTTCGAGCTTCCCCGAAGCCCCGATGCTTTCAGCTTGCGTGCCCGTGGAATGCGACTCGGCGCCCTGACCCACTGACTGCCGGCCAAAAGCTTCTTCTTCGAATGTTCGGCCCATCGCCACCACCGCCACCACCGCCTCCACCAACACCACCGCCACCACCATCTCCCTTCTCTTCTTTATCTATCTCTTTCTATCTCTCCCTCTTTCCGCGATAGCGTCTTTAGTGGCCGACCGGAGAAGCCGTCCAATTCGGACGGCGGAGCCGGCTAAGGTATATTTAGACGACGCAGTATTACGCGGTGCTTATTTAAAGAAACGCTAAAAACATCTTTCTCTTTCTCTCTCTCACTCTCTCTCTCTCTCTTTCTCTCTCTCTCTCTCACTTGCTCTCGAATGATCTATCATCAATCTTCTATCTCTATTTGTCTTTTTACTCTTTTTCTCTTCTTATCTCCCTTTTTTCATTTGTCTTATTTACACACACACACACACACACACACACACACACACAAGTACACGATCTCTTACGTCGACTTCCCAAAGATTTTTTAGGAACATTCTTTAGCGATGTCGTATACACGTAGTCATAAAAAAGTCGAACACCAAGATCGCGTCCTCACGTGCTCCAAATTTTGTTCTTCCCTGGAGAGAAATAACAGATCCTCTTCGAATGTTTTTTTTTTTTCGTACGAAATAACATGAGTTGTTAAAAACTCGAGATGTGTTCCAATGAAAAATAATTTCTTGTCATCGTAATTATAATATATTTTTATATTCTTTATTAATAATCTACAACAACGTTACCCTTTTTATTTACGATCAATTATCTTTGAATACATAACGCTCTATATGCGCGATAGGACTTTGAGAAAAACGGTCATAGCATATCGATTTAAAAATACGCTAACCTTCGATACAGCGTTCAAGGTCTACTTTGCTATGGTTAACCCTCTCTTTCTCTCTCCTTCTCTCTCTTTCTCCCTCTTTCTCTTTGTGCTTTATATTTTGAGATACGATGGAAATATACAGATTATTGATCGAATACTCTTTCTCTTTTATGCAAGTACTTAAATAAAAAAAGAAGGTAGATATGAAGGAAAAAGTGTAAAATAATATCCTGCTATCTCACCAAAGTTCTTCGTTTGTATCCTCCTGTACATTTCGCCGCTACTCTTTCGATGCACCATCCGATGTGTAGCAGCCTGATACTTCTTTCGAAAATTTTTCTCGCTTTCCGTCGATTCTTGGGAACCCCTTCGTTCTTTGAGTACACTTTCTAAAATGTCGTCCTCACCGTCACGACTATCTGGACGACGCCATACATGACTTTCCTCGACGTCGCCGATGTAAATCCATTCTCCTTCGGTGTATGGTTCAACGTAATCATCTTCGTCTTCTCTGCCTGTCAACAGTAATAAATATAAGAGAGAGAGAGAGAGAGAGAGAGAGAGAGAGAGAGAGAGAGAGAGAGAGAAAGGAAAGAGAAAGAGTAAGAATATTTTATTTTATTTTTCTTCAATTTTTCTCAAGACTTTTAATTTAAAACTAAATTTAAATCATGTCGGAACCTGTGAGTATCTCCATGCTAGCGTCGGTGCTTCTAACTTGTAGTCTCTTTCTACCAACAGCAGTTTCATCGATGGATCCTCTGCTTCCTGATCTCGGTCCAGCTCGTTCTTCCGATTTTGCCCGAATGTCCGATCGGCCAGCACTACTACGGCGATGTCTTCTATCGCTACGATCTTCCAAACGATATCTCTTGTCAAACTTCTTGTAAAGTCTCTGACTAGAGCCATGTTTCGAACTAGTTGACCTATGTCCTTCCGGCGAGTCAGCAAAATCCGCTGGTGGTTTGACTATCTCCTCGGAAACCTCGAAGTAAATCTACGATTAAATATCCTCATTAAAGTGTTCGCTCGAACGTAGTTAACCTACCTTCCTCCCACAATGATGACAATGAGGTTCATCTAATGTAGCAACCGCTATATATGGCTGATCGGTACCCTCACTATAAAATACACTGTCACTTCCAGGACTAACCGATCTAAGAGATTCGGCTGAGAGAGCCTTTAATCTTGCTTCTGGACTATGGCGATCTATAATAACAGCACGATACTCGTGTCCAGGACTACGTTGATAACGTCCGAGACTCAAACGATTCGAACAAACATCGTCTGCAATACGAGATCTTCTTCGTGGTAAACTACCGGTTATAGCAGCGTTCTTATCCTATGAAATGTCATAATATATTATCCTGATCGTTGTCGCATTAATCAAGTTTTCAAGAAAGTACCTCGTTGCTTCGTCTTCTGGCAGGAACATAGCCTCCATTTTTTCTTCTTGGACTATCCCTTGTTCTTCGATGCCTATTACTATCACCAGTGTCTCTATACATATGATAATGATGATGATGATGCATACGATAATAGTGACTACAGCTAGAATCATCGGATGTAGCTGCGTGTGTACCATCTTCACTTTGTTCGATTCTCCATTCCTCTTTCTGAGGACTTCGATTACTTGGCTGTTGCTGTTGTTGTTGTTGTTGCTTTTGTTGCTGTTGTTGAATCTGCTGCAATTGACCATTATCTCGTTTCCTATTGTTACGATGAGGACTTCTCGAAGACGGTTGTTTCGTTCGCGATCTCGAAGGAACGCTCATGTTTTCTAAATATAAAGATTCAGTTATATGTTCCGATTCGGTGTCAGCTATTCCATTAGTTAGATCTAAAGTGAACAGTTTCCGTCTTCTTCGACGTTCTTCTTCGCTCCAAGCATTCTGATCTGGTGGCGATTCGGCGTATCCTCCGGAAGACGAACGATGTCCTTCCTGATATGAAATAAAACTGATTGAGTGAGAAAACCAGAACTTTAGTGTTATCTGATGCTCACATCTTTATCTAACTCTGCTTCGGAAACGTGACCACTTTCTGGTGCAGTCTGATCAAGTTCTTGCATCGTCGCCATTGCGTCTTTCAAATCATAGCTTCCTGAACTACTACTGCTCGTTGATCTGGCTGGAGAAAGTAATTCTTCCAAACTGAAAGGATCTTCTGTCTCTTCTTCGATCGGTCGTGGACTGCTAGGTTCCTCGACCACGGCCTAACAAAGTACATAAATATAAACCTATATGATTATAAGATAGTATTTTGAAGAAGTACCTCGCTTCTCGCTAGACTATATATGGAGCTAGCACTCTCGAAAGAGCTACCCTCCGCGGCGGTGGCTGTGGTCGATGCTGGTGCTGATGCCGAAGCCGCGGCACTGGACGTTTGCGGTGGCCTCGACCAGGAACTCGTAGTCGCGGAGGTACCAGTCGTGGTCCCAGTTTCGGTCGAGGTATTGGCAGTGAAGTAATCCTCGGTCGTCGAGGTCTCAGAAAGGTCAGTGTTAGTACGACCACCAGAGTCCGTTCTAGCAAGACTCAAACAAAACTCACTCGACGATTGTGATTGTGGTTGAGACAATGGTGGAGCTGGACTAGAACGACGGAAACCAGTTCTAGCTCTGCCGTTGCTCGTTGTCACAGAAGTATCAGCGCTGAAATTGTGAAAGAAAAAACTTTCATGTACATATGATGAGACCTTGATAAAAAGAATGAGGTTGCAACGTGTCCAAGATTGAACACATTGAACAGTGTACGATCGGTGGCAGCCTATTTACGTCTCTCCACGTAAATAGTTAGCCTTTGTCGATAAGCGTTTCAACCTTGGCGTGAGAGGCTGTACAGGCGTTGCAGGCTCGAGGCGTATTCTTGGACTGGGCGTGTGCATCTCTTTCACGTCTTCGGCATCCAGTGCTTCGGTGTCCATAGAAGAATCTTGCTGATGTTGCAAAAGTAGGAGGAGTCTCCTTTTTGGAGTTAACAAAGCGAGAGAATCAGCTTGAAGTACCGTCGCTTGGGACTCGTTCCAAATTCCATCGCTGTGGTCCCTCGTTATGTCGTTCGCCAAGGAATCACTCGAGGCGAACGGAGAAGTCCCAATAATGCCGGTCACCGGCGACGTTCTGGATATAATACCAGGAATAAAAATCTTTCCGGTGTGTGACAATCGGTGGGTCAACGGTAACTCGTCTTTTGGACTTTGAGGTATTCGTCGAGGTGCTGTTGTATCATTCAGATTAGATAACATACTTGTTAATTAAGACAAAATTGTCATATTTCTCTAAAATAAAATATTTTTATGTTATTATACCTGATGACGTTGGTGAGGTAGGCGATGTTGGAAGCGACCTAGGTAACATAAAATCACCGGACAATGGACCCTGTACTCCATCTTCGAGCGATACGCTCCTTTTACGGAAAAGTCCGCGACGAATAAGGTTTTCATGAAATTCCTAAGGCAATAGCAAAGTTATCACAATGTTTGAACAGGTAAATTATTGAAAGGATTCTTTTACTCACTTCCTCGTGATGATCGTCTTGAGGAGAAGCTGCTCGTAAAAGAGAAAGATCTTCCGGAGTAGATGAAAATTCAACAGATGTTCTAACCGTTTTACTCCATGGATCCTGATGATTTCTTCTACATGTATGCGGATAACTTGGCTCGCCAGCTTCACCGACTAATTCTCGTCTCTCTACTCGAATCTCACCATCGGAAAGAGTTTTTTGTAATGGTAGGAACCTTCGAGTGGGCGTTGACAGACGATTAAGAATGGCACGGGCGTCCGGTGAGACCGGAGCTGGCTTAAAATCTATAAGGATTTCTTGGTCTTCGAGTTCGATGGATTTTTGTCGTTGATCTTGTGACTATAACAAAATATAAATCCAACGTGAAACCTAGAATGTTCAAAGGTATACATTTTAAAGATCCCCCTTATATGAAACTTACAGGACACAAAGGACCGTCGATGTCTCCGTTAGGCAAAGATTCGTCCTCGGTGATGGGATAACTAGGAAGTTGAGGAGGTGGAGTCTCGACAATGAATGGTGACCGCGGTGGTTCCTCGCTTTGCGTTCTGTGAAGTGGCTCGTGTTCCACTTCTTCTTTAGATCCTGAACTAGTTTGTACACCACCCAAAGGTGTCCCCAATTGTCCAGCTTCGGAATAGCTTTTCGTCAACTTTCTACCATTAAAGAGACCATTCGTCTGGGCTCCCTGCGAGACCATCTTTACTCGATGTATGGTTCTGGGACTGAGAGTTACAGGAGGTACTCTACCACGAAAACCTGCTGGGATTTCTGTCTGAGTTGCTTGCGTTTTCATGACACCACGTTTCGGAAACTTTTCTGGAAAAAAGATTGTTCGATCGAAATAAGGAAACTTTTTTCTGGGAGAAGAGGGAAAGAGAGAGAGAGAGAGAGAGAGAGAGAGCCACATTCATCCGCTAAATCGATTATTACCGCTCTCTTCCAGCAAAAACTTTGTCCTCTCGTTAATTATCGTCACGCTAGAGTAAACAGATCTGTTGCCATTTATTATACACGCTAATTAAACAGTTACGCAACGAAGATTCTAATGGAAATGTTTTTTTTTTCGGAAAATTCGAACATCATAGTCCAAAACATTATTTAAATTATTGAAACGTAAGATAATCACTCGTAGCTCGTTATGGAATAACAGCGTTAGAGATAGCTGTTTGCAGTACTTTATCCTTGCTTTAATAAACTCAATATGGAATTCCCATCGCGTATAACGATATTGGCAATTTCATCATCTACAGGAAGTTGCCGTAGGATGGTAATCTATCAGAAGGTGTAAGCTTATGTGAATTTCAGTATATGAAGTAACTACCACTTCAAAGTAACATCTTTTGCATCCCGTTATTAAGGCTTTTCGTTTCGTTTCTCGTGGATTCAATCGCTTAGAGTCATAATTATTATGTTAAAGTATATATCGATTTTTTGAAATGTTAAAGTTAGCGTAAAAAAAAGGAAAACTTACCGCGGATGAGTGGAGCGTAAGAGTGGACAAGGGGTAAATTCGAGGACAGAGTGGTGTTTTGCATCGTTGGCTTCGAGTCAATAAGGCGTTCCGGGTTGTGCGGCCTCGGTGGACTTCTATTCCTGGGAACGTCGAAAGACGTGAGCGTATGCGACCTAGCGAAACTCACGTGTTTCGTTTTAGGGGCTTGAGGACCTTGCGAAGAGGGTGGTGGTGGTGCGGGGGGTAATACTGGTCTTGGACCTTCCATCCTGGTGGATTCTTCGTCTTCGGGCAACCACATGTATCTTTCGAAATTTTATTAATATTCTTTTTTACATGCAAAAAGTAACTTTTTAATTAACATTATTTCTAATTACCAATATTTAATATTATTTTTGTTTTCAACATTTACATTGTCTTTATAGTTTTAAACTGTCCTCATTAGCAAAACTTTTTCTCACAGCCCACTATTCAATTAAAAACGTATCGATGATAAAAGTGTCAGGGTAATAACGATCGGTCGATCATCCGTGGCGTTTGACAACCGTAATGAAACGTGGAACGGCATAAAATAATCATCGCGTCGCGCGGCGTAGTAAAACGTAATTGCATTCGTAGCCAAATGCTTCGAGATAATGTAATCACGAGTGTCCGGCCTAATTACGTCATATATATCGAACGTAAATTCGTATTCGAGCATGCAGCGTAGACCTATCTCTGCCAGAGACGACAGTTTTAATCCAAACGGTAAAAGGAATATTTAAATAGCTAATAACCTAGCGATTTAGGTACTTGTTGCAAATAGATAGCTAATTGCTTTAAACGTGCTTTTATCATCTTTTACGTTCATATTTCTCACAATGATTTTTTAGTATATTTTTATTTTAATGTTTGCTATAATTAATAGAACAATAACGAATTTTTATAATCTCACTTTTTAGGATCGGAGACGGCGCAAAATGACCTTGGTTTCCGTCGAAAGACCTCGATGTCATCTTCGAGATGGTAACGAGAAAGGCCTCTGGAAAAGCTCGTATAGGGTTGCCGATACATGATCTGTAGAGGATATCGAGGATAAGGGGCATCGCAGAGATTTTCGTCGCTTGGTACACTTCGAACGCAAGCGGAAAGAATGGAGCTTTTGGTCGAACTGCATGGTGAAGGTCCTCTCGTTGATAGACAACCAAAAAATCCACCGGCCGATTTTTCAACAGCGTCCAATTGTCTGCTAGTTATACAATATTGCTCCTTTATGTCTTCTCGCGAGTAAAGTGGCGTAGCTCGTCGGTTCCAATCACCATGATAGGATCCACCACCGTGAAGATCAACCTGCGTCGAAACGTCCACCTAAAACCATTGAATGTTCACCGATTCTCATGGACAACGATGCTCATCTCGAAGTTGATCTTGTTCGATCTTAAAAATGAGTTTTACTTATTCTTCTTAAAACTTTTTATTGCTAAACGCTTGTTAAGAATACATTTACCATAACCATCTAAACTCCAATTAACGAAGGCCGTTCTGTCTTATTTACTAGAGTTTATAGAATTGTACGTTGCGGCCCGTTCCAATTGCCTTTGCTATCAGAACTTATAACAACCGGTAGTATACCGAACTTCTGCAATTTCCTGGGCTCTATTATCCTCGACACTGCTATTGTCTTAACTAAACATACACGCTCGATGATCATCTTCCTCTCAAAGATAAACACTGTTTCGAATATCATTCTGTTTGATCTAAAGCATCCTACGTTAAAAGATATTTCGAGTCTGAGTTTAGGACGGTTAGATAAGAAAAGCATATCAAACCCCTCGAAGCGTCTTTTTCAAGAAGGATCTACATATTCGAAGACCGTTTTCTCATCGATCTACATATGTATGTACGAGCGTATCCAGATGGCATTTTACATACCTACTGTGAGACAACCTTCTTCAATCTTTTCCCATGGACGGTTTGCGATCTAAACGTTACACCTTCGAGGCACATAAATTTACCCTCGAATATGCTTCTTTTCTTTCTTTATTTCTTTCTTCGTTGTTTCAAAAAAAAAGGATTTCAAAAAGGAGGTAGAAAAGTTTGACGGAAAAATGGAAAATCCGTTTAAGCTAAACTTCTTTTTTCTTTATTTCAACTTTCTTAAGAAATAATAATCTGTGGAAACTTTTTCTATCTAACGTGTAGTTTTCTCTGGGGGAAAAAAAAAAGAAAAAGAATAGATGTAGTAAATCGTAAAGGCGTCGTGGGTATACGAAACGCTTGTAGATCGATCGGATCGATGTGCATTCAGGAAGACACTCGTCATCTCTTGATACATAACTCACGAAGGGACATAGTATATATCATGCCACACCTACTCGATAGACACTTTGTGGATAACGTAACATCGTGTAATAGTCATTTTCACGGATTGCAATTGAATACCACGACAAATTACTCTTCAGCGTTCTCCGTACGATCCGTCTTTCACAAGGTTATCGATAAAAACATGAAAAGCAAAACATGGTAGAAGCATGCCTTTACGATTCTTTGGATTAGCAATGATAATGCTTAAGTTTTATAAATACACATTGTTCCAAGCATATATTAAAGCAATCACTAAATTGCACATCTTCCGATGATATCATTGCGACACAATGCTTTGACATTCTCTCACAACAAAATACGATCTTCTGCAACTGAATGAACTCGATCTTTGCTAGTTTGTTCGGTACTCAAAATCGAATGATGATAAAACCTTTCTTTCATTTTTTTTCTTCCATACCTTTCCTACCATTTCATATTGCGAAAATCAATGTAAAAATACGTTTTAAATCGTTAAGGCTCGAAAAAATAGAACGATCTTCTTCCAATAGAAGTGACCCATATTCGATCGTAGAAAACGAGCTTTCGAGTACGCCCTTAAGTTGGGCGCGAGCTCTTATTCGAAGACAGACGAACGGATATAAAAAGATGAACTAGAGACAAGTTTGTGTGGTGAATACGTTCAATGCTGTCGCTGGATGAAGAAAAAGAAAAAAAATGAATACGAGCGAGAGAGAGAGAGAGAGAGAGAGAGAGAGAGAGAGAGAGAGAGAGCTACTTGTGATTCGTTAGAAATATCGATAGAAGGTGTGGATTTGTTCTTATAACGTTCAACCTACTTTCTTGACCTCCAAATTTGTCTATAAATCATCATCGGTAAAAGTCTTTCATAAGATAACAACAACATGTGTGTGCGTGTGTGTGCGCGCGTGATGTTTTCCATCAACAGAAGGAAAACAAGAAGCCAAGTGATGTAATCTCTTTGTCGGTAATCATAGCTTTTCATCGTTAACGAATTTATCATAAAAGCTTGCTACGGTATAATCGACGACTAATGGAAGTTTATTCGAGGGCACAGATGCATATATATATATATATATAAACGACGAAGTGGCGCGTACGTATTGGATCGTAAAATTACACGATGAGTAGATATCCTTGCGGCGGGCTGACTGATCCGGTACTTTACTACTGGCTAGTGAGTATTCAGTCTGTGGTAAAGGGAAACAGAAAAAGATAAAAAAGGAGATAGGACACGAGTTCCGACGGAGCTTGCTAATAAACGTGACGACGTTGAGTAAACCGTAGACAAAGTCAAAAGATATATATTAGAATGAAAGAAGATAGAAAAAAGACAGAGAAAGAGAGAGACAGAGTTTGCTTACTTGAGGATGAAAGGCGTGCGTCGTTGCGCCGAGAGTATTGGCCTCTGAGCGCAAAGCGGTGGGGGTGAGATTGGTGGTGGCTGCCTGCAGGTTCCTAGGATTCATGGCGATCTCCGGACTGGGATGAATCTTCCTGATGCCTTGGGGTCCTCCGGTGGGACCCATCGTCGGAGCCTTCACCATCCTTGGCCACACCCCCGGTACGGAGGCACCCTCTCGCAACCTCACGCTCTCTCGCACGCTCTTCCGCACGCTCACGCACACTGACCCGGCCTATCGATCTGCTCTTTTTTATTCCACTCTCTTTCTCTTTCCCTATCTTTATCTCGATTCTTGATAAAGAGAGAAAGAGAGAGAGAGAGAGAGGGAGAGAGGGAGAGAGAAAATAAAAGAAAGAAAAAGAAAGAAGGAGTTCAGAAAAGGACAACGTCTTTGCTGGACCAAAAGATGAGAAGAGAGAGAGAAAGAGAAAGAGTACACGGTTCGGTCAGCAGCTAGCAGCGAAGCCGACGTCGTCGTCGTCATTCATCGTCATCGTCATCGTTATCGTCGTCCTTGTTGCCGTCGTCGTCGTCGTCGTCGTCGTCGTCGTCGTCTTTGTCGTTGTCTTCGTCGTCTTCGTCGTCGTTGTTCCTCGCGTTTTTTTCGTGCCTTCTCTTCTCCGGCCCTCCTTTCACGTTAGAAAAAAGGAAGGAAGGAAAGAAGAAAGAAAGAAAGGACGACGTCGTCGGCGTCACGACGCTGTCGCGGACACGACCGAGGCGAGGCGACGCGCCGCGCCGCGCCGCGCCCGACGAGAGATGCGAAGAGTCGACGCTCAACCGTGCGACTGAGATGGCTTGCGTCGAGGGTGGATATAAATTGATACGATGGAACGAGAGACTGAGAGAGGGTGAGACTCGTTCGGTCTCTCACTCTCTCTCTCTCTCTCTCTCTCTCTCTCTCTCTCTCTCTTTCTTTTGGTAGGCTACAGAGTGGGGGTAGATTGCCAGGAAAATCAGAGGAGTGGGGGATGAGTTACGCGGGATTCACCTCTGAGTATATCTCCCTCTTTCAACCCTCTCCCTCTTTCAACCCTCTCTCCCTCTCTTTTCCCTTCTCACCTCACTCTCCTTTATCTCTCATGTTCTCGCTCTCGTTCATCTCAGTGCTGAGGGCGGGCAAGCGTACTTCATCCGCTCGTCTACTTCATTCTCTCTCTCTCTCACTCTCTTTCTCTCTCTCTCTCTCTCTCTCTCTCTCTCTCTACGCGAACTCAAGACTTGCGAAGTTGCATTATGAAAACGAGCAACTTCTAGAATATCTTAATAAATTTGAAAGATGATCATCACGTTTCCACAATTTGATATCCTCAATAATTTGATCCTTTACAGATCTGACACGTGATTATGAGTACTTTGATCGAGAAACGATCGTCAATGATAAAAAATAAATGTATCTCTAATTTATTGAATGTGAAAAAGATGATAGTTCTTTGAAATTGCGCAAAAAAGAATTACCGTGCACTAACGATGCTAAAGTTTATTATTGTTTGCTGTGGCACGTGTACGCAATTACTGTGAAGAGCGTGGAAGGATGCTAGTCGTTAGTCTTGGGGTCAGAACGGTGGCGCCGCGACGCTCCTCACCCTTGGCGCCTCTGTCCCTTCACCACATTTCACTTATCTTTTTTATCGACGTAACTGTTATCAAATATAAAGAAATACATTGAGATGATTAGAGATCATAGAGATCCGATCAATAGGTTTTTATGATTTCAAATCGAATAAAGATTGAATGATATCGTGTTAAGAAGTGAAATGATGACGTCTTTCGTGTCAATTTCTGCTTTATCAACTCTTGAAAAACTAATGAATCTTATATTTTTTAGAATAAAATGCGGAATTACTATAATGTGCTATATGATAAAAAGAAAGAAAGAAAGAGAACAAAATAAAATACACGAATTAGAAATTAACGAGAGCTTTTTAAAGAGAATACGACCTTGAGTTAATTATACTTATAACTTCCCTATCGATATATAATATATAAATAGTTTATTCGATAAGGATGCAAGAGACGAAAGCGTATAGCTATTTTATCATTCAACTGAAAAATGTATACTCTGTGATCTGTGAATTTATAATATAACACATATAGTAAAATAATTTTGGTGAATAGCCTGAATAATTCTTTCCATTTCTAGAAAATGTTCTTTGCATTTTTTCTATGTGAAATTTTATATATAACAATCAAATAATGAAAAAATTATATGAAAAATATTTTTAAAAATAAACGAATATTTAATGTACGGTAACCTTATTTTTAAATGCTTTCAAACGTAATTATAAAAGAATATTAATTCATTTTACCAGAGGAGATAACATTTTTTGTCAGAGTAACGATGGTTGCATACAACAAGCGCACCCTGTATGAATGCAACTGAGAGTACTTAGGGATACTACTTTACCGATATTTATTTCCACATAGGATAAAACATCCTCTGAAAGAAGCTTAATTAATTAATAATTTACTTTATTATATTTACGATGATACGATTAACGTACCCATTATTTTTTACTTTACCCACGATAAGTTATAAAGATTAATATTTCCCAAGTATATCGTAATATCATTTAACACCTTATGATAAAGAGTAAAGAGATTATTTACGATCAATAAAAAACTCCATTCATGAATAAATGAAATCTCAAAAAGATTTTTTTCAAATATCTTTCAATTTGCATCCTAATATATTCTATTTGCAATGGAAGACATCGTTTTTCCTTCTACAACGTGATAGATGTTATCGTTAAACTATTATACATATCTTAATAGCACTCATCCTCGTGAAACACTAAAAAGAACGTTAATGTATAATACATATCATTTTATGAGGAACATCTCACGAATTTCCAACTTTAGAGAAGATGGAATATAAACTGACTTAAAGCTGACTTAAATTCGTGTCTGTATAAATAAGACGCAAAACCAAAGAGTATATATATATATATTCTTTTTTAAATTCTATTTTCAGTTGGACGACTCCTTTGAACAACTGTTTCTCTCTCTCTCTCTCTCTCTCTCTTTCTCTCTCTCTGTCTCTCTCTCTCTCTCTCTCTCTCTCTCTCTCTCTCTCTCTCTTTCTCTCTCTCTCGCTCTCTCGCTCCCTTTCTCTCTCTTTCGACAAAAGGAATATATATAAAATTAAAATAGTTTCCTTAATGGAAAAAAAAGAAAAAAGTAATATAGAGAACAGTGTGGATGGTTTGGCGGAACGCGTGGTTGTTCGTACAAATAAACATGCTTGAATTTATAGAACTGCTAACCATGTCCGCGAGACGTAGTTTATTTCTTCCAACGGAACTATACCTTTGGACCGAAACGTCTCAGTCTAAGTTGTAGAGTCACATAGTGAACAAGCTTAACAATTACCAAAGTAACGGTGAATTTTTAATCATCAATTATCAAAAAACGAATCAATTTATATGTTTTATATCAATCTCTACATTTTAAGTATCTTATTTACTAATTTTTATTATCTCATTATCACCGAAGACGTTTATTTAACATAGTAGCAAGTAATAATAGCGTGGGTTATACCTTTGGGATGTACATACCATAAAGTTATTCTCAGTTTCGTGCGAGTCGGTATTACCGCAAAAACTTTCGGCGTTTCAATTTGCTTAAGTCTTAACTAACCATGGGTCACTGACAAGAGACCACACCTTTCGTTTCCTCTTTCAACTTCTAACTTAATTCGTTTCATTTCGTATTATAACGATAACGTGTTAAAGAGTTTACGTCGTTTCTATACAGGTTCTAGTGTCCAGTGTTATAATCATACCGTCGATCATGTAATTAAACTCGCTCTCCTTATTAACATGCACCGTCGCTTTGGTTAATAACGTGATTAAGTAAAATCGTTTACTCGAAAAAGGGGTGTCTACAAAGGGGGTACAGGAAATAAAAAAAAAAAAAGAGAAAAAGAGAAATAGGGATTTGGATTAAGCACATCGTGATTGACATCAAGAGATTTTCGAAAGTGCTATTTTCGCATTAGTGAAATAACGACAGAAAAATAGCTCAGTACTAATTCACGTACGTTAGTACCATCGTTTATCGTCTTAAGATCCTCGAAAAAGAACGATCGTGACGTAAAGTTGCTATCGAATGGACCGAGTGGACGATTAAAGAAGCAACCTGTGGCTGTGTCTCGTTGTAGAGCTTTATTTGTGTTAGGATTCGAGCAGGGAATCGGGGCTTTTCATTGTACACGTGTCGACGAACGTGCTCCTAACGTAATTCAGGTGTATCGTGCGATCTATTGCGAGCGTTCGATAAATAGGATGTAATCGTATCATTTAATGATCGAATCAAAACAAGAGGGAGAGAGAGAGAGAGAGAGAGAGAGAGAGAGAAAGGGGAGAGGGAGAGATCATTAACGAGAAGCAAAGCGGTAATTACGCACGTTTCAAGAGCCATTTTGCATTATCGATGAATCACTCGACAATTCTCAGCCATTTAAAATCGTTTGATTGTAAATCTTCTTTTTGAAAGAGAAAGGCGAATGCCGGAGGTAGATAGAAAATTTGGAGGACTAAAAATATCAATCATAGGAATGCAAAGAGTCGTGTAAAATATTCGTAGAAATTCAAGAACGGCAGAGAATTGCTGCGAGAAAAAAAGTTCGGTCATCCCTCATCTTGACGGAAAAATGTTTTTCTTGCCTTACTTACTCGCTTTCGCATAGCTTTCTTTATCATCGTGAATTGCGTGCCATGCGATCGAAGAAAATCCAAGTGGGAGGATGAGGAAAGTGGATGATGAAAGATGGAACGACCGGGTGATACTTAACGTTGGTGGAATACGTCACGAGACGTATAAAGCGACCTTGAAGAAAATACCGGCGACGAGATTGTCACGACTCACCGAGGCATCGGTAAATTACGATCCGATATTGAACGAATATTTCTACGACAGACATCCCGGTGTCTTCGCACAGGTTCTCAATTACTATCGTACAGGCAAACTACACTATCCCACGGACGTTTGCGGTCCTCTTTTTGAAGAAGAGCTTGATTTTTGGGGTCTTGATTCGAATCAGGTTAGTTTGAGAAACTTTAGCAAGTTGAAACCTATATTAATCCTAAACAATCAACGAGTTCTCAAAGGGTGTAAGATGAACACGGATTATTTGAACAGACGTAATTATTTTCAAGGGCGTTGTCTTTGGTCACGTAGTTTCAAGTTCTTTTGTTTTTTTTTAACTAACAAGTTAAAAAATTTCAAGTTAATTTTTTAAAGGTTGAACCTTGCTGTTGGAGTACTTACAGTATTCATAGAGATACACAAGCGACATTGGCCATATTGGACAAATTAGACATCGAAGGCGAAAAACTGAGCGACGAGGAGATTTCCCGGCTCTTTGGTTACGAGGAAGAATATAATCGTGGAACGTTAACAAAGTGGCAGCGATTACGTCCGAGAATCTGGGCTCTCTTCGACGAGCCTTATTCGTCGAGGTCGGCAAAGTGCATCGCCTGCATTTCGATCTTCTTCATCTGTCTCTCGGTTCTCTGCTTTTGCTTAAAGAGCCATCCTAGTAATCTACCACAAATTAGAACGGATGATTCTCCTTCTAACTATTCTGTAGAATTCACTAAGCATTACGAGAATGAAATCGGTCGACCGCATCGAGCATTTTATTATATCGAACACGCTTGTAATGCTTGGTTCACATTCGAGATAACGCTTCGATGCTTGGTAAGTTTGAATATCTTATTTGAATTTGATATGAAAGGAAGTCTTTGGAATTTCGAGCGATTTACCATACTCCAAATTCCTACGTAAAATTTATCTCGAGGGAAGACGAAAGGAAAGGATTCTATTGTAGGTCAGTCCAAGCCTAAAGCGATTCGCTGTGTCGCCGGTGAACGCGATCGATTTAGCGGCGACGTTCAGCTTCTACACGGAATTCTTGACGGAGTCTAGCCTGTATCTTGAGGTCCTCTCGATAGCAAGAGTACTTCGACTCTTTAAATTGACCAGGCATTCACCTGGCTTGAGAATCCTCATACATACTTTCAAAGCATCCGCGAAAGAGCTCGCATTATTGGTTTTCTTCCTTGCTTTGGGCATAGTTCTCTTTGCCAGTCTCGTTTTTTACGCCGAACGACTTCAAGTAAGTATCTAAAAGAAATTAAACAATTTGTTTAATTATTATCCTTTCATAAGAAAAAGGATGATGTTTCTCGAAGGTAAGGATATTAATTAAGACGATGAAAGATTTTATCTTTACATTGGACAAAGAATCGAGATATCAAACGAACCGTCTAAAATGAAGGCTTTCCTCGTACCGTTAAGGGGAGTGACAAAGAAAATGAGCTTGACTTTTCCCTCGGTGAAAAATTCATAAGAACATGAATCATGAAAGGAAGCCGCGCTCGTGACAAAAGGAGCCCACCTTGGAGACACGCCTGTATTCTTTCCTTCTTTTCTCCTTTCTCAACACACTATAAGATATTGCCGGGACGGTCACGTTTATCACATACCCTCATCACTTACGTTCGAATAAACGCGTACGCACGAATCATTAAACCGATTCGTTAAATAACAAGTATCGTGCTCATTAAAGTTAAAGACCGTACTGTTTCATTTTCGGTGAAAAGAAAAACTTCTTTTCTCTGATGAACAGGGAGGCTCACTTTGTCAAAGCTCTAAACATCCTCTATCTATAGAAGTAGCCGTGCATTACACATAATGGTATGCACGAGTAAATAATTACGTCGTGTTTATGTCTAGACCAATACGAAAACATTTCAGTTTTGTTGGTTTACCTTTACGTTCAATAAACACAACTTAAAATAGTTTCCTTCGTTAAGCTTATAAGTGCTAATTTAAATTTCCATTCTTCTACACCAGAATAGTTTTTTTATTTTTTATTATTTCTTTTTTATTTTTCCTCCTCTTTTGTTAATGTTTCCTTTTCTCCGTAAACGAGCGCGTTGAATGCTTTTATTCGATATCAAGAATTCCAGTAGGCTGCTCTTTTCAGGAAAATCCAAACAACGACTTTGACAGTATACCACGAGGACTTTGGTGGGCTCTAGTCACCATGACGACCGTCGGTTACGGCGACATGACGCCGAAAACCTTTCCAGGGATGTTCATAGGCGGACTGTGTGCCTTGACCGGTGTTCTTGCTATCGCACTTCCGGTTCCAGTCATCGTCAGCAACTTCTCTATGTTCTACTCCCACACTCAGGTTCGAGCATGACTCCCTTCGCGTTCGTTTCTTCGAAAACTCTTCAAGAGCTTTTCTTTCATTTACTGTTTTCAAAGTTGATTCATCCGATAAAATTTTACCTTTTATTTTCTTTTTTACTCTAATTGCACATAGTTCTATGAGAATATAACCATAACGCGTGCTCAGTACTTCGATTCACCTCTCGATATTTTGCTTTTGATCGAATATTTTTCAGGCACGTAGTAAATTGCCCAAGCAAAGACGAAGAGTACTTCCAGCAGAATTTCCAAGACGTGGACGATCGTCGATGCATCAAAATCGTTTCGATTCTCAGGGACATTTGTTCTTGAATACTTCACCTTACAGATCGCTGACACCTCTCATGACTCGACAATCTATGACTAGATTGCACAGCGTCGTACAACTCCAGGTGCTTTTATCACGTTGGTTTTAACGCATCGAGTTCCAACGTTAATTGCTTTTTCAATATTACTTACTTTCCAATCCTTCCCTCTATAACGGACAGCTCGAGTAAGCAAAGAATTTCAACGTAATGAAATTCATTCGGGCATCCGTCGAGTTAAAGGATAACTTTCTACGGGTGATTATATCCGAAGAAGTACGACTTCTTGACAGTAGAGAGCTATGCAAATGACAGAGTTTCTCTCTTGAGAGTTGATAAACGAAATAGATTCAAAGGGACGATTAGCATCAGAGACATAGTGAGAGAGGGAGGGAGAGAGAGAGAAAGAGAGATAGAGAGAGATAGAGAGAAAGATAGAGAGAAAGATAGAGAGAAAGATAGAGAGAGGAAGAGGAAGTAACCTTTTAGAAACTCCTGAGCCTCTTGCGGTTAGTTGCATATATTTTGACTCCACTCATAAAGTTCCTGCCTTTTATATATATATATATATTTTTTTTACGGGATTAAATTATGAATTTCGAGACATCCTAAATCATTTGAGAAGTAAATGATTAAAGTAATTATGACAAACCTCGTCAAAGCGAATTTGCACGCTCCTCATTTTATCTTTTATTATATTGTCTGGTGTATATTAAAGGACTAGAGAAACAAAAAACAAAAAGAACGACATAGCAATTAGTCAGTTCTAAAATAGCTTCGTATCGCTCTTTCTCTCGTTCTCTCCATTCTACAAATTTCTAAGCAAATTTGTATCAACGTACACTTAGTCTTTTACGAGCTCGACCCAGTTTTGCAAATTTTGTGATGTCGTAACAAAACGCGTTCTCGCTTTTATTCAGACCAACCAACCAATAAATTTAGATCTTCCTTTTATCGTTTGTCTTATTAATAATTTCGTTTAATCGAGCAACAGCACGTGATTTTTCTTGGAATGTATTTGGAATTTTGGATTACGTCTTATCCATTGTGCCGATTCCTCGAATAAACTAACTTTAGCAATCTATTTTCGACGGGTCGAGATTTAAAGCCCTCGATGCTGATATCTTGAAAAAGCCGACAGAAACTCGGCCGGTATGCTCCCGTGATTCGGTTATGTAAATTTTCGACTCGAAATATGCTGACATTTGAAACGTCGGACTCGTTTCAGTGCGTTATTAAAGGAAACTATATGATATGCTTTCAGCTTAAATTTCTTTAAATAAGATCAATACTAATAAGAAAAAAATACCCTCCTGAATCGAATCTATTTCATACAAACTATACAAACTAAAAAAAAAAAAAGAGCTTGGAAAGCTGTTATATTTCAAAAGTTCACAAAAAGATTATTTGAAAAAAAAATGGTCAAAAATTGAGCAAACAACTCAAGGTGGTTGAACGTCAGCCGATAGTCCATAGAATTTATATTCTGCTTACAGCCGAATATCGTGATAAATCTAGCGGAAATCGAACATCGTGCGCGCACCACTTCGCCCAGTCAAGAATCCGAAGGAACAAGCGTATCTGACTGCCGAGATAGTGATCTACCTCGGGACGATAAGACGGAGCAGCCACATGTCGCCGAAATCGTTCATCCAGAAGAGGAAACGAATCATCGAAAAGAGAGACAACGTTCTCAAAACATTCTCCATTGTATTTTGTGATAAAAATATATATATATATTTTTTAATATCATTATATATTATAACAAAAAAAAAAGAAGAAGAAAGAAAAGAAGAGAAAGATAAGTTGCGACGATCGACGGTAAAAATTTTTAAGAGACAAAGAGAGAGAATGAAGGAAAAATCAATGAGAATGAACAAAAAGAAAAGTGCGTTGATAGTGCAACGATCATGTTTCATCGTTAAGTCGATCGACCGATTTGAGGCCATTAAAAGAGACCAGTAGCGTATCAACGATAATGCCCTGCAAAACGTGGAAAACCGTGGAACTCTTTGACGCAAGAGTTTTCACGGCGCAAGCGTAAGCCATCGACCGCTAGAACGGTTTATTCAGGCTCTGTGGAATCCCCCACTTTTCTCTATTCAGTATATATACGCACAGACGTTGATACATTTACATGCATAAAGTGAAAGAAAGAAAGAGATAGAAAGAAAGGGATAGAAAGATAGAGGTAGATAGATAGATAGATAGATAGATGGAGAGAGAAAGAGAGAGAGAGAGAGAGAGAGAGAGACATACAGACAGACAGACAGACAGAAAGAGAGAGAGAGAGAGAGAGAGAGAGAGAGAGAGAGAGAGAGAGAGAGACGTATGATGATATGCACCCTCGGGACAGACCTTTGAATCGTTCTTGACGCGACAAGATAAATAAGTAAATGTCTCTGCGTACGCAAGTGTGGCTTCGAGATTCCCCTCCCTTCTTCTCTCTACCCCTCTCTCAATCTTCATTTTCTTGTTTTTATTTTTTTATTTTTTATTTCGTCTACACTTCATTGTAATATTCTAATATTCTTTATCTCAAGGAATATCTCTCTCTCTCGAAAAAAAAATACTATTCAGATAGTATCTTCCTCTTCAGACACTTCTCTCCTGAACTGTCAAGCTAACGAGATTGATTAGGTTGTTACGAGTACTCCGGAATGTCGACAGAAGAGAAGAGATGCGCTGATAAAAGAACAAAAGAGTCCGCGTGTCCGCTTGTTTCTGCGGGAAAACGTGACTGCTAGAGCGCAATGTGCGCGCGCATGTACTTTATCTTTTTCTCTCTCGTTAAGAGAGAATGAAGAAGGATTGGGATGTTAGATATGCATGCAAGAAGATGGAATACGGATTTGTTCTTAATATATATGTTGTATTAATATTTGAAAATAAATTTATTTCTTTGTTTCATGAAATCTTAATTGTATTATATGATTATATGAAAATATTCATTTCTCTAAGTTATCCATTGATCTTTCCAATGTGTGAAGCTGTCAAAAGGTACAAAGTAAAAAAAAAGAAACGAAAAGAATCTAGTCTATCTTAGAAACAAGTAAACGAGAATCCATTTGCCGTCTGTCCTAGCATGGCATCGTAAAGGAGAATGAAAAAGCTTGTCAAGTAGGGTGAGGGATCGACTCGAGTAAACATTTGCTATTATTCGATCCTAAATGTGTAGTGCAAGGGGAAGCACGATGGTATTTGCCCGTTTACATCCTACGTTCTATGGTTAATGCATAACATATTCTTTTAATTCAAAAGAAATTTCTCAATTAAAAACGATCATTTTGAATGCAAGCTGAACGACTATCGAGTAGATGCTATTAAACGTTAATTTTTTCACGATTAAACTATAACAATAAGAATCAAAGAAAAATTCGAGACCATGGTCTTATTTTATCGATTCATATCGGAGCTAAGAGTTTTAAGGATGAAGATACAGATATATCGGTTTATAGATCACAATAAGTCTTATTTTTGGTCGCAACGCGTTAAGATATTTGACGACGACGTTCAATTTCTCTATATATTCTGATAATTTCGTTATGTCCACGACAACAGATGTTCCGACATTTATTATGCAGAAAGGTCGATTAATTAAGGTGGTAAAAAGGCGATGCTTTCTTTTGTCGTCGTCATCATCGCTATACGAAATCGATGAGATCGACGATCGAGATTTAGAACATTTGTTCTTTGTTAAATAATGAAAAAAAACAGAGATACATTAGAAACATCAAAATACATTTAAATAATACTCAAGAGGGCTTACGCATTCCAATATACAATCGATCTCACTTCGAGAGTCAAGGGAATAAACGAATGAATAAAAAAGGGAAAGAAAAGGGTAGTGGTAGGGACGTAGAACTTTCTTATCGATCGATTCAATCCTTACGAACGATTTCGCTGAGGGAATTTTGCTGGGCGAAAATAAAAAGTCTACGAAATGAAATAAAAATAGGTCAAATCGAGAAGGACAAAAAGTAGTAGTATCGGCAGTAGTAACAGAACTAGTAGTAATAATAGTACCAAAAGTAGCAGTAATAATAAACGTAAGCAAAAAAGTAGGTAGTTGTTAAGGAACGATTGTAGTCGTCTCTATTTGTTAATAAAATATACGGATTTGTGTTATTTTTAAAAATGATAAAATCAACGAAAAAGAAGAAAGTGAAGAAGCGGACGAAAGTAAGGAAGAAATAAAAGGGTTACAGTTAACTAAGTTCTAGTTAAGATTCGTTCAAGAAAGTAGATAATGTCGGCGTGAAGTCAGACTGAGGCAATAGCTATGGCACGTAAGAGGAAGGATATAAAACGTGTTACGGGTGTGCGATCGGCGCGAACTTGTGCGACGCCTGCGCGTAATTCCGCTTGGTTTTCTCTTCTCGGCTTAACTCGGCTTGGCTCGACACGGCGCGGCGCGTCACGACGCGGCACGGCACGGCACGCCACCACCCTACTCTCCGCACTACTACTACTACTACTACTACTACTACTACTACTACTACTACTACTACACTACTATTACTACTAGAATCGCTAGCTAGCTAGCTAGCTAGCAGCAGCAGCAGTAACAGCAGTAGTAGACCTCGTCGAAGGAGCACGCTCAGAAGCGCACTCGCCGTCTTTCGACGTCGTCGAAGCGTCGCTCGCGTCGTCGGTGTCAGTCCGGTCCGTGCGCGCGAGTCGAGAGACGCGCTCCGTAAGCACGTCCGAGCTTTTCGTCTGTTTCTCTACTTTGCTTATTTCCCCTCCCTCTCTCTCTCTCTCTCTCTCTCTCTCTCTCTCTCTCTCTCTCTTGCTCTCTGTATTATTCATATTTCATTTCTCTTTTTTTAAATTTCTCATTTATTTTTCCCGTGTCGCTACCCAAAGTGCGAGTATCAAGGCGTAGTCGCTTAAAGAAGAATAGGAAAAAAAGGTGCTCCAGAAAAAGAAAGAAAAGGAAGAAAGCTCTCTTTCGAGTTTTACATTAAAATACGAGAAAATAAGAAGTAAAAAGTAAGAAGTAGAAAAATCGCCATGGGGAAGGTGTACGATTCAAACGACGAGTGCCGTCGCTGAGAAGATGCTACTGCGGAAGAAGTACGAGACATGAAGAGACCGCGACCAAGGGTGGGTATTCTGCGTGAAATCCTTCCTCTCTGTTATTTTCTCTTTCTATCTTGGCATATATATTTTTGTGAAATTGTCCAAGAAAAAAAAAAGATGACAACGACGACGTGCCGATGCTTATCGGGACATGTGTCCTACATCGATTCGTACCTCCTCCTCCCTCGCAGAGTCTCTCTCTCTCTCCCTCTCTTTCTCTCTCTCTCTCTCTCTCTCTCTCTCTCTCTCTATGCGTCGGCCTCCTCCGTCGACCATTTTCCCCCTCTCTCCCTCTTACTCTCTTTCTCTTTCTCCCCTTTCATTTCTCTGTCTTTGTCTCTATATCTTGGTTAGTCTCGCACCCTTCATCCTTCTAATCCCTCGTTTGCTTTTCTCCTCTCTCAATGAGATACAGAGAAAAAAGAGAGAGAGAGAGAGAGAGAGAGAGAGAGAGGGAGAGAGAGACAGAGAAAGAGAGAAGTAAGTCTCTCTGATTTTTCTTCTACATCTTCCTGTCTATCTTTCTTTCTCGTTTGCCTTTCCAATGGGTGCTCGTTCCAAACGTCTACCTTCCGTTTGCCCTCGATCAATCCTTCGTAGAGAAGTTCGATCCGACGTGTGTTCCGGTCAGCTACCCCTCATATGTGCTACGTTTAGCCAGTAAATCAGAACGCGCGTCCTTTCGTTTCCCTCCACCTTCTCTTCTTCGCTTCCTCTTCCGCTTTCTCCTCATCTTCTTCCTCCTACTCTTTCTCCCCATTTTTCACCTCCACACATTGTTCATAGCACGATCGCTCTTCGATTCGTACAACCACGCGAGACACGAGCGTGCGAGAGGACAAAAGCCAGTGCCGGCTCTGTGCGTGAAGGGGAACGCCACTGTGTAGAGCGATTATCCATCTCTTTTTCTCTTTCTGTCCCTTTCTCTCTCTCTCTCTCTCTCTCTCTCTCTCTCTCTGTCTCTGTCTCTCTATCTTTCTCTATCGTACTCATATTCTCGTACTCACATTCGCCCCCAGAACGAGCAAACGAGTGCCACCGACAAGGACGTTGGAAGCAACGAGCGCTCTTATCGGCATTTCGTGCACGCAGACTATCGATTCAAGCGACAAGGGGCCGGCCGTTACTACTGTCGGCATTATCGTTGCTTTTACTACTGCTACGGTCGCTACCAACGCTAGTCATTCTTGCTGTTACTACTGATACTGCTACCACTGTTGCTTGAGACAACGATTCGTTCGACTCGCTTCGAAAGAAAGCTCGCGCGTGCTCCTTTACGTGTCAACCTCCTTATCTCTCTCTCTCTCTCTCTCTCTCTCTCTCTTTCTCTCTCTCTCTCTCTCTCTCTTTTCTATCTGTTTCCCTCTGTTTATTTCTCTCTCTTTCTTCTCTCTCCCATCCTTTCTCCCCTTCTATTTCTCTCTCTCTTTCTCTCTCCCTCTAGTCACCCTTCGCAGCCTCCTGTACATATCTTTCTTGTACGTGCACGTGTGCGATTCTGCTCATGACGTCATGAACGACAAAGCGAGCCAGTGCCCACCAAGCTGTGTTTCGATCGCAGTTATCGTTCTCGTATTGGACGACGAATACATTCGCCGACGATGATGACCGAGGAGAATCGACCGATTTACCACCCCTACTGATAGC
The DNA here is from genome assembly GCA_918808275.2 of Dolichovespula sylvestris. Classification (NCBI taxonomy): domain Eukaryota; kingdom Metazoa; phylum Arthropoda; class Insecta; order Hymenoptera; family Vespidae; genus Dolichovespula; species Dolichovespula sylvestris. The sequence goes on from OU964969.1 coordinate 2,414,731, forward strand.
AACGTGCTCTACGAAGGTCTCTCATCATGTCTCTCACTCTTTAAACATCCAACTCCATGAGTTTTCATTCCGCTTAACCTTGTAGACTTTCGGTCAAACTATTCGCACATTCTGAATACGCTCGAGTTATCGATTCAGAATGTACGTGTATCGAGTCATGATCGGTGTACTTTCCAAGTAACTTTTCACTTCCCCTATCTCGGTATCTCTCGTTCGTGCCACTCTCATTCAACCGTCGGTCAAATACCTTTGCTTTAGTTCAAACTAATCGCAAGTTATAGGACAGTAATAAAATTATTCGAAATAGTGTAAAAAGTTTGTTCGCAACGACGACCAACCTCATCGCTGTCGTCGCTTCGATCGTCGACCTTATTGCATAGTACGAAGAAAGCCGGTCTTCTGCCATGCCGGCAGGTGGTTCTTTTGCCCCAACTTCACTTCAATACATATATATATATATATATATATATATATATATATATATATATAATATCTTATAAAAATCGAAATTAATCTTTCCACGATGTGAACGTCTTTCAAACGAACCAAATACTTTCTTTCGAGGACACAACGTCTAAGTTTTAACCCTCCCGAAGAGCGAGTCTTCCATTCCGAGATAGTCTATTTTTAGGGAGGGGGTCGTTACTGCCTCTTTCATGCTCGCGAATCCCTCATTGATTCGACTAAATTTCTCTGCTAGGTGTCTCTGCGGGGCTAACGACACACACATGATGCCATTAAATACTTATGAAATATATACGTTAACGACTTCTACATGTATTTTTAAATTTCCCCACCAATCCTCGCTATAAAAATACTCTTATGCGTATTTCGGTATTGTATATATACGCATTTGTAAATTCATGAAATGCAAGTAACACGAGCTAATAAATGTGGACACGTCCAAATCGATTTTTCCAAAGCACTTTATAAATTATATCGATTCCACGATAATTCCGGGGAAGAAAAGGAAACGATTTTTATTTTGCGAAATTCGGCTCGAGAAAGGAGAACGATCGGACGAATCTAACGTAAATCATATGTCAAAGCGACATGGGTCGCTCGAACGGACTCGTAGAAATGGATGAACTCAAAGCCACACCTACGAAAAAGGTGGAAGAAGAAATTTGTACTTGTAACCTAAACGTCCACGTGTAAAAATCTCGCGAAAATCTGCGTGAGACATTGATCTTTGAAAAATACACGACCTATTTTCTACGGATTGATTGATCTCGTTGTACCAAAATAAATGGATCTCGAAGGAAAGAAGGTTCCCCCGTTATCGTGGTGAGAAAATTGTTCGACTGGAAATACTGGTTTGTATATCGCTTGAAATTTAGCCCTTCAACAAGAGCCACGTTCGACGTTTAGTAAATTCCAAATTTAAGTTTACCACGACGTACTTTAAAAATAATTTTTCTACCGTGATAATTGGCTGGACCGGCCGTAGACCCGCATTACTTCGTCGTCAACAAAAGAAGAAAATTTACTTTCGGATAGGATAAAATAGCTCCTTTATCTTTTCCATTGAAAAGAAATTTGTTAAACGGTACCGGTACAGTTTCCAAAAATGTATTTCGTATAGCGATGCAGTTCAATCGTATATAGAGACCGCATTGTTTACAACTACGTTGATTTGTTTATGACATGTATCAATCCAGCTATAGGCATTTCATAGGCCAACCGAGTCTGATTCAACTGTCGGCCGTTGAAATCGAGTTATGGGATGCGTCATATACGTCATGCGGAACATCAGCATGCCATTCAACTAAAATTTTTTGCCTTCAAATCAAGACTAACATGTGATGATACGAAATACGATATTCTTTGAGCTATCCTCTTTCTTTTCAATAGGAATAAAAAAAATGGTGTTAGACTAGAGCATAGCGACGACACGATTAATGTCGTTTATTTGTGAAACCATTAAATGGTCGTGTAATTGGAGCGATCTAATTACATCCCAAGTTATTTTCCTTTTCAGCTGACCTCTCGTCGTCCGCGAAAAAGTCGATAAATATCGACGTTTCATGGCACTCTTAATATCGCTCTCGAACTCGGCACCGGTAGAGAAATCAAACGTAATAAGCGTTGACCGTAACGATCGATCGAATGAATGATTCCAGGAAAGCTCGTCGAGATGATCGAATTCGAACGAAATGTTTGTCTAAAATCTTCAACTCCAATACGATCCATTTCAAGAGAAAATCCTGATCCTTTTCTTATTTCGTTTTTCATTAAAATATTACAAATATTTTCAAATATTCTGTTATTCATAGATCAAAAAAGAAAAAGAAGAAAAGAAAAATAGAAAATCCGAACAACGATACCTCTTATTTCAATGGCCTTGTTTTCTCTATTGTTTCCTATATTCAACAAAACCACTTGCTTTTCCAACAGCCGAAGATAATATATACGTTCGATCCATTTGTATAATGGTGTCGATGCATTTTTTCCCATTCTATCTTCTCCTTTTCTTTTTCTTCAAACGAATACTTATCTACGAACATGTCCATTACGAACAAGTACATTCGCAACGTCTATCGTTTTTAACGTGTCGACATTGTTGCAATATGTTGAATGAAGCTACAGTTTGAAAGCCACAACGAAAAGGATTTCTAGGTTCCGTGCGTTCGAAAGAGAGAAAATGAAAAGATGGAACGAAAAAAAAATATAACCTAACCGGCTTATCGAACTCGGTTTTTGCGCGCTTTTTAGGACGATGTGGAGAGATCGATAAAGATTCGACGTCGTCGTACATGAACAACTCACGATTTGCCAATAATAGTTGGCAGATATCCCGAAAAGAGAATTAGATATCTCGATATCATAATTCTCGATCGTAAGTATGATATTAACAATCTTGTAAACCTACGAGAGAGCCAAACGTAACATTGTATTATTTGTATGCAGGTTTTAAGGTAGTCCAAGTAAAATCTGTGCAAGCATTATGCCGATATCGTCTCATAAGCGATGCAGATTGACATTGGCCATGCTTTACATTACCATGGGTCTCTCCGTGACAACTTCGTACTTATACATAAACGATATATATATATATATATATATATATATATATATATATAAATCTTGATTTCCCTTCTCCAAAGATCAGAATAGTCCTTCGTAGGAACATTCTATTTCAATCCTTCCTCGTCATATATGACGACACGAGCCTCCTTGATTGCGTTTAGGAACGCGTTGGCTAATAGCATCATGGCAATCTCTCTAATTGCTTTTGCTACTAGATTGGCTCTTTTAGAAAGAGCTCCTAGCCATCGAATTATCTGAAGTAATCGATAAATCGTATAATGTTGAACATTTTCTGGAAATCTCAATCTTAATATCTCGAGATTCGATGGAACGAATCACAAAAGATCTTTCGTTCTATTCCGTACAAAGGTATATGGTTACGTCAAACGAATTTTCTCAATGTCCTTCTTATCCTATTTCGTCCAACGGCTCGTAACACGTCCCATTTGCGAACGTGTGACACAACAATGTTATTTTCTTTCGCTTCTCAACTTCGTCTAGTTTACGAAGATAATATTTTATTTTCCTTTTTTCTCTATTTTTTCTGACTTACTTACTAAATGAGAAATCGATCGAATCCGATGACGCATCGGATAAAGTGCAATTCAGTACGCAGCTTACCGAATCGAAGACCACTTCGAATTGTGCCCATTAAAAAAGTCGATTTTCTTCCTTTTATCATCTACCCTTCCAATATCCGATCGATTAACTTTTAATCGCTTATATCGAAATACCGAGTTACTTCAAGCGATAAATCTAACGAATAAAAAAAAAATAAAAAGAAAGAGAGACTAACTCTTTATTTAAATTCCTTTTCCTTTCTCAAACGTCTTTAGTTCTAAAACCATCTGCGATTTCTCGGTCTTTAAATTCTATTCCATTTCATTGAGCTGTGTCATAAATGTCAAATAGATTTGAGAAGCTCTTTCACAATTACATGCTATAGCTTTTCTGACTATATCAAGGACTCATTAGATCAAAATCGTATCCCTCGATTCGAAAAGGATGGACAGTTTCCATTAAATTGTAATCAGACATCCAAATGATCCTTCATTAACATCTTTAAATGTTATTAATTAATTAATTACCTATAAATTTGTTTTCTTTTTTCTATTTCACCGATCGTAGGACACGTGGGTTTCTTCGAGCAAGGGCAGGCGGTAGCAGAGCCGTGATCAAAATGAATCTGATAAACATGGACGCGGAGAACCGCGTAGTTCTTAACGTGGGTGGGATCCGGCATGAAACATATAAGGCGACCTTGAAGAAAATCCCAGCGACGAGGCTCTCGAGGTTGACTGAAGCCCTCGCGAACTACGACCCAATCCTCAACGAATACTTCTTCGATAGGCACCCGGGAGTCTTCGCTCAGGTTCTCAACTATTATCGCACTGGGAAGCTCCATTATCCCACGGACGTCTGCGGGCCGCTCTTCGAAGAAGAACTCGACTTTTGGGGTCTCGACTCCAATCAAGTCGAACCTTGTTGTTGGATGACCTATACCCAGGTATCAGATCTTCAGTCCTCCTTTAATCCACGTTATTTGCACCATGCTTCGCATATATCTGATCGTTAAATCGACTTGATTCAATGTTCGTTTATCATTTCACTCGAATCTGAAAAGAAAAAAGAAAAAAGAAAAAAAGAGAAATCATTAAATGCAATGATTTATCAACAGTAGAGAAAACTTTGAAAAAGCAACAAAAAAAGAAATGATAATCGTCTGACAATATCAATAATTCCAATGATTCGTCGAGGGGATTCGGATAAGACATTCGTTTATTTCGTAATCCCTCGATTCAAATTTTTTAAAGGTCTCTCATCTTTCCGTAGGATAATAAACGGTGTAATTCTTTTATCGGATAATAAATTTCTTGCCCTTCTGACGAAACGAGAAAGAAGTTAAAACGAAATTTAAGCTGAACATTTTGTACGTTCCTTTAAAAGTCATCCCTTTCGAGTTTTAATTCGTGCCAAACGTTGAAGCCTACTTACTCACGTAAGTCGACACATTTTTAGAAACAAGTCGCCGTACGAGTTTAAAGGAGCCAGAGTCTCGTTAATCCGAGCTATGGTATTACTACTATCGCCATCGCAAGTGTGGAGGGATCTTAATGAGAGAGGATCTCGCGAACTCGGTGCAAACGGTCGTTCCGTGCAATGATTTCGTAACGAGGTTTCTTAACGAGCGAGAGTTACCGCGAGAAGATTCCGACACGTCAGGCCGGTTTTGGGATGCACCCAAGCTTGCACAGCTTTAAGCACTATTCTGTAACTAAACAGAAATTTACAAAAAAAAAAGAAAAGAAAAGAAAAGAAAAATAAATTCTTATCGATCGACAAAAAGAAGCACCGAATCTAAAAGAGAAATTATCAAGATAATATAATTATTATCACAATAAACTAATAACAAAATAATGAATTTCGTTCGATAATTTTGTAGTAGTCACTTTTCTTAGATATGATTATTATATTTTCTTATATATGAACGATCCATTGGATCGATTCCTACGCAAACAATATTTCTGTGAACAGCATTCAGCATTCTGTTGATCGTAGACGCCTGGGAATTGACGATTTATTATCTCGTAACATGCAAAATGAAAGTCAACCAATATTCGTTGCCAAGACTTTACTGAATGACTTTTCGAATCGTCTTTCGATCGTTTGGTATTAATTCATTTCGAAGGTAAAAATAATACGTTTCTCATTGGGTCAAACTCCAAAGTTACTCTTATAATGTGTGTGAAGCACTATCGTATTGTATAGAAATTATAATATAGACTTGACCTAGTTTGCATCGTATTTCATAACGAAAGAAGATAGTTTTCACGATTAACGTAATGCTACTCTATAATATATTGAAACATACTATTTCATTGAAAATGTTAATACTGAATTCCACATACGTTGGATGAACAAATTATTATTATTACGTCAAAAGTAATAAAAGAAATGAATTTGATAAATTAATCATGTTCTGTTACACAAACTTGATAGAATAGTAATTAGCTAATTATATTTTAATAACAATATCTGCTCAAACGCTAACAAGTTGCGTGCTTTCTGTGCCAACGAATCGTCGACATAAATGAAATTGATTTCTCGTATATAGCTCTGCTTGTAAGAGTTCAGATATTCGATGTCTTAATTCAACTTAAAAGCTAAAAACAAATTATTTCGAAAAACAGGCTTCTTCCTTCCTCGAAATAATGTGTACACGGGAAGCTCGTTAAATTTGTTTATTCAACCGAATCCATGTGTTTATGGTCTATTCCTATTGGGTTGTGGTTATCGTTGAATGCTTTGTGAAATCATTCTTCGAACTATGATAACGTAGTCGTTAATTGGCATTTGCCGATTATTCCTCGAGAATTGCGTGATTAATTATATATCGATCGATACCATTATTAAAACTCAATGACGATGAATAATGAGAATAGATTGAAAAAAGGAAAAAGAAAAAAGGTGTAATTAGGAAAATTTTGGACTGAAGAAAATAATATTAAAATATCATGAATCGACAGAAATCTCACTGTAGATTTTCAACATCTTAAAGTTGGATAATCTCTTCCCTCTTGATGGACCCGGTGCTTCTTTTCCAACGAATGGTTTATCTCAAAGAATCTTGAAGCGTTGATTCAGGACTCATAAAAACTGTGAGAGATTTTCCATTCTGACGAATATCTAACAACTATCGGCATGATCGTTCATTTCAGAGAAAAGAAATAAAAAAAAAATACTTTTCTGTATCGTAACAAATCACACAAATATTTATGTCAGTTTATTCTTCTTCCTTTTCTTTTCTATTTCTTTTTTTAAAGGTAAAATATTCAAGTATAACGACGAACGAGACTTATGCAAATAACATCGAGACAACGGCATGGCATTATTTTTATATCGTCTCCATCGTCGACGGTCGAGGTTTCAGCAAAGACGGCCTTTGCTATCGATTTTATCGAAAAAAGAATAACGTAGCACTCGCGCGAAGTCCAAAGCTCGGTATATACGCTTTTGCACGCGTTTTATCTAGTTTCGAGGAAAAAAGCATTCTCGGAAAAGAGAAAGAGAGTGAGAGAGAGAGAGAGAGAGAAAGAGAGAGAGAGAGAAAGAGAGAAATTCACAGGTACGAATAACGATCGTTGTTGCCCCTCCCCTTGACGCATCTCTCGTCGACTCCATCATCCATCATCAGCATCGGGACACGCAGGAAACGCTGACGGTACTGGACAGGTTGGATTTGGACACGGAGAAGCCGACGGACGAGGAACTGGCCAGAAAGTTTGGCTTCGAGGAAGCCTATTACGAGGGCACTCTCACCTGGTGGCAAAAACTCAAGCCTCAAATATGGTCGCTCTTCGACGAACCCTACTCCTCTCCTGCCGCCAAGGTCAGTGACGATCCAAAGAATTTCCCTATAATTGGAAACGAGAGTGCGTAAACTTGAAAATCTTCGTTCATATCGTTTCAATTTATAACTGGAGCTTCTCTTCTATTTACATCGTATCATCAATAATTATTAATTCTTATACGCAAATTTATTACATTTGACTTGTCTACAGTTCAGCGTCGCAATCAATAGGAGGGAATGTATCGGATATTACGGTACTATATCGTCGAATCTCCCTTCGATATGTTTCACTTTTTCCCTCCTTCTTTTTCACCCCTTAACATTTACTTTTAATGTTTACATTTCTCTCGTTTCGTTTATTCTTAAGCTATTATCGTGCCTTGTCTTTTCCTTTATCCATTCTGTTAGTATATATATATATATATATATATATATATATATATATATATATATATATATGTATGCATATATGTATCTATATGTATACATATATATATATATATATATACACACCAAGTCACTCCTCTCGCTTATCCCAACTATTACATTCTTCGCCCTTAACAGGAGATCGAACGGAGTATGATAGCCCATTTTCATTTTTTGCCGTAGTACGCTATATGATTCATCTTATTGGGACACCTCATGTTATTTTTTCTTTCGTCTCCCTTTTCTCGCTTGTTCAACGGCAAATGATTTAGCCGGCGGCTATGCTTGACGATTTTTCACTTCTCTCTTGAAGTGACGATATTTGTCACGAAGTACCTTTAAATCCGCAATATCAGTGTCGCCCTTTGAAAATATGGCTTTGCATATTTATGTTGACGTAAAGAAAAAAATGAGAGGAAGAGAGAGAGAGAGAGAGAGAGAGAGAGAGAGAGAGAGAGAGAGAGAGAGAGATGAAGAAAGAGAAAAAGAAAATAAACGAAACGAATTTATGTTCACCCTATTTTCACGTCCACCTTACTTATCCCATAAATCATATTATATTACTTGCTTTATTCCTGACTGTGTGATCATAAATTACTTACATCGATGAAACCTTCCGCCGTGCTTACATCGTCGTTATACAATAGTGTAATGGTCTAATTCTAAGTAGAAAAATATCTAGAAATTTTCGCCGCTATCTTTCCATATCATGCTTTCCGAAGACTCTCTCGAGCGAAGTTGTTTCTCCCATAATATCGAATAAAAATATAAAAATTATTAAAACGAGAATAATTAAGAAGATGAGCACGATTCGGTAGAGGGTGTCAGAAATGTAATTTTCGTTTTGCAATATCTTTTTTGTCCACATCTCCCAACGAACGTAAAAGAAAAAGAAGTGAGAGAATCAAAAGGGATCGTACCTGGTTGTATTTCTTGAAACAAATTTTACCAAGATTTCTATGTCAATCTTCAACAGGTAATCAGCATAGTTTCGGTCTTCTTCATCTGTGTCTCCATACTATCATTCTGCCTGAAGACTCATCCTGACATGCGAGTGCCAGTGATAGTGAATCGACCAGTGAAAGCGGGCAACATGACGTCTTGGGTGCTCGACAAAACGCGCACGAACGCCCACGACTTCTTCTTCTACATCGAGTGTGTTTGCAACGCTTGGTTTACCTTGGAGTTCCTTATACGGATAACAGCGAGTCCAAATCGTTGCGTCTTTATAAAAAGTTCGGTCAATTTGATCGACATGGTGGCGACGTTGAGTTTCTACCTCGACTTGGCATTGCAACGATTCGCATCTCATCTGGAAAACGCAGACTTTCTTGAATTCTTGAGCATCATACGTATAATGAGGCTGTTTAAGCTTACCCGTCATTCGTCCGGCCTGAAGATTTTGATCCAAACGTTCCGTGCCTCGGCGAAAGAATTGACCCTACTGGTATTCTTTCTTGTCCTCGGCATCGTGATATTCGCAAGTCTGGTATACTACGCCGAGAGGACCCAATCGAATCCAGAGAACGACTTCAAGAGCATACCTCTCGGCTTATGGTGGGCTCTCGTGACGATGACCACGGTTGGTTACGGGGACATGGTACCGAAGACATACGTGGGGATGTTCGTAGGCGCGCTATGTGCCCTGGCCGGTGTCCTCACGATCGCCCTGCCGGTGCCCGTGATCGTCAGCAACTTTGCGATGTATTACAGTCACACGCAGGCGCGAGCCAAGCTACCAAAGAAGAGACGTCGCGTCTTACCGGTCGAACAGCCAAGGGTCAGGGCGCCGGGCGCGCCTCCCGGTGTTGGACCAACTGGCATTGGTGCTCCTGGCGTTGGTGGAACCATTGGTGGACCTCCTGGAGTCGGAGGACACGGACCGGCCGGCCAACACGCTACGACCGGTGGGGGCCCTCCGTCCTCTGCCGTCACGCACGGACAGCAACCGGCCGGTGGTTGCCCTCCTCCTCATCTGGGGCCTCAGAACCGTAGGATGAACGCCATCAAGACCAATCATCCTAAGGATCCGTTCGCTACCAAATCAGGTATCCTGACATTCTCTCTCTTTCTCTTTTCTTTACTTTCCAATCTTTTTCAAAACCCTTCAAAACCCTTCCTCTTCTTCGTGTAGTCGTGTAGTCGATTTCCCTTTTTCTCGTACGGTGGGTTCCAGAGGAAGACCGGAGGAACTCTAACCTGCAGACCAACGGGACCAAGACTACCGGAGGCTTGGGTTAAGCCAATACCAAGGCTACTCTCCACTGCCGATGCGTTCGTCGAACGGAAGAAGAAGACAGAGTTGAAGGTTAGAGGGAACAGCTCGCAAGTCCGTTCGATGATCGATAAGCTTTGCGGATATTTTTACGGCGAGACAGTTGACGGCTGTCCTCCGGAGCACAATGTTACTCTCTTTCCCTCTCGTTCGCTCGTTCTCACTCTCTCCCTCTCTTCCTCTCTCTTCTACCAAAACTTTTCTCTCTTTCTCTCATAAACGTAAAACAAGCACGATATAACGTAGGACATCCGAGCTAAAATCTCTGATCGCTTCGCAGTGCAAGGATATCAAACAATATTTACCAATCTCCTTCAACATTTTTATCCCAAACCCTCATCTTATAAGTATCATAAAGTTACGATTTGATCGATTTCTTCGTTTTTCCCGTTACCTTTAACCATAGGAGGTCCTTCTATTTTCGGTCAGCCTTTCTTTAAGTAACGTGGCGAGCTAGGAAACCGTTAAATATAACTCATAGGAAACGCAACGCTCGTTAAATATCGAAGATAGCTTATCCTCTACGTTATAAAAGATCGAGGTCAGGAGAAAAAGAAGAAGGGGAAAAAGGGAAACGTTGAGGGAAAAAAACGCGTAATCGTGAGAGACTTTGAAAAGGGTGAACGTCGGATATGTAAGTCGGAAGAAAAAGGTCGAAAATTAGAAACGGATTCTCTTCGTTCGTTTGTTCGTTCATTGTCATCCTTTAACTCTTTTTCGCTGAAATGCTCAGAGCTTATCGATGTTCCGATACGCAAGGCTTACGCGTAAGCGGTCGTTCATACTCATCCGTTCCGGAATGCGCGCTACGGCCTAAGGTCGACTCGGAACGTGTATCGAGCGCTTGAGATTTTCCAATATCAGCATACTCGTTCGTTCCGTCCGACGCGTTTGCGGACTCCGCCGGCTCGTTGGCCCCATCCAGACCAGCGCGATTTTAGACTTACGAATACGCTTCGGTACACCTGAAAAAGCAATGGATTCTTGAAATTACAGCGAATCGATGTGCATTCGAGATATATACCCCTATACGTATATATACATATATATATACATATATATACATATATATATATATATATATACATATATATATATATATATATATGTATGTATGTATGTATATATTAGAAAAAAGGTAGACCCGGATCTAAAGTAGGAACCAGACGTATCTATCTTTCGGATTAACTTGTTGATCGATAGAAGAGATGCTTCGAAGGGACCATGTCAAAAATATATCTCTGTATGTGTGAACGCATGTATGTGTGTATGTATCCTACATATCTATCAAACGATCGTCGAACGGGATAATCGTGATTTTTCATTTATACGTTTGCTTTTAACGAACGTCGTTTAACGGCTTAATGAATTAAAGTCGGTCTTGTTTTTTTTACGGCGATAAACGTCTTATCATCCCCAACCGCTTGAAGCGACATCGGTAATCGGGTTAGATTCTAGAGGATAATCGATACTGACAATCTTTATATTCTCGACGAAATAAGTTTTTCTCAATCACTTTCATTCTTTTCTTTCTTTGTCTGTTATTTTTTTTTCTTCTTTATTTTTACGATCTGAAAGCGAAATCAGGAACTCTAAAATTCTTTCTCAGAACTTTAACGAAACGACCCGTTTCGTTTATTCTACTCTTTGACCACAGTACGATTAGATGGTTATGCGTTTCGTAGACTCTGTAAACAACTTCGTCGCGCTTGTTTCTAACTATAGCAGGAAACGTAAGTTAGGAGAAAACGTACAGGAGAAATGTACAGGAGAAATTCTCATTTTACGTTTTCTGTTTACGTTTTATAATCGAGACGAAAAATTTACTTCAGCTAAAGTGTGACGTTTGTGTTATAATTATACGATTATTAAATAAAATTTCCTATTTTATACGCATGATAAAGTTTATCGATATACATTAATGAACGTAAATTAAAGCGATAAGAGATTCGATAATGAAAAATAGAAAGAGGGAAAGAGTAAGAGAGAGAGAAGGAGAGAGAGAGAGAGAGAGAGAGAGAGAGATCAGCAGTCAAGTATATAATACGGAAAGAATGAAAATATGTATGCGAAGCATTAAGAGTTTCTAGCGTGTTCTTACGAAACGCATATTTTCGCGCGAAACTCATATACAACGCCGAGCTTATAATTCCACACGCACGTACATACATACGTATATATGTACATATGTATATCCTTTGCGCATCCTGAATAAGTACCGCCGGGACCAATCACCAAGCACCTCCTTGTTCTTTTCCATTCTTAAAACCTCTCCTATTCCTTCCACTCTTATTCCCAATCATAAATTAAATTATCCTAAAAATAAAGTGGTAAATTGCTCTTTCTCTCTCTCTCTCTCTCTCTCTCTCTCTCTTTCTCTCTTTCTCTCTCTTTCTCTTCCTCTATCTCCTTTTTTCCTCATAAACAACGAGCAAATTTATAAGCACATAATAAATTGCAAGGTTATATATGTGTCGTCATATGCACTAAAAAATAAAGAGAGAGAGAGAGAGAGAGAGAGAGAGAGAGAGAGAGAGAGAGAGAGAGAGACAGACAGACAGAGAGAGAGAGAGAGAGAGAGAGAGTGAGTGAGTTAAGAAATCAAATCGACGAGCTTAATTAAACAACGCGTGGATGTCGTACGAATGCAAACGCAAATGAATAAAAGCAGCAACTTCCCTATCAGAGTTTAAGAAATCTTTGGCCCTGCATCGAGTATGCACTCGAGTGTGTCTTTTAACGGAATAAATTCGCTCGGTATATTGTGTTGTTTGTGTGTATTTATGATAGCAGCTATTATCTAGTCGACTTGAGACGGTACGCAACGCACGTCTCCTGATATCGACGAAAACGTCGATGTGAACCGATCTAAGCGAATTTTCCGATTACTTACTCTTCCCTTTGGTCTCTCTTTCTCTCGTGAGACAAGAAGCAAGCAAGAACAATGTCAATGTTGCCTTGTCATTCGACTTTGTTGTTGTTGTTATCCTTGTCTTTGTAGTCTTGTTGTTCAATGATCTCTCTAATGGCTTTTCTTTTTACAATTGGTCAAACAATAAACGGAATACCGTGTGTATGGTCTGTACATGTTTTGAAGTGGCCATGATATTGCTGCACGTGAATTCTCTAGATTTTCTAAAATAATACGATCTTCGGCGAAATCTCGTGAAACAGTTGAAGAATAGAAAATTCGAAATACCCTCGTGTCGAAGACTTTATCGAGCTGACTCGGTCAGTCGATAAATTCAAATCGATGAGCTTTAAAAATACCTTAACGGAGGAAAGAGAGAGAGAGAGAGAGAGAAAGAGAGAGAGAGAAACTAGATTGACGTTTCTCATAATTTCAAATAACCAAGTTAACTTGATAAGTCTTTTAAAGAACTTTTACATTTTTAAGGTGATTGGACGAAAAGCTACGCGAAATAAAGAAACAAGATTAGTTGAAAAAAAAGAAAGAGAGAGAGAGAGAGAGAGAGAGAGAGAGAGAAAACAAATAAAAGAATGCATATCCGCGGCGGGCACAATAAGCACGCACGCACAACAGTTTTTAAAGAAAAACGAAGAACAAGCGTATCGTCGGTTAGGCGTGTGCATGGAAAAAAATATATATGTATGTATATATACGTATGTGTGTGTGCGTATATATATATATATATATATATATATATATATATATGCATTCGTTGCTCTAAATCGTTACTATACGACATAGAGATTGAATTCCACTAACGAAGAATTTTTTCTACAAGTATCTTTTTAATTAAAAAAAAAATACAAGCACGGAAAATTTAAGAGAGATGTTCTCTTTGACCACGTAGCAATCGTCTTCAATTCTTGGACATTCTTGAAGCGATGCGAATATCCCTTGAACGTCATTGTAATTACATTAATTAACGCATCTTTATTGCTCAACGATATACCAAAAAAATAGAATAGAGTTAGGGATAATAAAAAAACGAAGGTGAAGTCAAGTTAAAAAGTATCGTTGCCCGCGAAGAATCGGTCACCTTCCTTTAAAAATAGTCGTAGTTAAAGCATCCGCATCTAAAGGATGTTCAAAAGGATCTATACGAAGCTTCAAGAACGTTCAAACTCTTTAAGGAAATTTTTAATAAAATCAAGTCGAACGGATTGCAGTGATGCACGGAATGATGCACGTCATACCGACGATTAACGTACGAGATACACCGAACCACATGTGAAAATAGAAACACACATAAAAATATACACATAAAAAGAAACACACTCACTCGCATTCGTTGACCACCGCTCTTTTACACGTTTTATCAGTCCTTTTGACTTTGTAGATAAAGTTGTACGATTTTTTTTAATGAACCCAACGTCGAGCTGTCGTCAACGCTACGGTATCGCAAATTAATCACTAATCACGTTATGATTATTCAATATTATTATAAATCGAAAAGGGGAGAGAGGAGAAACAACACGCGCGGAAACTCACAACATGTCGAACGTGCGTATTAGCATCAAAGAGGAAGACGAATTTTACATTAAATGCAAAACGCGTCGTCGACGTAACCGTATTAACAAGCATTATCATTTCTATTCTTGTAACATCACCATCATTATTGCTACGATCCTTGTCGTGATCGTCGGTGCATTTCGTGACGCATCACGTAACACGATGTAACCGTAACGTGCCGCTCGACGAAGAGAGAAGTCGTCTAGCTCTGGAGATAGGTTCGCATCGAATCTCGTACGAAAGTTGTACGTTACCACGCAATGTCGCTGACGAAAATCTCGGCAGCCATCGAGGGGACCGAGCGGATGAATAAAACAAAAAAAGATAAAATAAAATAATAAAGGCGAATTATATACATATATATATATATATATATATATATATATATATATATATATATATATACACACACATTATTGTACTGAGAGTTGTGCGCTGCGTTTACGATTTAAGCTAGTTTGTTTGTAAATAAAAACTATTTGACTCTTTGACACGCTTGTCTAGTATACAAATATGTATCTTCCTCTTCAATTTTGTAACCCCTTTTCTTCCTCTGCTCTTTCAATTTCATTTAACAAGACGTTCCTCCTTTCTACTCTCGCAATTTAACGTATCTACACAAGATCACAACATTGAAACGTTTAAGGTACACATCGTAGCTGTTCGTACATAAGACACATGCCAACATTATCCTCTAGTGTTGTCCCTGTATCCTCTCCAGGACCAAACGCAACCCTTATACGAAAGGGCGTTGCCCAAGTCTCCACACGACAATTTCCATCGGTGTCTAGCTCGTTTCGTTCACACAACGAATCGCCGCAATGTTCGAGATTGCAAATTCCGACACCATTGTTGCCGGGCTAAAACAAACGAATTACCGTCTTTATCGGCTCTCTCTTTCTCTCTCTCTCTCTCTCTCTCTCTCTCTCTCTCTCTCTCTCTCTTTCTCTTTATCTAATTAATAATTGAATTTGTAATTTTCTACATCAAATAAGACTGCAAAGACGTTTGAAATTCCATCAATAAATAAAAAATAAAACAAATGATACAGTACCGTAATAAATTCCTCGAAATCACAAGGTATAAAAACTTTGTCTCTACATCTTCTAGTTATAGCAGTTAAAGGTGTAACAATCTCTTGTTCATCCGGGCCACTTCCAGATCCTTCTATTAAAATATCCGTTTGTCCAGTGTCAGTAGAATTACCGTTAACGTTATTACTACCGTTGGTACTGTTATTAACTTTTCTTCTGGGAACAGTGGCTGTAACATTCGGTCCAATTTGTCCTGATCTCGAAGCTCCTATTCGAAAAGAATCTTTCGAGCAAGGAGTGTAAGAGATACCACACATTTCCCTTTCTTGACGCACGCAAAGTAAATAATCCTGATCAGCTAAAAATCTTCCATTTGGAAGATAATTCATAGTTTTAAGGGTGCCATTAGGTGAACGAAAGTATTGAAGACAGCCGGCCGGTGCACGATCTTCGAAACCCAATTGGATCACTCTCATTTCCCACATTCGCGAGTGAAGTCCATTCGGTAGCTTAAAGTCAAGGGTCACAGGTTCGTCGGCCTCGTTTACGTCTAAATATACTGACCGCACGAATACGTATCTATATAATATATTTCTTAAATAAACTACGAAAGAAGAGAATAGTGTGTTATACTTACTGTGCTGCCCGCTATTCCACCCACACAATCTTAGAGACG
Source organism: Dolichovespula sylvestris (assembly GCA_918808275.2). Classification (NCBI taxonomy): domain Eukaryota; kingdom Metazoa; phylum Arthropoda; class Insecta; order Hymenoptera; family Vespidae; genus Dolichovespula; species Dolichovespula sylvestris. Next base: position 2,431,003 of record OU964969.1, read on the forward strand.
ACCTATTACCATTTCTAATTTCCATAATATCTTCATCACAGATGCCAGTTCTTCTATTGGGTTGACCCTAAAATCATTAATAGATCGTCAGAATTCTTTTCACACTTAAAAGATTAATCTCACTATGGATATCTCGATAGATAAAGCTTTCCTTAAAGATGGACTCCTTTTTAAGTCGTAAAAGCGAAGAGTTCGTTTTAAAAATTCAATACGAAACTTTGAAGATGTTAGTTGCCGCCAAGTGTTTGAGTTCTTTCTATATTTTAAGAGAAGTTCTCTTTTGTACTTAAGAAAAGTGCCAATGCATTCCCTAAGGTACTTATATGGAATCAACTGTAATAATTAATGGTCTAAATTCGAAATCCCATTGATTCATTCTAATGTAACCTAACTAAATTCGATTTATTTGTTAAGTTTATATATACTTTCACAAATTTAATTAAACGTAAAGATTCGTATTTATCATAAAATCGTCCATATTAAACAACGAAAACTACTTGAATATAAGCGTGACTGGAACATCAAGAAATAGTAGAATTCGCACTTACTATGTTGAAGTGTATGAAGTCGATCCTCAATTGGCTGACCTGCCTATCGATCTTTCGGACGACTACCGAGCAGTTCATAGGTCGGTCGATGAGGTTCGGGAAACCAGGACTGGTCACGTAGGTCAGATTATTTTGCACCTCTTGATCGCAACTCGCCGTAACTTGTAGTGGGACAAATTAATGAATAATAATGAAAAACATTCGCATGTACGTTCTCAATGCGTAAAATTATTCAAATATATTCAGCCTCTTTTAAAAATTCCAAAACTTGTTCGTTTCGTTTTTTTTTTCTTTTCTTTCGCAGAAGAATAACCATAATCATTAAAAAAACTTCTTCAATTCAATCGAAGATTTGAAAAAGCAAATTTGGTTTCATACACTCAAATATATTACTGTACATTTTAAGCCTTATCAATTACGTTTCTTCTACCTCTTTGGCCCTAAATAGCAAGGTTCTTTTCTCGAGGGTAACGAGTCCTTAAATAATTGAAGAAGTTTGAAACGCAATAAACCAACGACATGGAAAGAAATACTGTAATTAAATTATTTCTCAATGGTACCCACTCGACTATATTTCAGTCAACCTTTTCAAGATAAATTTCGCGTCGAGATGAAATCGCTAGTAAAGGTACCGAAGTATAAAAGACCGTATATTCGTATAACTTAACTGAGGCAATATAAATTTCATTGTTCAACTACGACCGAACTATCTACAAATTGATTTTATAAGAACGTTTTCGATTTCTTGAAATGTTTCGAGACAAAGCAGATGATAACCAATTTGTTCGCATTTCAAAGTATTATCACTTTCACGCAGAATGTCTTTCCATAAAATTGTCATAAATTGGTAGATCGAAAAATCAATAAATACAACACTCAAGTATTACCTTATATAGTATTAACAAGTAAAATTCATTACTTTAACAAATAATATTGATAACAATTAAATGACGTTTATGTTTACATGCCCATTCTTATTCGAATAAAATGTTCAATTTCTGATTTCTGAAGAGAAATTAAAAATCTGGATACGTATGCTGTTAGGATTTTTTCTAAGCAAAAAAAAAAAGAGAGAGAGAGGGAGGGCGAGAAATCGTGATGCGACATTCTTATGCCAGCCCGGAGTTCCGATAACGAGTTCTCATTCAGGCATTCAGTGGCCGTTTTAGAGTCTCCGGGGCTCCATTCAACAGTCGTGTCTCTACCACACGTTTACCATCTCGTTTCGTAGATTTTACTCCCTCCTTCGTACATAGTACGGAACAACATTAAAAATTTACGAGCCAACCGGTATCGACGCTCGTCGAGAAGGAATTCTACTTTGTAAACTTTGATCCTTTATAAAAGTAGGTAAGAAATAAACAACAACAGCGACGAAGATATCAGATCCGATAAATCTAATTTACAAATAAGTAAATATATAAGTAGGTATGCATGCACGTATATAGATATGTACCTACGTATATAGAAGGTGCACGTTCACAATTGCATCGATTAACATGACGTAGAAAGATCATAATGCCTAGGATTACTCTTTCAAATTAATTTGTATTTGTTTAGCATTCGTTAAGATACGTAAACTCAGAAGATTCCGAACGTACTTTCGTCGCTTAATTTCCCTCGAGAAATATCGTTTTGCATCTGAGATACAAATTGCTTTAATTTTCGCTAAAGTAAAATTTCTAACGATAGAATTCATAATGATGAAAGGAAGGAAAAGAAAGAAAAAGATAGAAATAGTGAGAAAGAGGGGGAGAGAGACAGACAAACAAACAGAGAGAGAAAGGGAGAAAGTATTAAATCTTTTAAGAATGTTCTCTCTCTCTCTCTCTCTCTCTCTCTCTCTCTCTCTCTCTCTCTCTCTCTTACCCCTAGTAAACATAAAGATTGATATGAAATTTCAACGAAACTTAAAGTCCGATATCTCGCATAATTAAATATCAAGTTAATTGCTCGGCCTCGCGTGGTGACTACTCGACAGGAATATCAAGTGGGATCCGATGGGAACGTGACTAAAGTTAGCTTTCGCCTAACTTAAGATAGTTTGCTAATTATCGAATCACGATGCTATGACGGGAGCTTTCGTGACGTTAACGGCGTATAGAAAAATTTCTCCTGGTTATATTTTTATACCAGTTGGGTATAACTAGTTGGGTATGATTATTCTTGCGCTATATGTTTATATACATATGTGTGTATATGTACATATATATATATATATATATATATATATATATATATATACACAAATTTAATAAATGATTCAACAGCATATCCCGATAAGAAAGTAGATTTGCCTTTTTCTCGACTTTAACCGAAATTCAATTAAACTAACGTAGAAGATAACGAATATCGGGGTGACGAATCCCAATATCCGGATGACAAATCCGTAAGATCCGACTGTCCGAGAGCACGAGGCGCGTCCTTTTCATCGTAATCGGATTACCTCGATATCCGGATACCTGACGAACCTTCTTCTCCCAGCTAATGAATGTGGGAAAAAGTCACGTGATCTTGACCAAACAATCTACCAATAGTTATTACTAATATAAAATCGTTGCGTGAAACCTTTAGTTACAATATTGCCTTGAATTGCCTAAATTACGATTTTTTTTAAATAAAAATGTATACTCTTTTGACGGTGTTGATCTATTATTATTGCTCGAAATGTTTGCTTCGTTTGAGAAAAATGGACTACAAAGGAGAGATGGAGAGAGAGAGAGAGAGAGAGAGAGAGAGAGAGAGAGAGAGAGAGAGAGAGAAGGGAAACAATAAAGAAAGAAAAGCACGTAAAGCGGTTTTGTCGAACATGCAAGCCGCGCAAACAAAGTTTTATGTGGGACACGTGACCGACTCGAAAGGCAATTAGGTAACTGTATAATCCCGACCGCTCATACATTTTTTCTCGTCACGCGAACTCCGAGATCGGAACTCAATGTTTCCTTCTTTCTTTTCTCTTTCTTTCTTTCCTTCTCTGCTTTTTTTTCTTTTACTTTACTATATAGCGGCACCTCCCTCTTCTCGTGCTTCCATTCGCCTTACAAATAAAATCTCTTCTTCGAGATCTCCTCGTTTTATACTTTAAAGCATACGACTGCTTCGATACCGTTAACTAAAATCATCAGCCTGCTTCGACCCAGTGACCATTCTCTTTCTCTCAACAAGATCTTCGATCCAATCGAGAACGTCTTAGTGGTAGTTGTCGAGTGTGAAAGACGATCGTTTTTATGTATGCACTATAGATAAAACGCCAAGTTTACGGGACGGTCAAAAAATTCATGACAAAACAGTATTTCATAAAGTATTTGACAAATTTTCTATACTTCAATATAATCAATTAAATTTTATACTTTAATTAATAAAAACTATCATACATACACATACATGTCGAAGTACGTTATGTCGTTATACATATATTTATAACAAATTGCAATGCTTAGATGAAAAATAGCAAGAAGTTTGTCGGGAATCCGTGCGTATTACTGTTGAGAGAACTATCAATGTATTAACTCAATTTAATATACCTATATCTATAAAAATACGTACAAAGACAAATAAAAAGCTGGCAGACGTCATGCATATGCATATGCGATGTCCTATAAAATATGACAAATGGAAAATAATCGAAAATATTTCATATGAGACTCACATATACAACAAACACCAAATCCAAGAGCACACGGTCCATATGATTTTCCGTTTTGAATACGACAATGGTACGTGTTCATGCATATCCCACGTCGTCGTTTATCCGAAGATAGACACTCTTCTTCTACTGGGATAGGAAAAAAGTTGAGAACTAAAAAAAATTAAAAAGTAAGTATAAGTGAATAATAAATTGAAGATTACGATGAAGGATCATGTTCGACGCATTTCCAAATTCTTTTTATCATATTCAACTAAAAATGTCCTAGAATGATTTTTTTACTTAAATTAAATAAATATTTCTCAATAAATTCATTAAAAAATTTTTATCTAATCTTCTCTATGAACTCACCCCTGGAACGTGTATTTAAATCAAGCATCTCCGCTTGTTTGGTTCTCCAACCGAATAAATCCAACGACCATCCACAAGTATTTACTGAAAATGATAACAAAAGACCGCAAACGATCGCGAGAAGTCCTCTGGACTTTCGCATTGCTCCTAATCACAAATATGATCGTTCTGTTCTTTTATGCTCTTATTGATCAATAACGAGTTCCAAGAATGTCGATCAATCCCCGAAAACATCGATACACCTACGGCTCTTTCATGAAACTTTAAAGATCATAGGAACGGACGAAAGACCGGCTGATCAACCGACCGACTGACTGACTGACTGACTGTTGTAAGTCCCGTAGGAATTCCGTATAAGACCCCTCTACGATCATCTTTGCAAATACTGTTACAGTCGTTACCCTACTATTCACATGCTTTCTCATTCATGTAGACATAGATATATTATACAAGATGAAATATATAATATGCCGAAATTTATTTCTTTGTCAATATTGTAAATTCTGAATAAAAAAAAGACACATTAAATGTACTGTAATCGATTTGTAAATCCTTTTGTAAATTATAAAAACAGAGTATATTTTTTAATGTGATTAATATATTACAATATATCAGAAAATCGATAATTAAGATAAATATAACAAATATATAAAATATGCATCAATACAATGAAAATTCCATCGAAAATTCGAATTAGAATCCGAGCCAGAACAATATTTATATACTGACTTAATTTATTCTGACCAGTGGCCTTCATCAATATAGACCAAATATATAGAATAAGCATTTTTTTTAAATATTACTTTATATTACTTTATATTTTGTCTTATATCGAAGTATTGATATCATATTTTCATTCGTTATTAGAACTATACGATTCGACAATTTATACAAATTATTGTTGCTAACGAAATTTGAAAAAAAAATGAATGATTAATTGAACAAAAAAGTAATCTATGCATTCATCTATTAATTATTACATAAAGATCTTTTCAAGTTAATGCTATAAATACTATACACTTACATATAATTTCTATGAATTCTGTATAGATAAATAGAAATTGAAATTGCTAATACTGTATCGCGCCTCTTAGTTTAAATAAAAAAAATAACGGTTAAAACGTAAAACAAAGGAAGTCAACTTCGAAAGAAAATAACAATATGGCTACAACGCAGTAACCAATAACAAATGACATTCTATTTCAAAATTATCGGACAGAGGGCAGTTAATACGAAAATATACTAACCGTTTCTCGAACGTCCTTTACTTTTCTCGCTAAAAGCGTCGATCTCATAATATACATACACCTACGTACAATTATACATATGGAGCATGCGCATATTTGATGAATGTGGAATTTTTTTTTATCAAATAAGATATTAAAGAATATAACTACTAACGAAGAAATTATTAGAAGTTTCTCAAAATCATAGTTCGGTAAGTGAGAAACGTTTTTTTTCAATAACATTTCAGGTAAAAAAAAAGAAAACAATCCAAATTAGTAATATCGACAGGGACGATATGCAGGATCGTCGGGGTGGACTGCTGAGAAATAGCTACTCGACTGTAGCCGATGAACTTTTTTTATACTACTGGCCAATGATGCATGAATAGTATACTTAAAGCTGGTGTAATTACGACAGTAGTTTCGATAATCTTAAATTATCTTGTTCCAGTGAAAATATAACCTCATTAACTAGGATCTATGTGCCTTAAATGCCTTCCAGTGTATCACCTGTCTCATCTGACACAAAATATAAATTGCGTTCTTTACTATTATAACATATTTGTGTAGCCATTATCAATGAAAACCACCTTTTAATTGCATAATTGATTTCTATACTGTTGATATATATTCCTATGTCGATGTTCACAGTATTGCTCATCGTATATCGTCAGTGGCATCTTTATGACATCTTTATCTTTTTAACCATAGATACAGATCTTAAATAAAGATGACATCTTTGTCTTTTTTCTTAAACGTTGTCCACAAGACAACAAAATTTTACTTATATACAGTTTGCAAAGTTAGTGAATCTTAACTTTGCATTGCTAGTGACGGTTCTTATGTTATTTACTTAGTTAATTGTTTTGTGGTATTTGTGGTTCCTGAAGAAAGAATACATTGTTAAAGTAAAAGCAAATCGCTTTATCGGTAAGTAACTGGAGTTTTATATAAATACTCCAGTATAGATAATATTCAGAGTCTTACATTTGTAATATCTTATAAGTCTTTATTTTGTAAGTTTTACAAAGTTGTGTAAAAGATCTTAACGATTTTAATGTTTTATCTCTTCTATATTCATTTGTATATCACTTTGATACTTTCAGAAAGTGTGTAATGGGTGATCTTTCTATTCGTGGATCAACTATGCAGAATTTTGATGATCTTGATATAGAAGGGCGTAATCCTTCTCATCTTTCAGAAGAAGATAAGGAAAAGGTAATGAAAATCTATTACTGAACCAGCATTAAAATAATTATAGAATAATAAATGTAAGTTTTATGATAAATTAATGATAACAATAAACTAATAAAACGAGTAAATAAATTGGAATCTATTACAAGAATTAAATTTACTTGATAACCACATATTTCTAATACATTTTTAAAATTTGTAAAAGATTAGTGTTTTTGACACGATATTTATCTTCTACAGGAAGAACATGATCGGAAACGTCTAATGCGAAGCAGTGTAACTGCTGAAGATGGCACTCTTAGACCTGTGTATTCCAAAACCGATGATGGTGACATATGGTGTCACATATGTAACATTGCTCTATTTGGAGCACATAAGTTGATAAGTCATAATTCGTGTAATCGTCATAAAATTAAGTTGGACGAATGGCCATATCCCGTGTTACTATGGTCGAAACGTTCTGATATCGCGAAAGCAACTGCTCCTGTTCAATCTACTGCCATTACGGATGCTTTGGCTCCAGGTGAGCCAGTACCACCAGGAATGGAAGATCAATTAACAAGAACGACGACGATTCAAGTGAGTTTAGATCGCCATAGAAGTTCGCCGCTTGTTGGTCTTGAATATTTACTAGAACTTGTGGACAATGATTCCTGCGAACCCAGTTATACTTGTGTTTTGTGTGATAAACGTGGTGATCCACGAACTGTGATGGCTCATATTACCAGTTACAATCATCGGATAACATATTTGAATAGACATTTTCCAACAATATCGCGAGCAATTACAGAATTACCGCGTACTCCTAATTACAAACGTGGAGCCAACGAAATATCAGTGTTAGCAGCAAAAAAAATTGAAGAAAGATTTGGAAGACTACAGCCACAATTAGTAGACAAGAATCAATTTGAAAAAAATAAAATGCAATATATCAAAAGGGTATATCAAGACTATCATTTTAGGTAAGTTGGTATATATTTGTAATTTTAAGTACCTTAAGTGTGTGTTAAATTCTGTTTCTTCTTAAGAATATCCCACATTTATACAACATTTAAATAAAATATGTTTTACTTAAATGTAATGTAAAGATGGGATGAAAATCTATAAGTATATTCTGTATTATATTATGTATAAAATGAATAGAAACACTTCAAAAAAAAATTGTAACATTTGATTAAAATAAGTTATCTAATATTACCTTACAATCAAAATGGTTGTTTCCTACATACAGGGAAACACCTGAGTTAACATTAATGGAAGTTTACGATGTGAGATGGGTGACAAACTTTGAAGAAAAGATGGCTGAAATTGCTGGTAATAGTGGTAATAAGAAAGGTGAGTATACGATATAAAGTTTTTTTATAATTATTAAACTTATTGTATTGATTTATGCTGTGATATCAAAACTTAATTTCTGATATTAAGATTCTCAATCACCTGAAGAGAAAACAGATGGCAAATTTAAAAAGGAAGAAAAAAAACAAGAAAAATCATCTCCGAAGAAAACAGAAACTAAACAAGATGTTACAAAATCGTGAGTTGTCTATAACTTTGTAAGATACGCCAAACATATGGGACAATGCTACTGTTACTATAGTAGTTACTATATAGTATTATTTAAAACATTGTGTTTTTAAAATATTTTTAGGGTTTTCAAGATACGAATTCTTACCAAGGACAAATTAAATTTACGTAAGCCCAGTGAAAAAAACACGGAAAATTTAAAAAACTCTCCTAAACGACCATCGGACGAAACGAAGTCCCTTTCATCACTATCAAGTATATCAAGCAGTCCATCGCCATCGCGTTCAAGATCACGTTCCCCTATTCATGATAGAAGAAGTAGTGTATCGGACAAGAGCAGCAAGTATCGTACCAGATCACGATACTCCCGTGATCGTTCGCGTTCGCGTTCGCGTTCGCGTTCTCGATCACGATCACGTTCATTGGAACCACTTCGAGAACGCGATAAGTGGGACAAGTATCGAGAACAAATTAGACGAGCCGAGGAGACGCTCGATCGTGCTTTAAAGTTCCATGAAAAAAATCCAGAAAAACATCCTTCTTATCCAGACGAGTGGAAAAAATTTTGGAATAGACGATACAAAGAATTGCAAGCCGAGGGTAAAGACCCGAGCAAACACGACTTCAAACCCGAATGGATCGAATTTTGGAACAAACGAATGCGCGAAATTCATAATGATCAATTACAACAAAGAAAAGAAGAAATCAAAAAACGATTAGAATTATCAGAAGAAAAGCCTCCTGAAAAATGGATTCCACCTTCGAGTAGACGCGAAAGATCGCCTCCCTCGAAACGTAGCAGACATCGTATTGAGAGCGACGATGAAGTCGAATACGTAGGTACAAAAACAATAAAAACAGATTATTACGATCGTCACGATCCACGAGAAAGAGACTATGTTTATTCTTCCTATTCACGTGGAAAAAGTAATATGTATCGTAGTTATTATTCTCGGATTGCACCACGTACGAGACCTATCCATTATGCGACACCGTATCCCGTAAAAGATAAATCACCAAGTCCACCGCAAAAGGAAGAAGTATTGAGCGAAGATTTAGAAGTGGTAGGTTTATTGCGACTTCTGACAGCTCTCGAGGGTCAATTAGGCTCCCTAGGCCCCAAAATAGTGTCACTTTTATCAAGGGCATTAGCTGCTGAGAAAGCAAAGCCCAATTCCGCTGAGGAATTGCTCTATGACGAAGAAGTGAGTGTCCTATTCGAAACGGTTAAAGAGAAACTGAAAGGACAGCTTTTTGCTGGCATGATAGAAAAGATGGCTATTGCGCCAACAAAGACAGCAATACAAAACATAGCGCAATTATTACACAAAGCAAGTGAAAGTAAGAAAAAGATGGAAGAGGAAAAGAAGAAAAAAAACGAGCTTCTTGAAGCAAGTAGAACTAGTAATTTTGTGAGTGGAAGAACTATATATCCTAGACCCATAGAAATGGTTACGCCACCAATTAATTCCGAACCAGTCACTGTTCCTGGCGTAGGAACTGTAGACAAAGTTGCGATAGCTCAACAAATTGCTGCTGCTCTCGTTGCACAAGGTAGATCGAATGTGTCTCAGGAAGAACTAGAAACGTTAATTAATGCGGTAGTTGGTATGGCAGAAGCATCGAAACATTCAGACAAGCCTGTCACCACTGCTGATTTTGTAAAAGGTTTAGCAAGTGGTGGTACTGGTGTAACTGGCAGTGTTTCAAGTGGTGGTATCACGACTGGAATTACAGGGACCTTTCAAAGTAGTACATCAATGTCTACATTACCTTTAGTAGCTTCAACATTAACCGATACGGTAGATCAAGTTTCAAGAATGGAAAATTTATCAGACACAGATTTAAAGACGCTCTTACAAAATTTTAAAGACCTAACCACCCATGAACAGCACGGTCTTATAAATTTCCTCAAAAAGTTAGAAGCAACTGATTTACCCAGGGTAGAGAAATTAAGAGCATTCGTTAATTTAAGTGTCGTAGTACCTTCTAGTATATCGCTATCAAAAAAATCGCCTACCCCTGAATTGATTGAAATGTCAACGAGCAAAACGAATAGAAAAGCCTCACCATTCTCTATACGTAAAGGAAATCAAAATCCATCAGATGAAGAAAACAAATGGGTACCTAAGTTAGATATGTTTGCTAACGACGATGAGGAAGAACAACAGCAACAAAAGAAAGATGATGATAAATCTAAAGTGAAATTAGAATTGTCGGATGATGATGACGATTATACTTTCGAAGACATTTACAAAGCAGCTGATAAAAATGTGAATGAAAGTGAAAAAGCAAAAAAAAGGACACGTACCTTTTCAAAATCGATTTCGAATTCGCCTCGTTCATGGTCTAGATCACGTTCGCGTTCGCGTTCACGATCACCAACAACGAGAACTTCGGAAATCGCGAAATCTAATGATCCCAATGCGATCCTGAACGAAACTAAACGTTTAATAGCGAATATCATGGGCGATCTTCCAAACAAATATGTACCAAAATCGCATATAAATTTCACCAATGAAAATTCAGAACAAAGATCGTCAGGTCCAAAGATGATGGATCATACTTCATCGTCGATAACTCCGATGCAAAATTTTTATAATCAAAATTATGACGCAGCAACTAATCAGCCACCCCGACCACAAGCTCCACCATTAACTTATCCAAATGTTCCTAATCAGCAATTTCCGAATTATCCACCTCAACCGCAAGTTTTTGGCACTAATCAGAATTATATGGACAATGGTTATAATTATCAAGGATATGGTAACATGAGTAATCAAAATCAATATGGTCCATCAACCGTACCACAAAATCAATACTCTCCACAGCAAGGATATGGTGCTTCTACTGGATACGGTGGTCCATCGAGTAGTCATCCATCCGGATATCCTCAGCAACAATCACCTCAACAATCGCAACAACCGTATGGAACATACGCGCAACAGCAACGTTTCTATTAAACACTTTATTGTATAGAATGATAGCGCGTGTGTCGATAAAAGAATGCCATTAACAAATTTTATACAAATCATCGATACTCGATCAAGAGTGTCTTTCTATTCCTGGATGTATTTGAAAGTTCTTTCAACTAACTCGGAATAGAATTATGTCAACATAATCTTTTACAATGTTTTACGATAAAAATATCAGAAGTTTTAGTTTCAGAAAAGAGAATATCATTATCCGTATATTTATGTTAATACGGCCACAGAACTTTTTATTTACCAACAAATTTTCAATTTTGTCCACTGTATAAATATAAAAAGAAAACAATGCGTTTTGCTTGCGTTTACTACTTTCCGATGAACACTTCGTTTTTTCTCGTTCTTCGTGTCGCTTACATTTAAGATTTTGAAGTATTCTTATCATTACATTGTTTCTTTTTTTATACGTGTACCTATTAAAATTATTTTTCTTTTTTTATCGCTTTATTCTGTTTGAAGAAAATCGCGCAAAAACTACTATCGTTTCAACGTGGAAATTGTACAAGAAAAGTGAATATGTATGAATGAATGTGTTTCATATTACTGTGTATGTGCTCGATCGATACGTCCTACGTGGTAAAAGCGTAAGTAATAATGCAGTGTGTTATATTGAACTGTGCAAAATATATCTACACATATATATTCTGCAAAATATAACGGTAATTTCAGAATTATTAATTGAAAAATATATATTTCGCACATTAATATATATATTATTATTATTATTATTATTATTATTATTATTATTATTATTATTATTATTTCCAATTGCAATATATTAAAAAAAAGATCTATGTGTTATATTATTTGATAAGATAAGACGTCCATTTAAGTTTCATTTTATTTGTATCATATTATTTCGATTCTTATTACTATCATTTTTTAGACGTTACAGAGAAAGCAGATAAACATTGTACCGAAGAAATCTGAAAAAATGCTGATGCCATAAAAAAAGAAAAATAAATAAATAAATGTTAACGACGTATCGACATAAACACAGCAGCGGATAAACAAACGGCTTGTAAAAATGTGACATTTAAAATGATTACGAATGATGTCGAAATGTTATTGACCGTAATCACATGAAAAGAATGATTATAAGACGATGAAAAAAATACATAAAAATGAATTGTTTATTTCCGTAGTTTCAATCTTGTACTATTCTCGTTTGTATATAAGTAAACATCGAAAAATTGTGTTCAATGATCTAGAATAATAATAATAGTTTTAAAAAAATGTGCCGTTTAAGCGAAGATAAATGCGCGAGCAAAAATGACAATATGCTTCTCGTGCTTTATTGTTACAACAAATAATTCATTGGAATATCAATGTCTGCTAACTACTTAATAATTGCACAATGACTAGGTTCCAAAGATTCCGGCTCGTTCGTGCCTTCCTTTTTTTCAATGAGAGAAAAAGAGATAGAAAGAGAAAGAGATTAGGCGAGCGCATCGCGAAGAATTAAATAGAAGCGCAGTTCATCAAATATTTACACTTTTCTTTACAGAGAGCCACGAGAGGATGAGAACAAAAAACACGAAGAAAAGCGACGACTATTTGGGTACGAGTCCTCTAGTTTTCGGATAAACAGGAGTCGGGATTTGCTGCATCTTCGGAACGCTTCTTGGCCTGATCCTTGCCGATTGTAATCGTGGCTTGGAACGTAATTTTGCATTCGAAGCATCAACATCGATGTCTCCTTCATCTCGAAGAGCTTCTTCGAGCACAGCTTGAATGGTCGGTGCGATAGCTGGTCCGTGATAATCCAAAGTGGTTCTAGCTGGCATATCCAGATCTAAATTCAAAATATTTTCTCCGGCATAACGGCATCCACGTCCCATTGCTAGAGCAATTCGAGCATATTCGGAAATTGGTCGACGTGCTCCAGGAACTGACGTAGGACGTTTTATCATTTCTATATTGGATGCTTCCGAATTTTTCAAAATCCAACAGTCTTCTTCCTCGTCAAAATGTATCCTCGATAATATTTTGTTCTTCTCTTCTTCAGGAATAAAGTTTTCAATTATCAAATATTTTAGTTTAAGCTCCTTCATTAATTCATGTTGTGTTTGTTCCAAATCACGTCTGTCTCTGTTAAAGTCATTAGTCACGTCAGCCAATTCTTGCTTCAATGCTTGCAACTTGGTAAAACATTTCCTCAACTTTCTTGATTTGACGTCTACCTCCTGCTGCAAGGTTGTATATGTTTCTCGTACACCGACCATAGTTAATTCCTCGTCTTCGAGTTTTTGTTGCATCTCAACTTCGCGCTTCTTACGCTCGGCAATCTCTGCTGCCTTCTGTTCCAATGCCCTTTGTTGTTCATTCGTATGATCTATGATATTCTTCCCACCGCATAGCATCTTGCTTTCTAAATCTTTTATTCTCGTAATAAGGTTCTCAGTCTCTTGTTTCTCAGCTCTCAATTGCTCAGCTATTAATTTTTTATCAACTTCAATGGTTTTGTTGTTGTCTTCTCCTTTACTATCCTCCGCATCTGATTCCGAATCCGCAAGATCGTCTTCTCTTTTCTTCTTCGTTTTCCTTTTCTTACGTTGTACCATACTCCTCTGAGCTAGTTTCTCTTTCAAACGACCGATTTCTTCTTGATATTGCCTCAAAAGAGCATCCTTAGGATCTTCGTTTATTCGTGGCTTATTCTTAATGTTCTTAGCACGATTAGCATAACGCAAAGTCGTAAGTGTTTCGTCATAATTGTAACTAGCAGGGCCAATGTTTGCGACCATAATCGTTTTCGAATTTCCCCCTAAAGAATCCTGTAATAATCTGGTAAGTTTGGAATCTCTGTAAGGAACATGAGTAGTTTTCCCATCGACTAATGCCGAAATAACATTACCAAGAGCAGAAAGACTTAAATTAATTTTACTCGCTTCCTTCAGTCTTTCACCGGACGCACCGGTTTTACTTTGTCTCTCGCTACCAGCGAGATCGACTAGATTCAGACGACCTACTCTAATGCCGCCGTTATCACCGATGGATCCCATCTCGATGGTGATCAAAAATATCGCGTGAGAGCGAGAACTGTGCTCGTTCATATTGGTAGCACCGATCGTCCTATTTTGATTACCTTCGTTCATCAAACGTTGAATCTCTGCTGCACTCTTGCAAACGGCTGTCGATAAATCCTTCACAAAGACACCAGACTCAGGTTTTTCTTTCAGCTCGAATCGAAGACTCTGATCACGATGAAGAAGATCCCGTATCTCTTCCTGATAAATTTCTAAGTAACTCGCTCTCACAAGATATTGCATGTTCTCCGATCTGCCGATGTGATTGAATATGTGCTCAAAGGATCTTGGGATTATACCTCGTTTTTCATGTTCCATTTTTGAGCCTTCCATTGTATATGTTTTACCTGTCCCAGTCTGACCATAAGCAAAAATGGTACCATTAAAACCATCCAATACTGAAGAAACCAAAGGTCTCACAGTTTCCTCATAAAGTTCTTGCTGAGTCGAACGCCAATCGTAGACTGCATCGAAGGTAAAGACCTTGACATTGTCCGTGGACGGATCGTCCCGAGGATGGCGGATCTCTACTACCCCTCTTGACGGAATAACGTCGACTACACGAATATAACTTCGTGCAGTTTCCTTCTCATCCATTGGTCTGCATCTTACAACGACCTGGACACATTGAGTCGCCACATCTGCCGACCCTGCGCTTGATCTCGAACATTTTTTCTTCGAACTCTTCGACTGATTGTCTAGTTTATCCATACTTTTGCAGGAGAGACCAAATGCGTGGAGTTGAGGAAAATTTATCTATCAAAGGAAAAAAAAAAGAACATTCTTACATCAATACAATTAATTATTCAAATTTAATTCGATACAAAGGAAACATCATTCAATGAATAATGAAATATTGTTTCTGTTGATACTTGATATGATTATGTCGGAAATAAAAAGTGACATACGCGTATCATACCATCAATTAAATCATTAAGTTTCAATGATATCTTCTTTGTACAGACATCCTTACTTACGTACTTTTACATGACAACTTTCTTGAAATAATTGACATTATTGTAATGAGAAATGAAAATATAAAAGCAAAAGAACAGGACTAGTTTCTACGACGACTGCATACCTTTTTAGCAAGTTTATTTGGCCTGTCGAGTGCAACGGAGAAGCAGGATGTAGTTAACAAACAGGTTAAACAGAGGAGAGATCTACGATTCTTCGGCTTCGTGTCCGTAAATTATACTTCTCTGCAAGGTATCGGTATTGATCCATTGTTTGCCTCCGGGACTCCCTCGCACTGTCACACGCGACTCGTGTGTCGTTACGTCTGTTATTATCGACTTTCAGTAGCGGAACGATTTAGCGATCATTAATGTTTGAACTTACGCGACGATATCAACCGTATTGCGATGAAAATACACGACGTAGAATCCTTAGGATGAAACCAAATGAAGGCATGGCTCTCTCGGCTTTCAAATACACAACAGCAGCCAGCAATAGATACATAAAATGAATTAGTAGACTCATAAACATCGAGTATGCGCAATGAGGCTCTCTCTATCTCATTCGACTTAGTAAATCGATATCTCACGCATGCGTAATAATCTCTTTTTTCTAGGCGCGAAAATTTATTCGTTCATTATATGTATATATTTTCAAACTGTTCAACTGTTTTACCGACTAACTCGACAACGTTATTTTCTATGCAACCAATGACAGCTCGTGTAACTTCTTCCCTCTAACGTTTTTAATCGAAACAAATCGAGACAAATCTTGGCTCGAAGACAGACACTATGTACACGTCAAACGACGTTAAGGAAATGACGTTTAATATCGTGCAGTTATATTCGTGGCATGCAAGTCACCTACCTTTCGTAAGCATTAAACCTGTGTTTTACAAAGTTGTAATGCAAAACTGAATGAAAGTTTTTGTGTTACATATGTAGTTGATTAATTAAATCGATGTGGGAGAATCAGAGATTTATTATATAATTTTACGGACGCATACAGAGTTAAGGTAAATGATACCTTCGAAAGCAAGATATGACTAGATAAACATGAAGAAATGTAGGACACATAGCTTATTGATGTTTTCTTATTTTATGAACAAAAGTCAGTAAAATAATGGAATAAAAAGATGACAGAAATATTTTTTTCTTTGTTCGATAATCTCGTCTACATTTTTGTGTGTTAAATATTAAAATAGTGTTTCAAATTATTAATTAACATTTTTCATTATATATGTATATAAGTACGTATATATTATAAAATGTCATCAGATCTCATTTGACTTTGAAATAAAATTGAATCTAAAATGAAATTCATTTTGATTTTATAATTTTAGGGAAAATGAAACTGTGGCTAGTGATCATTCACATAGTATTGGTTGCTGCAAATATATGGGTCACAGCACATTTCCATGAAGAGCTTCCAGAAGATAATGAATTTGCAGAGTTTGAAGATTTTGAAGAAGACAGACCAAATTCGGCAGTTCCTTCTGTTCATATAACAGAACATCATAAAGAAGCAGATTTAAATGAAGATTTTGAAGAAGATGATGTTCTTATTGTGGATGGAGATAATGAATTTGATCACTTTCAAGATGAAGAAGAATTTGAGGGGTTAGATGTTACTGGTGGAAATGCAGGTGCTAAAAGTGATGAACCATCCACACTTACTATTACTAAAGTACCTCTGCATTTGCGTGCAAGATGGGATAGTTTCTGTCTGGAAATATTGATGGTAGCTGGACTATTAGTATATTGCATAAATTATATTGCAGGACGTGCTAAGAATGCACGTATAGCAGAATGTTGGTTGCAAGAACACAGACAACTCTTGTTAGAAAATTTTACTCTTGTAGGTGATACAGGAAAATTGGTAGAAAATGTATCTGAAAATGGTTTGGTTAAGGAAAGCGAATCACAATATACCTTGTATTGTTCTGGTCGAGTTGGCTGTGATTCAATGTTGATAGAACTCAAATTAATTAAAAGACAAGACTTAATTGCAGTATTAGCTCAATTAGTACGTCCACAAAATGACCAAGCACATATAAGAGTAGATCTTGCCAAAGATGAAATTGATAGTCTTGTATTAGCAATTGCCACAAAACGAACTGCAATGCATTTAGCAAGAGATATGGCTGACATTAGTGTTTACTGCCCTGAAAAGCGACCTGGAGAAAAATATGGACTTCCAGCAGGCTTTTATGTTATGCCAGAAATTGCTGAAACAGTTTCAGTTATTTTAGATACTAGAGTTCTACAAGCTTTTGCCAAATTTGCGCCATACATAGATTATATCCACATCAGTGACCAATATAGCGGACCTAAACAACAAACGTAAGTGTGCAACAAAACAATTTTTCAAATATAAATAAATAAAGAATTAGAAATATATTATTACACTAATAATTAAATTTCTACTAGAGAAACTACTCAATTAACAATGCCTGAGGTAAAAAAAGTATTACTAGTCGGACTAAACATAAGTATAAAAGGACGTACTGCTAGTCCAGAATGTCAAGAGAAACTACAGCTTCTCCTCCAACTTACATTTTACATATTGGATAAGTTACGACGTTTCAAGCTATCTAAAGAGGTTTACAATTCTTCTATTTATTTCCTTTATCAAAGTAAAAACTTTATTTGATATACTAACAGTTTATTGATTGCTTTATAGGGTAAGAATAAAGCGGATAAAAATCGGCTTAGAGTAGAGGAAGCCTTTTTAAAAACAACACACGCGGCACGTGCCGAAGCTGCAGCACAGAAACGAGAAGAACGCAGGAGAGCTGAAAAAGAAAGAATTCTTCAAAAAGAAGATCCTGATAAGCAAAGAAAGTGGGAAGAAAAAGAGCAACGTAGATTAGCAAAGAAACGTGCACCAAGAATGAAACAACTTAAAGTAAAAGCTTTGTGACCCAATGCAGATGTCACTGTTGCATGTGACGAAAGTTCTAGATAGGCGTGAGTAAATTGTTAAAATGATTTGCTTGATTAGCATTCTGTTTAAGAACTTTGTAACAGCATCCCCCTTCACATTAGATGTTCATATGATTCAAAGTTATTATCCTAATTTTATCAAAGATTCATAAAGAAAAACTAATTTTTCTTTTTATAGATAATACATTTAGTTATCATTAGTCATATTATTTATATCTGTCAAACATCTTTTATCTTGTTTGCAATGAGAAGTAATTTTGAGCTACTCGTTTTTAAAGCAATCTAAAGTATGATATATTATCAGTAATGTTATCAGTAAACTTGTCTCGTTAACATCTTAGAAATATTCTGAATATAATTAATATGTGAAGAACAATATTAACAATACAGGCAATATAAATATACTTACTTGATTTTTTAACTATAAAAAGCCAAAAACAAACAAATTCATGTTTATACTTTTTCAATTAATAGCAGTATATATCAACTTGTATAATCATTCGTATGTTATATTCTATTCTTCATATATATAATATAGATTGCATTTCAATTTATTTTGTGGATATCAAAAATTAAAGCCAACCAACTTTAGTATGATAAATATAATTCCATTAATCAAATTATATAAAATGATTTCATACTGAAATCACCATTAGAAATATGATTATATATAAATTTTAATACAATTCTGTTGAAATTCTATGCTTTGAATATACATATTGTTCCCAAAGTATGCTTTATCTAATACAGCCAAGTTTCTACTATAAGGCTGAATTTTTATTATAACTAAGAGACTGTTTCCATTGAACCATTTTTAGGAAATCATTTCATTAATTCAAAATAAATGCATATATCATTAATAGAATAAAAGATGCGTGAAAGGGGTGTATACATTTTGCCTGAAAAACAAGTACTCTTAAATACAGAAAATATGTAACTTTTTTCTACCGCCATGTTATATCATGTTCTAATATACAACTTAAAAAAAATTAACTCTGCGTTACTTAATACAACATACTTGAAATATCATGCTCCTCCCTTGCTCATTATTTACATATTTGTTATGTATTAATACATTAGCATTGAATGAATTTTATAAGTATTGTAAATATCATATATTGTAATTATATAAATAATATGTATGTACATGAAATACATGCTTTCCAATGGATTTCTACTGTCATAGAAAGTTAAAAGATCCTCCCATTGTTAAATAATGTTTCTAAAAATTACTTCGAATAAACTTGAGTCTACTTTTTTAATAAAAGCTTAAACAATCTACAAATCTTTTAAGAGTTTTAGGTTAGCCTGAATAACTGTCTTTGGAAATAAATAATTTTTATCGGATATGAAATCAGCTATAACAATGTTTAATCCATTAGATCCAGATTTGTGTTGACTTATCCAACTGAGAATCGCTTTTTGACATATTGGCGCCAAATCTGACTGTAAATTTCCACATAGATGCTTCATAACGTACGATATATTAGGAGTTAAGAGACATTGAGATACTAAAGGGATATCTGGTAAACGTTTTTGAAGTTCATCGTTTAAAAAATTTACGAGTTGATCGACAAATATGGTATTTGGCCAAGGTGTTGGCCAGAGAGCGCTTGGCCACAAATTCGCATGATTCATCGCGTAAACGTTTCTATAAATGACAAAAACTTGATATCTTTTTGAAGCAAGCCAATGTAAAGACATATGATTGAAAGAGGAAAACGTTGGACATAATTTCTCAAGAAAAATGCCATTTATTATTGCAACGAGACGACGATGATTCATATCCGAAAAATTGTAAAAATGTTGAAAATCTAAAATGATAACTTCGTTTGCGTGATGATTCAACCAACGTACAATATCCTCTAATGGCTTAGTAATTTCTGATCCATACAAACCATGAAGAAAATAAATATTGTCATCCCTTGTTTTTGTAGCAACTCGTAAATCCAAATATCTTATCCCACCATTTAGTTGTTCCCTTACATTGTTCTTTTGTGTAACCGACCAATTAAAAATAACAGGCTTTGAAAAAATCGAACAATAATGACCCAATGCTCTGATGTATGCAGGCTCATCAGGTCCTACCTCGTTACGTCGTTCTATCGTATAAGTCATCGTATTGTGCGAACCTGTGAAGAATAACCTTGTTGATTGTTGTTGAAGAATAATCTTGAAAATGTTACATGTTTCTTTTTATGTAAGGAAGTGTATAAAAAGAATATGTAATGTGTATTCGATATATTATTGTTTATAGCGAATCGTGCTTATTATTTTACTTGCTATCATGATCAATATCAAACATGCTATTTTTTAAAAACAAAATCAAAACGTGTTTCTTTTCGTAAAAAATTAGAATGTGCTAGTCTTCGTAAGACAAATAAAATTTCCTATTTTTCGTAACGCACGTCGAAATAAAAGATGTCAATAATAATGTTTAATATATATCTGTTTTTCTATATTTTAATATACACACACACACAAAATAAAAACTAAATAATGAATGAATGAATGAAAATAATTTTTATCGATTATATAAACATAAAAAATATTTGAACTTACCGGGAATAGCGAGATATACAATGGGTAAATTTTTTAATGGTTCCGGAAGTCGTGTCATCCAAAATTCCAAATTATCATTTGAAATAGTTCTAATCGAATATGCTTCAGAATTGTATTGGTGTTTATTTTTAAGGTCATATTCTTGCTCCATTATTATTTAAAAATACCTGTAGTATGTAAAATATTAAGACAATAACAACAAATTCATTTTTCACAGAGTTAAGCCCCATACTAACAAAGAGACATAAATATCGATCAAAGTATGTTTTAAATGAGAAATAACACACCTGATATCATAACGAAAAGTAACGTACGAATAATACATTAAATGTATTACATCGTACATCAGATTTATGTTCTCACGGTAATTTTCTAACTTGTTTCATTATATTCACCTTCGAACGGATAACTTATGATTGGTTTAAACAGGATCAAAGTGACCAATCACTGTAGGCCTTAGAAAAATTAAAAAATAAAATTTAATATTAATTCAATATTTCGTATGAATATTAAAATAAATCAAACAGATTTTTATCGATTTTAAATATAGAAAATAAGACGTTGTTAAAGCCATTTTTTATAACAAATATGGACGACGATAACAATTCTAGCAGTAATGTTAGAAATTATTTTTTTTTTCTTCCGCCGATATATGATTCTTTTAATAGATCTTAACTTAATTACACATAGAAATGATAATTTCATTTAAATTATAAAAAATTTCCATTTATTCTTTTTATTTCACTACACTTATTTCATTCATTATGATTTTTTTAGTACACATTGAACATAGAGAAAAATTCTCTCATATTATTTTGCCTATCTTTAAATTAATATTTTTTTATATATAAAATGTATAACTTTTATACTAAAGCTTTAATAATTCTTAACAATTTAAAATAATAAAAATCTTATATTATAGAAAATTGTTTATATTCTACTAAATATATACGATTTTTATCCAAATTACATATGATTAACCTTAGTAGAAGAAATCACAGCTGTTGTAATGTGAAATGATTCACTTACTTTATTTACGTGCTCTGAAAAACAAATGCATGCTATGTATATACATCATAAATTCTTTGTTATCATAATCACTCATTTAACAACATATAGACTGTTTTTTACCTATATAATACATATTAGGAGGAAATATAGGCATATCACTAAAATAGGTAATTGTCCTGGTTTTTGATAATTCCGATTCAGAAACAAGATTAACTCTCCATATTGCAGGAATACTAATGGAGAAAAATACTTAGAATTTATAAATATAAAAAATACTCAAACATTATACATACCCTTTATTAAGTTCATTAATAAGAATATTTGGTACAGGGATAGTCAAAGTATATACTTTGTTTTTATGTAAATCATGTAAAGCTTTTATAGAGAATTCTATAGATGCCATTTCTTTTAAAACATATTCCAATGATGACTGTAAAACATCTGTTGAACAATTTATATGTTTCTGTAAAAGCAGCATAAATTCCAAACCAATATGAATTTGTATCATATTAATCAGTTTCTTCCTATAAACATACAATAAAATAATAATTTACATTAATTATCTAATTATGAAAGTAACTAAAAGAAATATTTATAAGATTTCTAAGAAAATTACCTATAAAAATTGGAGTCAAATTTTTCTGGTTGCTTTTCAAATTTCTTTTGTATGTCATCAAATGTAATAAATCCTGCATTCATTAAAATATATTTATAATCACTGCTTACTTTTTCAAATCCTATATCAATTAAAATTTCTAATGGTAAACATCCTACTAGTAAATGTGTAACTGTCTTTTGATCAGATAATTCAGGAAATATTTTTGCAAGCTTTGTATTATTTGTTACATTTAACTGAAATATACGTTTAATTTGAGAGTTATGTTATATTTACAATGCAATATATAAATATGTACGATATTTTAAAACTTATTAATATATAGTTGAAATATATTTAATACCTGAGGTTGATATTCACCGGTTACAATTTCTTGAAATATTTTATGCATACATTCTGTCATCTGCGTATACTTTGGAATACCTACAAGATATTATATATTAACATTGACTAAGTTATATCTTGAACTATTTACTTACACATAAGTAGTTCCCACATGAGATCAGTAAAATCTATGTTTGGTCTAAAAAATGCAGCCTTTATATATTGCTTTAATTTTATATTATTTTCATTTTCAATGTATATTTCTTCTCTTTTATTATAACTAGTTTTTCTATAGCTATAATCATTAATAAGTAGAAGATTTACATTTTCCATTATTTTATCTTGATCCTACATTATGATTGGTGAACATACACGAGAATGAATATTATTATCAAAAATTTACATAAGTAGTAATATATGTATATAGTAACTATTACTGTATGTAAATATTTATAAAAATACCTTTGCACATGGATTTAGAAAATCATTTGGATATTGCAATGAATTAGAATTATCGTACGATTCTGCATTCATTTTTTTGTAAGTATCTAATATCATTAAATATTGATTTAATAATAACAATTGATGCCACAAATTCATTAAAATACTATCATTTCTTCCAGTGATAATTTCAAGAACCTACAAGCGAATGTATTTAAATGCTATTTGATTTTTTAAATGTATGTATAAATATTTCTTTTTTGGTATACATATTTATTATAATAAACTTACTAAACTATTCTTGGATGATCCTGTAGGGGGATCAAATAATATGCTATTTGCTATTATGTTAAGTGTTATACTTCCTTTAAAACAAGATTCTTCATGTTTTGATAATTCTATTGTTTCATGACTAAACCCAAATAAATGATAGGTACTCAAAGTAGACACTGATACCTAAAATATAAGAAACTCATATCATAATCGGAATTCTTATTTTAGAAAGAAAAAGAAACAAAATAAGACACGTACATCACATGGTTGTGAAAATGATAATTTAAGATGTTTTAATAAGAGCTTAGAACAACCATTTTTAACTATATTGAGTGCTTGTATTTCACTATTTGTAACTTCTATCGTATTAAGCCAATTTTTTTGAACAATACTACCTAGTATTGCAGTTTTATTATGATCTTTGCCATCACAAAGTATGAATATTGGTATGATATTATCATCATCCAAATACTGAAGACAAGTATTTAATATTGTACTATGAAGATAAAGTAATATTCTTATTAATACTTTAGAAGAAACATTAATAATATTGAGTTGTTAAATTATATAATATAATTAATAAAATGCAAATATAAAAACATACTCTTTACTTTACTTATCAAGTATCTATACTGTATCAATAGCATGAATAAAAAAATTCATATTCAATCATATAGACATGATAATAATTATTACTATTTGCATTTTTATATTTTAATCTAGTTATTATAATCATCATGAATGATGATATATTATAAATGTATATTACCATGCTTCAAGCCTACTTAAAGGAGTATATGATTCTTCTTCTTGGTACCAATATCTTTCTATTATTAAAGTACTGTTAATAATTTTATCATCACCAAATGAATATTCTAAAGGATTACCAGTAACTTCTGTATCTGAAATTAATTAAGATAATGTAATCTTATATATTTATATATATAAATAATAATAGCATACCATAATCATTTGATTCCACATCACTAATATCACGATTACAAAGTTTTTTCCCCTAAATAAAAATATAAAAATAAATTATTTCTAATAAATGTTGTGTGTAGTTGCTCTAAAAAAAAACAATTATAAAATATATAATGAGCAAAATTCAAGGTGTCCTATATTATTTTAGTCACTTTGTTATTATTATTTTAAAGACATAATATTATAAATCTCACTTTTTTATAAATAATGACATAATCCTTAAACTCAGGAAAAAGTCGTTCAATATATGATAAACGAGCTCTATTAACCATTATCGATGAATCTTTACATAAAATATTCTTTAAATTTTCTATAAGACTCATTATTATATATACAATTAATTGGTTTCTTCTTCTCTCAAATATATTGCTTATTATTTTATTTATAACGGATTTCAAAACAGAATCGCAATTTAAATTAGAAATATTACGTTCCAAAACTAATCATTTTTTTAATAATGGCGAGTATTCACAACAAATCGTTTATTCTATAAATGTGTTGCCATTGGTTAAAAAAGAGCGCGAAATTTGTTTGAAATCTCGACTTCGTATTAAAATACTTTTGCTTATGTTAATGCAGATGTATGTAATGAATCTGGCACGCACGTGTTTTTGTATTCAAAAGTGTAGTAATTGGTAGTAATTGTACATATTTTGTAATTATTAATAGTACCAATGTAGTTTTAATGACTATTCTTAAATAATATGATTATTCTATTATTATGTAATTATAAAGAAATGATAAGTATATACAATATAAAAAAATAACCTATAATATAAAATTCATATGTAAATAATATCTTAATAATAAGAAGAGAATAATATCTTTAATTACCAAAAGTGAATAAATATAAGAAATATCAGTAAAGATGAATAAAAGAAAACTTGACGATGAAACGGATAATAAACCTACGAGAGTTTTATCGAGGCTTAAATCTGATACTGGAGAAATTCTTCCAGGTGGTTTATTAGATTTGCCAGTTAATATTACGGTAAATAAACTTCAAGCAATTTGCAATGCTTTATTACAACATGAAGAACCAGTGCCATTGGCATTCTATGTAAATAACATAGAAATGACAGATACACTGGAAAAAAATATAGAAAAAAATTTTAACGTCAGTGAAAATGTTCTTGAAATTATATATCAACCTCAAGCAGTTTTTAAAGTTAAAGCTGTAACCAGATGTACTGGATCTTTAGAAGGTAATAAAGATTCAGTTATATATGATAAAGTTATTAAAATTTTATTTTTATATTGTTCAGGACATAAAGAAGCTGTTATATCTGTTGCTTTTTCACCTGATGGAAAATACTTGGCAAGTGGTTCTGGAGATACTACTGTACGATTTTGGGATATTTATACACAAACTCCATATTATACATGCGAAGGGCATAAACATTGGGTTCTATGTATTTCCTGGTCACCATGTAGCAATAAATTGGTTTCAGCTTGTAAAAATGGCATGATTTTACAATGGGATCCAAAAACGGGAAAGCAAGTTGGTAAATGCTTATAAGTTTCAATCCAATTTAATTAAAATTTGTATAAATATTAATATATCAATATACTTTCAAATTATATATAACTTTTAGGCAAAGCAATGATTGGACATAAAATGTGGGTAACATCATTATGTTGGGAGCCTTATCATAGGAATCCAGATTGTAAATATTTCATAAGTGCATCTAAAGATTGTGACTTAAGAATATGGGATACAACATTTAGTCGAACAATACGTGTTCTTTCTGGTCATACAAAAAGTATTACTTGTGTCAAATGGGGAGGTAGAGGCCTTATATATTCTGCCTCTCAAGATAGGACTATCAGAGTATGGAGAGCTGAAGATGTAAGAGTTTTTAATGAATTAGATAAATATTTTATAAACATTGATATATATATTCATATTTAAATGAGATATAATTTAGGAAATACTTAAATAAGATATAATTTAGGGAATACTATGCAGAACACTTGAAGGTCATGGTCATTGGGTAAACACATTGGCATTGAATGTAGATTATGCACTTAGAACTGGTCCTTTTCAAATGAGTAATACAAAAGACAAAGTAGAGAATTCTTTAGAGTATGCAAAGAAGCAATATAACTCAGTAGGTGAAGAAAAGCTTGTTTCTGGTTCAGATGACTTTACACTATTTTTATGGAAACCAGAAAAAGAGAAGAAGCCTATTGGTATTACGAAACTGCTTTTATAAATAAAAATTTCTTTGTAATTAAGGGAGCATCAGTTTACATTGAATTATTTCAGCAAGGATGACAGGCCATCAGCAATTGATAAATGATGTAAAATTCTCACCGGATGGTCATATAATTGCATCAGCATCCTTTGACAAATCAATAAAATTATGGGATTCAAATACTGGTAATTATATAGCATCATTGAGGGGTCATGTACAAGCTGTTTATTCTATTACATGGAGTGCAGACTCACGTTTACTACTCAGTGGTAGTGCTGATTCAACATTAAAAGGTATATTGTGTATTATTATTTTATTTCAAATATTTTAAACATATTATTATATTTCCTTGAATATTGTCAACAGTATGGAGCATGAAAACAAAAAAATTGTACGAGGATTTGCCTGGACATGCTGATGAAGTTTATGCTGTAGATTGGTCGCCTGATGGTCTTCGTGTTGCATCAGGTGGAAAAGATAAAGTTCTAAAATTATGGCAAAATTAAAATTAAAAATTAAAAAAGAAAATAATTATATACTTCGTGTTTTTTATGTTTATTTAATAAAAAATCAAACCTTTCCAATATTATACTTCATCATACATAAACAGATGATTCAATAATTGTCGTATCTGCTGGTTAATTCCTCAATGAATCGTGATGTGTCTACGGAGTTGTTCGTCAATGTGCATATTTTGATAATTAAATTATTAATTATTATTTAAATTAAATATTTCCTAATACTGGGTTGGAGCATTGGGTGTATTAGAAATAGGTTTTACGTAGTATACAACTATCTCCACCTATTACTCAAATTTGATTGGTTGATTATATTTTGAATTTACCAATTATGTTCTTCGTTTAGAAACAGTGGTTTTTATTCTTTCATTTTATATGCTATATTATTACAGTGTTGCAATTTACTGAGTATATGCTGGTATATGTTAAAATATATTCAATTTGACATGACATATAAGAAAAAAGTTAACCTCATTGAGCTTATGTTTATATCATATTTATATCGATAAATTATTATTTGTAATAATAAACATGGTAAGTAAAATACAGTTATTTTTTATATAATTAAATATTTATAATTACATGTATTAATAATAAAAAATGTATTATAGATTTTACAAAGTCAACATAATAATATATACTACTTATATATTTTTTAACATTAATTTAATTTACATTGACGTGCTACCGAAATTTATTTAGGATGATGATGCAGCTGCTCTTCAGAGTTTAGAGCACCTCATGACAGAATTTTTTTCATCAGAAACAACTAATGAACGTAAACGAACCATTGAACGAAGTTTTCAAGAATTTGCAGCACGAATTGACTCCTGGAGACCATGCTTGCATTTTTTATCATCTACAAATAATCATTATGTTAGCATGTTTGCTTTATCAACATTGGAGGTAAATATTATTTATTTCTGATATAGTTTATAAGTATTAGTTACTTCTTAAATTAACTCAATATTTCAGACAACTATTGGTAGAAGATGGCCAATTCTTCCTTGGGAAGATAGAGCACTTACAAGATCAACTTTATACACATTATCATTAGAAAAAACTGTAGTACCCTTTGTCAGAAACAAAGTAGTCAAGTTAGTAGTGGATATTGCAAGACATGATTGGCCACATTTTTATCCAGATTTTTACTCCAATATTTTACAGGTCTAAGAAATATGTATCTGTATATAATATACAGTTTTTAATTAAGATTTTATGATATCTTAATATCTCTATTATCTTAACAGTTGCTAGGTCATAAGCATACAAGATTGTTAGGTTTGGTATATTTAAGAACTGCTTCTGAAGAATTAGCTACTCCACGAGAGGATTTGCCAGTACAAAGGAAAAATGAACTATTAAGATTACTTAGTGCTCAAGTGCCTCTGACACTGGATACACTAACTGGTATATCTTAATTACTTTATATTTGAAAAATATCAGTAATCTGGTATATAACATACAGAATATTTTTTGTTTTTTTATTTTTTTTATTTTGGATACAGTACTTTTACAAGAAACAACAAAATTAAGGAATAGATCAGGAACTGCAACACCACCACCTTCTCCTACCAGTGGCCAAACAATACCACCTACACGTGCGGTATTGGATGTAGAGGGCTTAGCAACAGGCACTAGTGAAGTTTGCATTGCTACACTTCAAGTTCTAGCACATTTGTTTAGCTGGATAGCTTTGACAGATCATATTACTACTAATTTATTGGATGCTATATTTTCCTGTGCTAGATACCATGACACTATGGTAGGAGATTACAAATTTCTACAATAATAGTTTATTGAAAAAGTTGTATGAGGCATATTATCCATTTATTTTATTTTCTACAGAATGGTAAACAAGTAGAAATGGTTGTACAAGCTGTAACTACTATAAATGAACTTCTGTACAGACCACTGTGTTCTCCAAATGTGACAGAAAGATTATTATTAGAAATATTTCAAAATGGAGTAAATTTATTTCAACTCATGGAACGTTTAGATTCCATAGATGAAAGGTAATTATTATTTTAATGTTTATTAAATTAAAAAAACAACACATATATATATGTATATATATAAATCTTTTCAGTTATATGGGAAAAATGACAGAATTTTTACAATTATTTGTAACAAATCATTTAAAACGAGTTGAGTCATGCCCAAAATTTCCTATAAATACATTATTAGAAGTTCTTTGTCATCATACGTTTCAACAGTGTTCCACAGTAAATGGATATCTACGTTGTTTAGATATTTGGACTGTTCTTTTAGAAAGTACACAGTCACAATATTCAGCAGTAGCATTAGCTTTAGCAGAAAGAGTACTTCAGAAAATGTGTTTTAAATTTAACGCACGCGCCTTAAGAGAACTTGATACAGAAAATTTAGATGAAAATGTAAGTGATTTTTATTTATGAATAAATTTGAGCTTTAAGTAAATTTCATACTTTTTTTATAGGAAGAAACAGAGTGGCAACATTTTTTAAGGTGCAATATAGAATGCTTAGCAAAAGTGGCAGATGTATCACCTATTCCAGTGTTTACATTACTGGTATACTATTAATTATAATAATAAATATATTTTATACAATTACTATAAATTTATAGAAAAAATAATTTACTTATTATTTTTTAGTATCATTCATGGAAAGAAGGTTTA
The DNA here is from genome assembly GCA_918808275.2 of Dolichovespula sylvestris. NCBI lineage: Eukaryota > Metazoa > Arthropoda > Insecta > Hymenoptera > Vespidae > Dolichovespula > Dolichovespula sylvestris. The sequence goes on from OU964969.1 coordinate 2,460,996, forward strand.
ATAGTATTCGGAGAATTGGGTACAGCAATAAGTAATAATCAAATTATTTTACTGAATGACGCAGAAGCTTCTAATGTTCATGCTCATTTACGTGATTTGGCTTCTACAACTCAAACTTTGGCCAGATTATATTCTGTTTTTATTGGTGAGTTTAAATTAAAAATTATCAAAATAATTCTTTTTTAATTTTTATATGAAGGATTTGTATTTTGTTACAGGAGATCAATCAGCTATAGATCAATCTTTAGCAGAAGAAGTTGTTTCGCAAACGTTAGATGCATGTATTTTTGCAAGAGATAATCAACTTTATAAAGCAGCATTACAACCAGCAACCATAGTGCTAGATCTTATTGAAGTGTAAATATAATTTTTATATTAAAATTTAGGGAAGAATAGCATATTTTTCTATATATAATTGATAGTTTTATTCTATTAGGCATTCACAATTGTTAGCTTCACTTCAGGCATGGTGTCACTGGATAGCTAAAAGACCAGAAAAATCTAAAGAAACGTTATGTCAACGCTGTGTTAATTCGTGTGTTTGGTCATTAACATATACTACTACATCTTGTGATTTACCACCACCTTTTAATCTCGTTCATTCTGCGACTCATCTCTTTCAAAGTATTACTGCCATTCTGAGACCTATATTGTGGGATCATACTACTTTTAGAAATTTAATTTCTATGAGAACATATCCATCTTTAAAACCTGATACCATAAAAGTATTGCGACGAGCATTAATTAATGGTATTATTTTACCAACTGGAGATGGAGCTATAAGAGAAAGATTGATTGGTAAGCTTATATATTTTTTATAAAAATACATAAATTATATTAGATAATTGCAAATTTTATTTCAATAGGCACAATGATAGGATCTTTGTCAGAGCCTCTAGGTGCACAAGGCCAACCTGTACCTTCTGATTCAACAATATTAATGATTATACCATCGTTAACTCAATTATTAGAAGATTGTTCTTCTTCATCAACTACTATCAAAAAGATGTTGCATTCTAACTTAAAACCTAGTATCGATCGATCATTAGAACTTTTACCATATTTGATAAGATATCATAATATATGCGAAGTAGTACTTAATTTTCTACATTCAGTATTTTTAGTATTGCAACAACAACTAGGACCTGAATTTACACAAACTGCAGTACAAGGAATGTTACAGATTTATACCAGGTATATTTATATGATTTGTTTTAAGTTTAATAAAATTATGGAAATTAATACGTGTGTACACACTAAATGCATAGTGTATATATATATATATATATATATATATATATATATATATATATATATATATTTACATGTATACTATATATCATTTTATAAAAATTGTTTGTTGATGTATCTATAACAAATAAGTAATAAACAATTTGTTCTTATAGAGAAAACATTTCTGCTGGACCTGCATTAGATCAGTTATTGGAAATATTAATATTAGTAATATCAGCACCTACTAGCGCATTCAAAGCATTTATTCCTTCAGTAACTAATTTATGTTTGGGTCATGTATGGCCTGCTGTTGGAAATGATCTCAGTGCTTTCCCTGATACTACAATTGTTTTATTAAAACTTTTTTATAGGTAGTTATACTAACAAATATTTTTATATGTATTGTTTATTATAAATATTGCTATAATAAAATAAAATTAATAATACACAAAAGAAGTAATAACAAATAGCTTTATTATGCAGCATTCTTACACATCAATGGCAATACTTTTATAATACATCGGTTTTGCGTACACTTGGTCATCCAGACGAGGATGAACCTGTCGAACATAAAGAAGAATTAGTTGCAATTTTGGAAGCTTTTGGCCAAGCTTTATTGCAGCCAGATGTTAATATATTTCGTCAAAGTTTGCAAAGCCTTGAACAACTAAATGTAAGATGGCGATTATATCAAAGATCCATATTTAAAGTCCACCTACTTGAGAGATTCTTAATGGCCCTATTTACAGTTTTATTTCAACAGTAAGTGTGCTTAATAATAATTAAATTATATATAACTATAATTTTAATTAAATTTATTAAATTCAAATATTTTTGTTTAGATCTCACAATCTATTAGCTGATGAAATTGCAGCTGCTGTACATAGCTTAGCATCTGTTAATATAGGATGGTTCTTTCAACATTTTCTTCCTACATTTTTAAGTAGTTGTGAAGGCGTGGATGACATGCAAAGAGCTACATTATTAGATAACTTTGACAAATCTACTGTAAGTACAATTTAATAGAACCAAATCCAATTTCAAAATTTTGCTAATATATAAATAAATACTTTTTTAGGACCAACCGACTTTAACAAGGTCTGTTCTTCAACTTATTTCTGATTTACGATGTTATCAACTGTGCAGACCAGGTTAAATACATACAAGTATTAAAATAATAACGTGATTGCATTTGATAACATTTCATAAATAGCATTCGAAAAAACATTATTCCTCAAGACTATTTTCAGTGCCTAGAGATAAATATAAACTTTCTCATTTCACAACAAAAGAAAAAACATTTTATAATATTTACTACTTTGTGTAAATTACTGCCGTGACTTTATTGTATGTCAAAACTATTGTTATAAATAAAGTTTGTCTTTTTATATGTTATAAATTATGAATTATCTATATTTTAACATAATAGAAAATTACTTAATAAATAATTATAATGTACACTACAAAATATGACTAGTAGAAAGGTCATTATATTATCTTACCATGATATGTTTGCTGTTACATATAAGTACTGATAAGAGTATGAATATAAGTATATATAAACATTTTAATTTTTTTTTCTTTTGATAAAGAATGCCATTCAGATAACCCCAGATTTCTACCCTAGTGTATTATATTAATAAATTGATGACTGCCAGAATCAGAAATGTTACGTCTACTGTCAAAAAGTAAATATATTCCTAGAATAACAATGACAAGATATTTGGTAACTGATCCTAAGTACGGATTTTTAAAGGAATTAGGCCTTATCTCTGAAAATCCAGGCTTATTTGATGGACGATGGGGAGGTTCTGGTAAAGTATGTAAAATAATATAATATATAAACAAATTAGGATTTAGGAATTCATTTCATAAATATATTACAAAATTATGTGATAATGTTTTATAGATAATTGAATCCATTTCTCCAGTTAATGAAAAAGTTATAGCAAAAGTTCGAGAAGCTACACCTCAGGAAGCCAGCAATGCTATTACAGAAGCACGAAAAGCATGGCCTCAATGGGTATCTTTGCCAGCACCTACAAGAGGAGAAATAGTGCGACAAATTGGTGTTGAATTAAGAAAATATTTGAAACCTTTAGGACGATTGATATCTTTAGAAATGGGTATAAAAGCAAAAAAGAAAACATGGACAATATAAGTATATATAAAATTATATTTACAATTAATTTGAATTACATTTAGGCAAAATACTACCAGAAGGTATTGGAGAAGTACAAGAGTTTATAGATATATGTGATTATGCAGTTGGATTATCTAGAATGTTGCCTGGTAATATTTTTCCATCCGAGAGAAAAAATCATGCATTATTAGAAAAATGGAATCCATTAGGTGTTATTGGTGTTATATCTGCATTCAATTTTCCAATTGCAGTACGTAAACATAAAATTTGGAATTGCATGTTATGCAATATATGAGTACAATAAAATATTTTAGGTATATGGTTGGAATGCTGCAATAGCAATGGTGTGTGGAAACACAATTGTTTGGAAAGGGGCACCCAGCACTCCTCTTGTCTCTATTGCAACTACTAAGATCATTGCTAGTGTTTTAGAGAGAAATGGCATTCCAGGTTCTGTTGCATCAATGATAACTGGTGGATCAGAAGTTGGACAGATTTTAGTGAATGATCAGCGGTAAGTTGTTTTAAGTATATAAATAAATATTTTTGTATGTATTACTCATATATATTTTTAGTATTCCACTTCTCTCTTTTACGGGAAGTACAGCAATTGGAAAGCAAGTAGCACTTAAAGTGCAAGAAAGATTCGGAAGATCTTTATTGGAACTTGGTGGTAATAATGCCTTAATAATTGCACAAGATGCTGATCTGGAAATGGCAATCAGAGCCGCAGTTTTTTCATGTATGGGAACAACTGGACAAAGATGTACTACAACAAGAAGATTAATTCTTCATAATAAAATACGAAAGGAATTTACAGGTAAATTGCAAACATGCTTTAAGCACTTTACATAAAGTTTTCATCAATTGTAAATTATTACAATGATGTTTTTAGAAAGACTCATAACAGCATATAAGAGCATATTGGAACGTATTGGTGATCCTTTGGATGATGGTACATTATATGGACCACTGCACAGTGAACAAGCTATTAATGAATATATGGTATTGTAATCCTATTTATAATAATCCTATACTATATGTTTAACAAATTATCAATTCATAGATAGCAGTACAAGAAGCAAAAGATAGTGGCGGTACAATAGAATTTGGTGGCAAAAGAGTGGATCGACCTGGTTTTTATGTTGAACCAACAATAATTTCTGGTCTGTCACCTAAAACAAAGATTATACAAAAAGAAACGTTTGCACCAATTGTATATATTTTGGAAGCAAACTCATTAGAGGAAGCAATAGCACTTAACAATGGTGTAGAACAAGGTTTAAGTAGTTCTCTCTTTACTAAAAATATAGGCAATGTATTTCAGGTAAATGTATATATTGATTAACTTTAAATTATCTTATATTTAGAATCAACAAAAATGTTCAATTATTATCTTGAACTTTTAGTGGATTGGACCACATGGTTCAGATTGTGGAATAGTGAATGTCAATATTGGTACCAGTGGTGCTGAAATAGGTGGGGCATTTGGTGGAGAAAAAGCAACAGGAGGAGGCAGAGAAAGTGGAAGTGATGCTTGGAAACATTATATGAGGCGTGCAACTGTTACTATCAATTATGGAAATGAACTTCCTCTTGCTCAGGGTATAAAGTTTGAATAGATGGATAAAATTTATTGAGAAATTAATAAATACTCAAGAATTTAATTGAAATCGTATAAAATCTACTTGAATATCAACAGAATTTTTTTTATGAAATTTATATATACGAGGTAAATCATATCTTAACTCTGCAATTACTGTTCCTTTTGCACCAAGTTGTGTTGCTTTAGAAAGAACATAATCTCGTGTACTGGTTTTATGTAAGGAATACACAGTATTGGAAGCTGATTTAATAGCAATCTCTAAAAATTTTATATCAATTCCTGTATTTTTTTTAGTTCCAAACGGTGGATTCATAATCACTGTGTCAAAGTATTTTTCAAATTTTCCTGCAATATGTTATATAAATAAAATATTACTTTATTTAATATCTTAGTTACATACAAAAAAAAAGATATTTTTAAGCATACCTGGTAAATATTGAAATATATCACATTGTATTGATTCAATAAATAAGTCCAAATCAGTACAATTTCTATACAAGATATTAAGTGCATCAGAATCTATTTCAAATCCTACTACATGACTTGCACCAAGCATTTGAGAACCTAATGACAAGACACCACAGCCACATCCAAAATCAGCCACAGCACATCCTTCTATATCATCAAATTGAGACTGAGCAGTATATAACATGCGTGAAGCAATATGTGCACTGGTAGTATATTGTTCAAGTTTTATCTTTGGTTTTTCAAATCCATCAATCTGCTGTAGATATTCCTCAAGCTTTCGAAGTTGGAGACTAGTCATATTTAGCTATTATTGATTTTTACTTAGCAATTGATTACAACTTTTTTTAATATTAAAAAAAAATCAGAAAAGAAACGAATCTTGTTTGTATCTCAATGTTTTCATTAATCTATTTTATATACACGGTCTTTTATTAGATGTTAATTATCACTAAGGAAAATGCACCCAAAAATTCATTTAGTTTCAAATCTTGGAAGAACAGGTAAAATTAAATTGCCAAAAGAAGAGTCTTGTGTAACAAAGAAACCTGTAGATGCTGCATGTGCATTATGTAGAGCAGCTCTTTGCGATGCACTCATTGCTACTCCATCAGTAGATTGTGTAGTAGGCTAAAAGAAGTGTAAGGAGTGCTACAAATGAAAAAATGTATGTATTATAATAAAACTATGATTAATTACCACAGTAGATGCAGAGCCAGTAGAAGTAACAGCTAATGATGTATTTAAAGTCGGCGCAACACCTTGTTTCAATAGCATTTGTTTTTTTAGCTGTAACTCTTCTAAGATTTTTCGGTTTTGCAATTCTGCAAAAGTTACGTTATGTTTATATATTATACGCAAATAATATCAATTTAAATTACAGACCTCTTGAATTTGGTTGTGAAAAAGCCATCAAACTGCGTTTTTCTATCAGAAAATCCAAATTATTTCAATTATATCATAAAGTTAAATTTACAAAGTTTACATTATACCAACATAACTTATTACTAGAGTTCTTTTCTTGTATCCGTACACAACAATTACACAGGTATATTGTATAGCAAGTAGGCGAACATAGAATGTTGGAGACTAATGCTGTTTATCCAATATCGCTTGAGATATATGTGACTTCAGCGATGGTACGGGAAAAAAATTAACTAAAAGCATGTTAGAAGAATCCTATCCCTTCTCTCGATTCATCGTATCGCTGTATATGCTTATTAGGTGTGTGCCTCTCATACTGTTGGCGCGCGTGAATTAAAATGAGATTTGGCTCAAAGTTGAGACTTGATCGCAATCGTGTCTTCGTCATAAGTCAGGGCATAGCTTCTTTCACAAAATTCAATTGATATAAGTGTATTTAAAAATACTCTTCTATTAAAAACTTATAAATAAGAATAAAATAAGAAAAATATTGAATAGAAGAGTATTTAGAAAAGATTCTAAAATGTGAAAGGAAATTGATAACCCTAACGCAACCTGGAACAGAAAAAACCTAAGATCTTTGCATAAAAAAATGATTAATGCTATTTGGTCGAGAGATATCTCTTCGTCGAAAAATAGAAAAAGCATAGTGGGAGAAATTAAAATTAGTATATTAATTGAATATCTTGAACTAAAAATTAATTAATTTATTCCAGGGCCTACAAACTGTGATTCTAGAAGTATCTTTGTACTACAAGTAACTTTTCCCTTTTAAAAGCAATAACTCTCCTCGATTTTTCTCTTTCAAAAACGATGACTCTATTAAGGCTTTTCTTTTATTATTAACATTTGATTAAATATTTAATTAATTTTTATTTAAAAATATAAAGCAAACCCTCTCTTGATTATTCCAAAAGATCATGGAGTTTCGCTTGTAATTTAAAAATTATCCATCGAGAATATCTTCCTATTCATTTTTTATTAGAATTCATGAATATCCATGAATATGTCAAAGTGATAATAATTATAAGCGTGAAACAAGAAGATATTCGGATCTAATAAATCAAAACGTAAAAAACCGTTCACGAGTATATCTCCGAATACCGTAAAAATATGAATTTAGTTTAACTTTAAGAAAAAGAAAAAGTGAAAAATGTATGAAAATCGATTTTACACGTTGAGCGCGACGCCGGTCCCTGGCAACCGGCAGTGAACTTTCCGTTTGGCCGGCGTTGGTCTCTGGGGCCGACAATATCAAAATTAAAAAATAAATGTAGTAATTTCAATGAAATATATTAAAACATTCTAAACAAAAATGTGGCTTGGATTTACACATATTACAAAACGTAACAACTTTTTTGGTCAAATTTTTGGCTATCTTGCGTCCAAGTAGTTTTGAATTGTTATCATAACATCTCGAACAATATCTTCGGACTTTTCGACCACGAGCTTTCTCACGTACAGACAGGGCTTGTGTGTCGGTAGCCGACAAAGTCACCAACTGATAAGGAGAGATAATTAGATAGGTAACAGTTGTGGATCACCCTGTATCATTGTTATATTTAAGCGCTCGCTCGCTGCCGGCTGAATAGAAAAGACAGCAATTTTGGCGCAGCGCTCAACGTGTTAATAATAAAAATGCAAAATATCAAATAATCCTAAGGATTTTGGCACATTTCTAACGTATCTGAAAAGTATAAACCTTATCTTTTTGGATAGAAACTGATTATTACCTCTTCGAGAGATACCTTTTCGCAGTGTAAGAGAAATTAGAAATAGTATATTAATTGCTGAAAATTCTGAGTTAAAAATTTATTAATTTATTATCTAGACTTATGGAATATGACTCTACAAGTCTATTTGTTTTTTAGCAAATACTCTACTCGAAGTTTCTCATTCAAAAGCAGTAACTTTACCGAGACTTTTCTTTTGACAATTCAAATTGATTAAATATTTAATTAATAGTTATTTAAAAACATAAAGCAAACCCTTGAACGCTCCTTCTTACAAGCGAGTATTTTAATTATTATAAGATCATGCACAGTTTCGCTTGTAATCCAGAGACTATCCATCGCTAATGCCTTCTTGCTCATTTTTTATTAGAACTCGTGAATATCCATTCTTTACTATTTTATTTAAAAGAATAAAAAAAATATTTAAAGATGTATTAAAATATTCAAAATCCCAAATAATTATAAACGTGTTTGAACAAGAAGACCTTATCCTGATCTAATAAATAAATAAAAAAATAAGAAACCATTCACGAATAAATCTCCTAAGAAATTTATTTGTGGTCACTCAATATTCTTCTAATAATTACAATCATTCGTGCCGATTCGAACCTTCCGTCCTCGATATAATTGAGTGATCGGAGGAACTTAAAAATTTACTTACTACTTAAGAAATTCTGCGGTGGTTCCAAAACACTCGTCCGTGATTTAGGTCGAAATCGAGGGTAGATAATTCGTAGCTAGTTGAAAATGAGGTAGTTCGATATCGAAGTTGGATGGGATCCTCTTCAGCGATGCACTGACTCTAATTCGCGGTAGTTATTTATTAACGAACGGTCACTGAATTTACCTTGCGGAACTCTACTGTCTTTTAATAAATACAGTCGGTACATTTACTAAAAGAGCTAAACACTTTGCGAACAAACACTGACTGGCTCTAACAACTGCATTGCACGCAGTCGGTGAAAAAATATTTGTTGTATAAATCGCGCAACGTAAACGAACAAACACTGTTTCTACTTAACGATATTTTAATTTTAGTGAAATAAGCAATCGATAAACAATCGAAACACTCATTGCTACGCGCGCAATTGCGATGAAGTTTTGAAATAGAAAAATACAAACAAAATAATTAGTATCGTCGTAATAATAAAAAAAAACTGTATAAATTATTCAAGAAATGTATGATATACAAATATATTCATTTTCATTCTTCATTGCTACTTGCAGGAAAGATATCCTGAGAGAACTTCGATGTTTATTTGTTGCAATCCAAAGGAAGAATGATCCAGTAACAGTCAAAGTCAATTAAAGGTTCAATTTTGTTGATGTAACCAACGACCGCCAGTTCAAAATTTAAGTTTTATATAAAAAAAATTAAAATTATTTCAAGTTTCTCGCACGATATGATTATGTAATGGTCAAACGAATGTACTATTGTTTAAATATTAGTGTATTGTACTCCGTGTACATTAAATAATTTTAATAATTTGACAATTATCGAAAATATTAATTTATAAGTTCTGATGTTTTGAAAGAGAGTGTCGATGTTCACTTGTCGGAATACGAAAGAAAACTAACTCTGTAATCGTCAAAATTAATAAAAAGCCTGTACATATTGATATAATACGTGGCCAATAACCCTGAGATAAAAATTTTTAAGTATTGTAAATTTTTAATTAAAATTATTTTTAGTCTCTCGCGTGTTGCGAGCTATGTAATGTTTAAGCGAATGTATTATTATTTAAATATTAGTTTATTATACTCCACGTCTTTATACATTATTTAATTAATTATGAAATTATCGAAGATATAAATTATTTAAATCTAGCTTTATGAAAAGAGAGAATTTTGATGTTTACTCGTTGGAATTTAACTTATACGGAAAAAGAGAACAGACATGTTTACTAGTCAAAATACGAAAGATAACTAACTCAAAAACTGTCAATGATATATTTGCTTTGTTTATAGCACTTGCCTGTAAGAACTTAAATTTGAAAATTTTTATCTAACGATCGCACGTATGAGTAAAATGAAATTATTTAGTTTTAAGGCGGTGAGTAATTAACTTCATAATGTTAACCGCTTCGTATTTTGTATCGAAATTATCGAAGACGCGATTTGTTAAGAATTCGCGCGTAAAATCATAACGAGGATGACACAATGTTAGTAACTAATTAAATATTTATATTCAGATGTCGCGACAAATTTTGAGCTTTCATCTTAATCTCTATCTGCGACGCCTAACGGTAAACTGGAGAAAGTTTCTGCATACCACTATTGGCCAAAATTTAATTTAATTGACAATTACGTTTGGAATATTTAATTATCAATTGCAATTAACAATTAAATGTTTAGTTACATCAATTTTAATTACATGATATGTTTATATGAGTTATCTAATCATTAATCGGATTAATGTTTAACAATAATTGAACTTTTGATCGTCGTGAAATTAATGTTTATATTTTTATATTTCTTTTTTGTTTGTTTATAATACAACTTAAAAATTGATTAAAACGATAAATGAAATGAAAATAATTATATAAAGTAGTCCATCAATGATTCATGGCATAACACAGAGTAACTAGTCAATGTCGAGTTTAATCATTGACAAATCTCTTCATAGACACGCAGTGAATCATTGACGAACTGTCTTGTAGTATTTGTAAATGACTTCAACTTTACAACGAATACCGCTAGAGAGTGTCGCTTTTATCAGCTTTTATGGTTTGTGAATATTATGTGATAATATTTTGCGTTTTAGGATGCATTTAATAAAACAATGACAAAATGTCATAATTCAATGAAAGACGTGATTTGTTTTTAAACGAAACTAAACTTTATTATATTCTAGCATTTGTTAAGTGCATGCGATTAGATAAGACGGTATAGTGGAAAGTACTTAAGAATCTTATGTGTTAAAAAAAAGAAAGAGGTTTTGATATATAAAATGATGATATATAATATATAAAAAACAAAATATATTAAAAAGTAATACAATTTTTTACCTGCTTAGACATAATGGTTGTTAGTCCAGAGTTGCCACCTGTTCCAGCACCTTTAAAAAATATTCAACAATATTTAAAAGTAGCTTCGACGCATGATCAACGTGATTGTGTTGTCAGCTATTGGTGTGAGTATTAGTTATTTTATGATAATAAATTGTTAATTATATTAAAACATATTGTGAATTTTCTTACAGGTCGTCTTTATGCTCTTCAAACTGGTTTAAAATTATCAACCAAAACTAGCGAAGAAACAAGTTTTTTATTGAAATTAATGAATTGGTTGGAAACAACAAAAAAAGAATTACATGATAATGAAGCTATTACCAACGATGTAGCTGCACAAGCACATTTAGAAAATTGGGCATTGAAGCTTTTTTTATATGCAGATAAAAGTGATAGGGCTTCAAATTTTGGAAAAAATGTTATACAAACATTTTATACTGCAGGTTTACTTTATGATGTTTTAACAGTATTTGGAGAGCTTACAGATGAGGCGGTACAAAACAGAAAATATGCCAAATGGAAAGCTACTTATTTACACAACTGTATAAAGAATGGTGAAACTCCTGTACCAGGGCCAATAAAAAATGAAGATGAAGAAGATAATATAAATGAATTTTCTGATAAAGGTTTACTAATGTATTTTAATATTGCATGTTATTTGTATTATTATTAATTAATCTGTATTTCTATAAGAATTTCTATTACAGTATATTTTGTCCAATCATTATCTTCAATTACAACAATGAATATGTTTGATTTTCATGAAATTTCAGTTAATCCTAATACACATATTAATCTACCCGATGATGAAGACAAAACTTCAAACTTGGATGTTTCTAGTCCAACTAATGTCAACATATTCAATCCTATACCTGCTGCATCAGACATTGAAGGAGATGGGAAGACTACATGTAATCTTCCAGATTTCAAAACAACTATAAAAGTAGATGGTAAGATAAACTAATTATATATATTATAGTCTAAAGAACATTTGTAATGACAATATATTCTACAAATAACATGCCCATAGGTGGAATTACATTATCAACAGAACAGGTAACTAAAGCTCAAAAATATATTAAGTGGGCTGGAAGTGCTTTAAATTATGATGATGTGCCCACTTCAGTTTTAAATCTTCAAAAGGCAATACATCTGTTAACAACTGGTCAAGACCCAGCATAATACTTTAATTGCAAGTGCCTAATAATTTATTAGGTTCTAATGTATAGATTTTAAATTAATAATTTTAGTATATGAATCCTCTACTTGCTTATTAATGTTACAAAATATAAATTGTAATGTAGTGTTAAATAATAGTTGTAGAAAAACTAAACAAATTATTATCATAAATTGGTTAAGAATATCTTTCTATATAAATGTAATTTATAATTTCATTGTTTAAATAAATAAATCGCATCAGTTTGCTGCTTTAAAAAAAACAATAAGAATATATGATAAAAGGAACAAGTATAAATATTCGCTGATATGTATAGATAAAATGAATATATTCATACTTTTTATTTTATATTAAAGATTATTATTTTAAAAGCATCTTACATTTGCATTGTCTGTAACTTTTGTGCATTCATGTTTTGGAAATATAAAATGCATAACCACTAACAGACAATTTTCTAAATATATATTATATTATATGAAAGTTTTTCTTATGAAGATTAGTAGTATTCTTTACATAATTGTAAATTTTATATTGCATGATTAAGCAACAGAAGATTATTTTAAATTATTATTATTTTTTTATCTATTGCAGTTTCAGTCCTTTTATTTCCAAATTACTATATCATAAAATGTAAGCATATTATGAGATTCTATAAAAAAACTATGTATATATATGTATATATATATATATATATATATATATATATATATATATATATATATATATATATATAATTTTTTTTTTCTTCAACAAATATTCATGGCTACTTTCATATAGAATTTAGGTAAAATTGCGCTGCAAATTTCATTACATGCTATTAAATATAGATCGTGGAATATTTCTCAACATGTTTACATTTCTTTTTGAGTATAATTGTTTCACATTATTATTATTTATATATATTTCATATACATATATTTAAACATGTCTGTCTTATTTCCGCTTGTTAGCATTTTTATTCATTTTGCTTTCAAGTAAGATATTTATACAGTACATGTACAATAAGTTAAGACCACAAAATTGGCCCCATTATAATTAGCATGCTCCTTTTCATAAATATTTACATTGTACTTATCTAAGTTATATCAGAAAACATAAATCTACAAAGCACATGACATGGGATTCAAAAAATGAAGTTAGTTTCTTTTCGTTTCATTGGTATGAATTTTGTTAAAACACTGTATATTTAAATATTTGTGATATCATACAAATATTAATTTTATAAACACACAGATAATCACAATATTTTTGCAATAATGATCAGAGTTCTTCTGAGGTGTGTTTACAAAAGTGTACTGCGATTTTTTTTCTTATCTGTAACTTCTGGTAGAACTTAACGTTGCTTATTACTCTACATATTTGTATAATAAATTCAATATATATATATATATATATATATATATATATATATATATATATATATAAAAGTAGGCATGTATATCTTAAATCACGCAATTGATATTTATGTAGAGTATAGCAAATTTATATATATGTACACACATTCAGTTATGATATTAAGGAGAACACGTTTTGTTCTGTGGCAGTTAATTGTGCTTAACTAATAATCATATTCATTGTTGGACAATGTAAATGAAGAAATAATGGGTATATCAGATTAATTTCTAAAATAGAAGCATTCTAATGTCATGTAATTAATGGAACAAAATTTACTTAACTTTCATCTCATTAATATATTGCAGACTTTGGTAAATATATTTTTAACAAGCTCCTTATATCTCATGCTTAATGTAAATATTTCACATAATGTTAGGAGCATGAACACGGACTTGCTAACACATCGTGTCTCATTTTTGATGTAAGGATAGCAATATCAATCCAAACAATTATGATGTGGATCTGGAAATTTTCTTTTACATGCAAAGATGTGAATGAGATATTGCTCACTTTACTTTGTCGGACGTATTTGAGTCTATACTAAAAAGGACGTAGCATTTTCGTATATTCTCATTGAAAATATTCTATTCTGTCCACAAACGGAAGGAATATTAGAAATAAATGTTCAACATCTATCTAGTTTTGTTTTGTTTGCATGATTAGTGTAGTTTATCTTTAATGTTTATATTTCTTTCTCTCATCGACAGAATTCTGTGTCAACCTACGATTTGCTTTGCAGAATGTGTAAAAGAAATACGCTTGCCAAATCTTCAAATAAATAGATTCAGTCTTGTTTTCTAGTTTTCTCATCTACTCCATTAGCTGCAACTGGTTGTGCATCTTCTCGTCGTAATTGCCAATCTATTACCAATCGACCAGTCAGCATAAAGAAGAATACCTAAAAAAGAAAAGAGAAGAAAAAAAGAAGACACATTAAATTTAAAGATATTATCCTTATTTCATGACTTTTAATAAAACATTCAAAACATACATACCAAAGCCGGCGCAATTCTTTCAAATCTATCGTTCACCATATAATGAGAATACACGGCCATTAGCATCAAAAAGAGCAATACCGCATTCGAAAAATTTTTTATCTTATCTATAAGAAAGTATCACATTATAAGCATTAAATAAATTCTTAATAAAATAGTACTTATTACATTAATTTCATTACGTTAGTCATATATATATATACTTACGATTTGGAATTATTGCCATGGCAAGACCGCAGATAATTTCGAGCGAGCCAACCACTCTTCTGTACCATTTGCTCGGTACTTTGAAATCCAACGTGGTAGATAATGGAAATACTTTTGCATATTTGACATATTCTTTTCTCTAAAAAATGAGAATACATGTGTATGTGTGCATATATATATACATATATACATAGGTATATTAAATTATTGTATATTAAAAGCATGTTCATTTTGCTATGTAATTATATTTCTCAATTAGTTTAGCCCAGACTAATTTATTATTCAGGATTAGGTTAAGTGAATAAATGGTAAATATCGAAAATTTGGCGAATAGATATTTGGCATAGACTCAACTAACTGCTTTGGACAGCTGCTTTTATAAGATAATAGCATATACATTAACGACTATGACGAGGATGGTCCAGCAGCAAAAATAGAAACGAAAACACCTTGAATACGAAAATTACATTGAGCTTCGTGCTTCGTCTAAAACGTTGATGTTATTTTATTGTTTTTTGATTAATAATATATATAATAAGTCGAACAAATTTAACAAAAAAAAAAGAAATACCTTCAATTCAGATTAAAACGAAACCTTCGTTTCGTACATATCATATAATCAAAATTAACTAACGTTACCTGCTTTCTTAACACCATCCAAGAATATTAGAAAGAAGATTTAAATTTCTTCATTAAAAGGCGCGTAAACTGAAAGACTTCTTAATGCGCTTGTTACTCCATCTTTTCAGCATACAAACGAACTAAAATATTAGATTTACATTCGTCTGCTATCCTGATAAATCATAATACGTTATAAATCATAAAAATAATTGTTTCAAATAAATGTGAACGAATTAGTTGCAGATCATTCTTTTTTACGAATATTCAAATAATCATATACTTTGCATGTAGCACATATTTCGTTAAATTTATTACCAGTTATTTGAATTACTAAAAAAAAAATAAATAAAAAAAAAACGAAAACAAGAAAAATACTTATACAATTTAATATCTAACGTCATGCAATAAAGAAAAGGAATTTTATAATAAAATTTATAACTTAAGAAATAATTGTTTTCGTTAGAAAATATATTTATTTGTATGCTCGTTATATTTCGTAATTCGTAACCGAAAACGGATGCGCAACTCCTTCCACATTTTCAACAAGCGGCCAAAATCACATGCACAAATGAACGAATTAATGGACTACTAGCGACAGGCAGAGGATATAAAAATAGATCAGCAAATTTCAATCCATCGTGCCGAGTGTAACGCGCTACAAACGAATCGATCCCGCCTACATTGTCAGACAATTCTGAGAGAAACTGCGCACGCTTCTCCGATTCTTGAAGAAGAGAACAAGAAAGGGAATCATGGATGACAAAACTAATATTTAATATTACGCAACGTTCGCTTGGGGGTTACGGCGGAACAAGGAGTAGAAGATATAGGAAGGAATAAGGGGAAAAAGAATAAAAATGCATATGTTGTCTTTTCTCTGTTTGAACCATCCCCGTTCATTCTATTTATCATAGCCGTCAAGATAGAAACGGAATTACATAATATTATTTGAGCTTTACCATAACAATCAACGTAAAAAAGAAAAATGAGGGTTTGACTCGTACGGACTTACCAGGTCTTTATGCAGATCTTTGCTAATGTGGGACGTTAATTTCATTGTACCAACAAAAACGAAGAATATACCGAGTAACACGGAAAGGGATTTCAATACTATGGATCCCATTTTTTTTTTTTATTTAGTTTTTATGAATACGCCAGGATTAATTTGAATAAACGCGAATGTTAAGTGGTATGTAAAAAGAATCGATTAAAAAATAGAAAAGACCCGATCGATCGTCAGTCACACCACCTTGTTTTCGCGTCTATACTCTTTCTCTCTTTTTATCCTTTTCCACTTGAAACAGACTTGCACTTATTAAAAAACTTGTTTCTTGAGTGAATACATTTTTTTGTTGTCTATGCGAGTTATGATATCACGAGTATTTCACCGACATTTCTCAAAAATAACCACAACGGCGACAGCAACGGACGCGCTCTCATTGACAACATCTATGTCTCCTTTCCCTCTCTGTCGTATTGCAACTCGCGACAGCGCATTTTACCGCGACGCTGCCGACACACCGACGCTATGCGTCACGTGACGTCATAGCCCGCCTTGATTTTAGGATACGCGCATACATGTGACCGTTCTAGGATAGTCAAAGATACATATTACATAAATATTAACGAACTTCTCTTTTATATTAGAGAAGTTATCAACAAGTTTTCTGGATTTTATTTTCATTGCAATAGATCATTAATAATACATATACATATATACATATACATACATACATATATATATATATATATATATATATATATATATATATATATACATGACTTACAGGTGTAGTCATTCGAAACAAGTAAACAGGTCTTCGAAAAATATAATAATTAGTACATTTCAAAGCTTTAATCTTTTAAATTACAATAAACATTAAGTAGTATATAATTTTGTATTTACATTTTATTTGTTATACATCACTCCAATTATCAGACTATGCTTTATTCTATCTAGTCCATTTTTATGTTAGGATTAGATCCTTCTGAAATTAAACGCACATAATGTGTACTTAAGAATATTATGTTTCAACAATAAAAAAAAATATTATCGTTTAAAATTACCATATCACGTTCGTACACTCCAGTGATTTTTGAAATTAATGCTATATCCAAGTATGTTTAATCAGGCGTATGCGGTGGTTCTTGACTAAAATACGGTGCAGTATCTTGTACTAACAAAGTATGACAAACATCACAGACTCTGGATGGCCTTTGCTTAGGACCACTATTCACAACGCGCGAAAGACAAGACTGACAAAATATATGGCCACAATGACGACAGTGTACCTACATATGTGTATACATATATGCACAACTTTAGTATTCAAACTATGTTTAATAATGGCATTTAAAAATATCATTGTATGTTCACCTTTTTCTTTGTAACTGTGAAAGTAACATGACAAGATGGACATTCATCAACATCTTCTTCATGTTGCCATCTTACCTCACTTCCAGCTTGTCTAATTCTTTCTAATTGCACCTATATCGTGATTAAACATAATACAATATTAAATTTATACGAAAATTCATTCTATTATGTATAGAGTTATTTTTATACCTGTAACGATTGTGACAATCGTACAAAATCCTTTTGAACTGTTTCACTAGTATCCAATTCTTGCTGCAGACTCGTAACTCTCTGTTTTAATTCAGTCATAGCTAATTCAGCTTTTTCCTTCTCTCTTAATACCTCTTCGAATTTTTTTTCTACCTGATCAAATTTCTCTTCTTTTTCTGTAAATGACCGTTGCTCTCTTGCGTATTTGTCAAGTTGAAGCCTATACATTTACATTACTGATTAAACTATGATATCCTATTTCACAGTCATGAACAGTTTGTACCCGTATCTACATAACTGTTATGAGAAAATATACCTACTTAAATTCGCTGATGTCATTTTTTAACATTAAAACCTGTTGATCTTTAGCAGCACTTTCTCGCACCATTTCTTCTCTGAGGAGATTAACTTCGGATCTTAATGTTCTTTCATTCTCTTCTGCAACTTCCTGAGCCACTCTAGCCATTATCAAGTCTTCATGAGTTTTTAATAGACTTAGATGTAGATCTTCTACGTTATTTGGCATATTGATACTTTCACTTTGCAGTTGATGAGAATGTTTACTATGTTTTCCCATAAGATTCTCATTTTGTTTCTGCAGCCTGAAAAGATTTAACTGAATTCTCAATAAAGAGTTTTTAATGGTTGACATATTAACACAGGCATTTATTTATTAGCCTTGAATATTCATGATATATGAAGACTAAATTTAATGCTAAAAATAATCTTACGCAAGAAGATGTTTTTGAACTTCCTCTCGTTCTCGAGTTAATCTAGATAGCTCATCAGTAATGGTTCGTTGAATATGTTCAAAATTTTTCTTTATCTCCAATAGCGTTTTTTGAGCTGTTTGTGAAATATTTGTAAGCTCTGCTACTTTGATTTTATGCTCCTCCTTTTTTTCATTCCATTTTTGTTCCATTTCATGTCGAAATTCTACTTCTTTTGCTAAATCATCTTTCTGTACATTTAACATTCTTTCAGAATCGACTAACTGTTTTTCTAAATCTTTGACATTTTCCTGAATTTTAACAAGTTGTGCCTCATAATTACGGCACATATCACATGCCTCTTGAGAGCTTCCAGATTCCTGCTGTTTCTTGAACAACTGTCCTTCCTTACACTTCTGTAATTCATCATCTGTTGTTCTTAATTTCTCTTTTAAAGCCTTAATTTCATGTTCAAGTGGTACTACTAGTGATCTTAACACTTCTGCATCCTCTTGTGCCTATAGTATATTAATTTCATAGAATATTATTACTAAATTAACAGTATTATGAAGATGATAATAATATAGTTAAAAGTAAAAGTTCCCTAATACAGATTCTATACTGTAGTAGAATATGAGATAAAAATTTTTCGAATGCGCTTACTTACGGATTTACCTTGCGCATGTTTTCCTCAAGATTATCCGGACCCAAAGATAAAGCATCTGCCCCTAGTTGCGATGCAACTTTACGAGCTAATGTTTTAGTAACAGTTGACAATGATATTTGAGGTCCATCCAATTGTGGCTCACGTGGTAATTGTGACTTTAACATTACATTTTCTTCTTGTAGCTTTACAAGTGATAATTTTAATTTCGATATTTCTGTATCCTGTCGTTTACGCACACAGGATGATTCTTCAACAGTTTCATGAATAACTTGTTGCAATGATGCTATTTCTTCTTGTGCTTTCCGCCTTTCAATCAAAATATCATTTTGTATTTTTAAATCTGCAACTACTAATTGGCTTTTTGCTTCATCCAATTCATTTTTTAATTTTGCATTTTCATCTTGCAAGCTTATGTTATTTTCTAATCTTCTCTTTAATTCTTCTACAAATATATCCAAGTAGTATATTTAAGTTAAAATTCTGAACATTTTTAATGTAACAAACTGTTATCTATTGTTCTTGAAAATTATTTCTTAACATACCTTCTTTTTGAAGAAACAACTCTTTCATTTTTGCTCTTTGCATATTAAACTCTTCTCTCATTTTAGTATTTTCTGTTTCCAAACAACTGATCTTTTTTTCTAAAGTTTCTGAATTATAGCAAATGAAATTTTTATAAAGAAAATATATAGGATATAGCATAATAAAAAAAAGAAGGAAAGGAAAAAGAAAAGAGAAATGGTTACTGCTTTTCATATTGAACTTATACGATCGTTAATTCAATCAAAGGTCTTGTAGGTAAGGCTTACTTCATTTAAATTATTAGGATTCAATATCATAAGAAAAATATGTACATAATAAGTGGTTAGATTTATACTATTACATTTGACGTACCTTCCCCGTCTGTCTCTACTACATGACTTTCCTGCGAGTGATTCTCCATCATGTAATAATTTACCGCAGACGCATGTAATTTTTTCAATAATTCTACTACAATTTATGCGATATATAGAAGCGTATATCACAGTAACCTATCCACGAACTTTTTAACTTGAACATGGTACGTACGTTCGTCAGACCGGATAAACTATAATAGAACGTTGATATTTTATCTTCGTACAATGACATCAATATAAACCAATGTATGAAAGTACCTGGATTAAAACATCTGTTATATGGTATAACTTAATCGTATAGAATAGTATAGAATCTTTGTCAACAACATTTGTAAACTAGACTTCACTTCAGAAAGATACGTACTATTAGATTTACACAATGATAACTATCCTCTTATGTCGAGCGTCGCGCATTTGACGATGACGACGATGATTTTATCATAAAAGTATAGCAAGGCGCATGTCACGACAGTAGTGTCGCCGTCGCTAATATCGTCCTACGCAAAACACTTGAATTTGTCACGAATCGATTTGAAACGTACCAATTGGAAAACGTTTTAAAAGATAGTCATTATCTGATTGGTGCATTTCGAATGGATGATTGCCAACGAAGATATGAAGCATTTTGACCAATCTTAACCAATTTGTTACACACACCACTCACAGAGTTTTATATTTTTTAATGTATGATACGTTGCTAATACATGCGATGGTTATATCCTACATTATATAGTTTTTTTTTTGTATGGATTGGTGGCTTTATGTAATGTACAAGTTTGGATTATATGAATAAATAAATAAATAAATGTATATATATTTTCACTTTAGTATTATTTAGTTATTGGTACATATTATGATAGAAAATATTTACATGTATTATGCAAATTAATGTAAAAAGAAATAAACTTTAAATTTACTTTTTTATTATGGTTGTTCCTCACCCAATGTAATTGTAGCTGTTGCTTGATAATAGTTTGTCTCAGAAGCAGTTTTAAGTTGTGATAAATGAATTTCTTTTAAAACTGTTTTACCAAATAATGTATCTTTATAATCCTATAATAAAAATATTAATCTTCATACCTTTCAAAATCATAAAATACATGTCGAACATATATTTGCTCTTACATTTAAAATTTGTGTGGCATCAAATTTTTTGTAAATATTTTTATCTGTTATTGTTATATTGTTATCGTTCTTTCTATAGGCTATATTCATGAAAGTGGTATGTAATTTAACATCGTTTGTTCTGTTTGGCATTAAATCTGTAAAATAATATTTTCTAATACTTGTATCAATGTATTACACATATTATAAAAATACACTATATACAATATTAATTCTCTTACCCTTTTCTGCAAAATAATCTACTATTTGATTGAACAATTCTTGCAGTACATTATTTTCTGTAAATACTGTTCCATAAAGAATTTTAACAGCACCTGGATTATCATTCATGGATTGAACACCTTTTATTTCTATAGTAAATAAACCATGTTTCTTAATGAAAGGGCTGAAAAAGAAAGATTTCTCTACTTCTGTCTACTTATAAATTAAATTGGCTCCAATTAAAATATTCTATTCTATAAAAAAAATTATATTCATTATACTCAATAATATGTTGTTTGCAATCCATAAATGTTTGTACTGCTTGTTTTCTTTCTTCTTCATCTAATAAAGTAAGCATTCCTATGGTAAGATGTAATTTATTTGGTTTCTGGAAAATAATTTCATCTATGCCTGTAACAACTCCTCCAAACTTTTGAATTACATCACTTTTAAATGAATTGAAGTTTTTAATAATCTCATCTGTATTTAATGGTATAGACAAGAAATGTGTGTAGCTTAATTTTTTCCTAGATACTTCTATAATTAAATCAATTCGATGTCTAGCTGATAATATGCCTCTACGATCTGATCCAATTATAACTATAAATTGGAAAATGTAAATGTATTATAAATTCAAATAATAATTTAATTTATATGATCACTTTTGATGATACTAAAAGTTACATTAATTATTAATTACAATAAAGTTACCTATGTCTCCATCTTGTTCTGGTTTGGGAACTTGTATGCTTGTTTTGGTCTCAATTTCTATTCTTTTACGTACTGCATTTTTAGAACCAATAATAAATGGAAAAAATGGCCTAATATATAAAATTATTATAATTTATTTTTCAATATATTTCATTAATGTTTATACTTCCATACTATTTTTCTATTAAAATTTATAAAAGTATAAAGCTTACTTCGCAACATGGAATGAATGCTTTAATTTTTCTTCTCCATGTGGTACTATTTCAATGTTAGCATCAGAAGATTCTTCATCTGTATAATCTGCCTGATAATCTTCCTCTACATATGAATCCATATTGTTTTTATTTATCCAAGCTTCACTTTCAAAAAATCTGTAACATCTTCCATCCACCCATATTAGCTCTGGTTTTAATACATCCATTATTATTATATTTATTATTATTATTATTATAAAGTATTGAGCAACTTTTTATTATGACAGTTAACTTTCATCATATAACCTATTAATAATACGTAATATTTTACTTGGTAGGAAATAAGATGGTTTTTAACAATTTCTCATAAAAATAAATCATACCTGATTATTAAACATAAAATCTTGTTTTCATTTATTTTTTTTTTTGTAATTATTTTTAAAATATATATGAAAAATAATTAGTTTTACTAACACTTTATGACTTCTATACGATAAAATTATTTAATGCGCGATTTTGAACATACACATATTAATAAATATAGTTTATTTATACATATACATGTGTATGTAGAAAGATATGATATGTATATGTACAAATATACATTCATGCATCGTACACTTATCATGTCATAGCAGGTGCGCGCACCGCGGTTTACGAAGCGCCATCTCGAATGAAGTAGTTGAGTTTCAGTTGTTCTGCTTACACACTAAAAGTAGTGTTATGTACGTTAGTATTGGTAGTATAAGAGTATAGTATAAAAGTGAACATCAGGTGGAGTCGAGAAACTGTACATACAATTAACATAGTTTTCCTTAATACATTCCAACAACAGTAAAAAGTGTTATATTGTAAAAGTGCATTTGAAGTATCGAAGAAGCCCCGTCGAAGTTACTGCATCACGAATCGGTAGGCTTTACTGTCATTTGGCTTCTTTTGATATTCGTTATATATTTATGATTAATAGTATTTTATGTTACATACCGTATACATTTTATTATACATTCGAAAGTTATCGCAATATTTGTGATTTTTTAGATTTTAATAAACATTTATTTGGATATAAATATATAAATCAGAAATGTCATTTTCTACAAAACACAGTGTCTGACAAGTTTTATAACAAAGTTCTTAACATGTTCTACATTTTATTCTAATATTTAAAATTAATTTTTAATTAATTTTTATATTTAGAATCGTAATGAAATATTACAATAAACCTTAAACTAATTTATTATATTTTTGAAAAGACAGGGGCTAACAATGTTTGCTAAGAAAAAGAAAAAACCACAAATATCTACACCGACAAACTTTGAACATAGAGTCCATACAGGATTTGATAAACGAGAGGGCAAGTTCGTTGGGTTACCATTACAATGGGCTTCAATAGTAGGAAATAATCAGATCCTTAAATCAACCAATCGACCATTACCATTAGTAGACCCAAGTGAAATAACACCTACAGAGATTCTTGATTTAAAGACTATAGTACGAGGACATAATGATCCTAGAGTAAAAGTATTGATAAATGATAAAACTACAGAAAATGGATTACCCAAAACTAGTACAGTTGCCAGATCAAATTCGCTTCGTTCTTCAAGTCCACCAAGACTTAGGAGAGATTATAGGTAATCATATATTTTTTCTATTCGATTGATGTATTTTTTTATTTCTAAAATATTATTTTATTTTACAGGCATAATACTAATCTTCCACCATCTGTTCCTGAAGGACAAGAAGTACCTTCAAATTCTAGTCAAATGCAAGGATATACGAACTTTGGAAAACCACATAGTTACCTTGAGAAAATGAGGCAAAATTCGCCAAGTGTTACATCTGGATTAAACCCTAGCATTCAAAATATGATTCCAAATCTTCAAAACTTAAACCCTAATATGCAGTCTTCACCAAATTTGACTCATACTGGACAAAATGCTCCTAATTTATCTCTTAATTTTCAAAATTTAAGTCCAATTGTTAACTCACAAAGCTCAACATCAAATCCAACTACTCCACAAGTTTCAGAGTCTGAATTTCATAGATTAAATTCTCAAATGCCAATGGCATCAAATCAATATAATGGCAATCTTCAGGTAAATAATGTTTCACATGTAAAGATGTATTATGCAAATTATAACTGGTATAATCTGATTAAAAATTAATTCTACTTTACATTAAATGTTGACAGATTCCAATCAATGAAGTATCTACAAGAGATCAAGTTGCTCAAAATATGTTATTACAAAAATTGCAACCAAAAATTTCACCAGTTGGATCAATAGCTTCACAAAGACCACTAAGTCAATTGAGCTCTCATAATATTAATAAATATCCTCAAAATTATAATATGTGTGAAAATCCATCTGCAATGCAACCTCATTTGAAGAAACCAATGGAAACCTCACAGTCAATGCATAACTTATCAAAGCCAAATGTTCCTTCAACAGTTGCTGGAACCACTTCGACTCCAGATCAGAATCAAAATATGAAAAATGCGCTATCATCAGGTAATTTAACAGTTGGCTCAAATTCAAATAGTTCTAACAAACAGACTGCTGAACAGCGTCTAACACATGAGCAATTTCGGGCTGCTTTACAAATGGTGGTAAGTAAACAGAAATATAGATTATATGCTTAAATTTATAACTTTTTTATACACTTTAAAAATCGTAGGTAAGTCGAGGAGATCCTCGAGAAAATTTAGAAAATTTTTTGAAGATTGGAGAGGGTAGTACAGGAACTGTATGTATAGCTACAGACAAAAGTACAAATCGTCAAGTTGCAGTAAAAAAGATGGACTTAAGAAAACAACAAAGGCGAGAATTGCTTTTTAATGAAGTTGTTATTATGAGGGATTATCATCATCCTAATATAGTTGAGATGTATGATAGTTTCTTAGTAGATGATGAGCTTTGGGTTGTGATGGAGTATTTGGAAGGTGGTGCATTAACGGATATTGTAACACACTCGCGCATGGATGAGAGTCAAATCGCAACAGTGTGTTCTCAATGTCTTAAGCCATTGGCATATCTACACTCACAGGGAGTTATTCATAGAGATATTAAGTCTGATTCAATATTACTTACGGCAGATGGAAGAGTGAAATTATCTGATTTTGGTTTTTGTGCTCAAGTCTCTCAAGAATTACCAAAGAGAAAATCTCTGGTTGGAACACCATATTGGATGAGTCCTGAAGTTATTTCAAGGTATATTACCTACTATATCTATAATTATTTTTTTCTACGTGCATTACAAAATCATATTTATAATTTCCATATCATATTTTATAGATTACCATATGGGCCTGAAGTAGATATTTGGTCATTAGGGATAATGATCATTGAAATGGTCGATGGCGAACCACCATTTTTTAATGAACCTCCTTTACAAGCTATGAGACGTATAAGAGATATGCCACCTCCAAAATTAAAAAATTCTCATAAGGTAAGCAATGTGCTCTTATAAAATTTTACTTTTTGTTTATTGTGTAATTAAAAAAATACACAATAATTGTAGGTTAGTCCACGTCTTCAAGGATTTCTTGAAAGAATGCTTGTTCGTGATCCAGCTCAAAGAGCAACAGCAGCTGAATTGTTACAGCATCCATTTCTTAGGCAAGCTCAAAGTCCAAGTATTTTGATTCCTCTAATGAGAGGTGCAAGACATACAAATTGTTGATAGGTGAGATGCGATTATTATGATTCCATTAAATGCTTTCATTAATGATTGCAATAGTAGACACAGAAGTGGAAAAGTGCTAAATATGCCTGATGTATACAGTCATAATTATATTGTAGATCATGTAAAGTGTAATAATGTTTAGACAATTTATTCTGAAAAGTTTAAACATTCCAATTATTTCTGAGCTTATGCATATTAATTTATATATAAATATATGAATTATTTGCCAATAATATTAATGTTATGAAAGTAAAATGTTCTAAAGCTATGTATAAATATAGTTCATAAATTGTTCTTGAACAATTTCTAAATAGTTCCTGAATAATTTCCGAACTTCTATATATAATTTTGGTTTATACATGGCTGATAATATTGGACAAATAAATAAGATATCAATTTATATCTACTCTATGTAGAATAAATAAAAAGTGCCTTGGCTATAACAAGACATTCAAAACATTGATATTTGACTCATTCACTGCCATAATATATTTTCTTAAAATAATTTATATACTAAGTGAAAGAGTACTTTGACTCACTTATTAAATCAAATCTTGTTAATAAATAAAACATAATACGAATTACTATGTTTAAATAAATATCTTAACTTTCAAAATAGGAAATATATTTTCCTATATAAATATTAGTGGCGGTGGATGTGTAAATCTAAGAAAATGGCAATTGCTTATCTGTTGTTACATGATTTGCTGATAAGAATTACGTGCCACATATGCCACTTTATTTCAAAAATTGCTAAATCATTAAAAATTTATTTAAATTTGTATTACACTATATTAATGTATTAGAAAATTTTAACATATGTTTTTTAATACTTTTTATTTTTATTAAATTTATATTTTTATTTAAAATGGAATTCTCAAATTAACAAATATTTTCTTTTATATACGTATAACAGGTTTTAATAACTTATATGTATTAATCTTGTTCTATTTTCTATAACAGAACATAGTAATTAGAAATGTAATTAAATATTTGTTAAAATATAAAAAAATTACGTATTTGAATGTGATTTTTAAAATCTATTTGTAATAGGTAACAAAAATTCATGTTCAAATGAATCATAAAGAAGTGTGTATCATTTGAAAATAACATTATTTCTATTGAAATATTACTAGATGAAACTATTTGTAATGTCACAAGATATTATTCTTTGCAAATTATGTATTGTCAATGTGGTAATACAAAACTGTTAGTATTATGATTTTAAGATGGCATACAAATTATTATTTGCACAATTGTGTCGTTAGAAACATTAATATTTGAAATTCTAAAAATGATGTTTATAAGATCAATATTATGTAGAAATATGTTCCATCTAATTTTCTTATACATATATTTATTATGATAATACAGTAATACAAAATGCTACTCTATGCAGTATTCTTATGGAAGTTCAACATTCTTATGGAACATTCCTAAATTAATGGAGACATGAAGTGTTCAAAATAGCTACGATTTACTTTTGTAGAATATTCTTTTATTGTTATTCAGCCATACAAAATAATGAAGAGTCAATAAATATAAATTCAAATATTCACTTGAAAGAGAAATTTCAGAAAGAAATGCCTTAAAAAGATCGTTTTTAAAAAACCTAGTGTCTAAATATTTTTGGAAGATATACAGATTTAAAATAAAAATATAATACTCGCATTTTTAATTAACATTTTATATATATATTATAAGTTGTACAATATTATTTTGCATTTGACGACATACAAAATTGTATATCAATGATCACTAGTAAGCATTATTTATAATGTAAAATACAATTCATTCAGAAATTATTAGGAAGACAAAAGTATATTTTAATCAAATATTTACATACGTAAGCGATGAAACTTATTGGGATTATGTAGCATAATAAAAATTATCTTTAAATTGTACAGTTTTGATACTAATACAATTAATGATTAATGTAAGTAAACGGATTGTCATTTATACTGTCCAGATAATCCATACTTGTTTTGTTGTCAACTTTCTTTTTAATATATCGAAATAGATTCATATTAAATAAATTGCAATGAAGGATGTATACGAATGATATAATTACATTTTAGCATTATATATATATATATATATATATATATATATATATATATATATATATATATCACCGATAATGTAATGTATTAACCAAAAGTATCGATTTCGTTTTTAAGTTTTTAATGGGAAGCTTTTTTTCGTCTAATGCAATATTGCGACAATAATGATTTTATTTGTACAGTTTTATTTGTTATGTAACTAATTATTACAGTTTTGTGATATTATGTAATATTGTAGTACTAGAATTACCCAAAATGGAAGATCTGGACATTGAATTCTCAATGTCATTTTAATCATGAAATTTCATCATTTTGTAGTTTTAATTATTATTATTAATGAAAGTCGACAATGTTTTACGAAAAAGTTAAGCGAGCCATTTATTCCAACTGTTAAAAAGACAGGAGATTTAAAAAAAGAAACAAATATCGATAATCCCAACAAAGTATACTTAACATCGAAATAATAATACTTTTTACTTCATATCGCGGCACTAATCGATAATTAAGGCCATTGTACTTATTATATTTTTATCATAATAAACGAAGAACTCTCGTTGAGCATATACGAAACTATGAATTAAATAATGATATTATATATGTACATAAATCTATTTCTAAATAATAAAGATAATAAAGATAGAACTACGCTTTATTAATAACTCTTTTAGTCATAACATTATATATATATATATATATATATATATATATATATATATATATATATATTAAAATAAGATATCAAATTATTTGTTAGTCATTTTTTGCAACGATCGTGTTCAATTAATGACCAAAAAAATGGAAAGAAAATATTCATTTCTCGATACCTATAATCTTTCTTTATTCACGGAGTAAATATCAATGACATAACTAATATAATCAGAAGTTAATCTTACAATGATTTATTACTTTCTTTAAAAACTCGTTGAAACGGACCTAGTCATAGAACGAACGGTTATAGAATGATTAGGAAAGATACGGAGAGGGTGATGGGAAAAAGAAGCAGAGCGCTGTTACTATGCGGACTCAGCATACCAAAAGGAAAGGCGGTTCTAGTGCGTCCGCGTATCTGATTGGTTAAACGCGACGAGCCTCTGTTCGACCGGGATGACCTTCACATTCTACCTGCGACATAGGCGCCACACGATGACTCGTTGATGCATGACTTCGAGCTTCCAGGAAATGAATCGTACAATATTCCTGGGATTGATAATTTGCAAAATGATGCAACATAGATCAAAAGTATTTGAATTTCTCTTAACTTGTATATTGGATGTAATTAAAATTAGAAAAACTTTCGTAAGAAAACAAAAAGATGGTAATTTCTGATAATATAACATTCGTCCGACATAACTAGGATTTTTTACAAATTGAAATATATGTACACACGATTGAAATGTGATTAGTTCGAATCATACATTTCTTCACAATTTTTACGAAAAAAAGAATAATAAAATATATATGTTACCACGAACAATGCAAAGTTTGCATAAGCAATTTTATGTAGAAATTCCGATAAAAATGACGATTACCATTATATCGATAAAATTATAAAATATCTCGACATGAATATTGAGATGTATACTTTGATTTTATTGATGTAAAATACGTGGATATTACTAAATCTAATCCGATCTATTTGAAAATTGTTCGAATAAGCTAGTATCGACATTGAACTTCTCCTTTGATATTATTTGCTAGTATTTGTTATCTTTGTTGAAGAACTTTCATTGATTGCAACAACGACAAATCTCGAAAGAATAATCTCAAAATTGGTTAAGAAATATAAAAAAATTAAAAAATGGAAAAACTAAATGTTATCATATTAAATCAGCTGTTTCCAAAGTCGAAAACGAATTTTGTGAGAAATGAGTGGCCACGCCACTGATAAATAGCGTCTGGGCTCGACAGTGATAAAACGTGACGTGGTATACGTCACGGACGAAGGACGATGTATATGTAAGAAAACGTGTATATATATACGTGTATGTTCGAAGGGGTCGTCGTATTCGGTGTTTTATAAAAACCGACAGAATGACGAAGTAGGCGTGTCCTATAAGGCACATGGAGTTGGTCACGTAGGATGTAACGGACGATCTCGAAAGTTTCATCAGCTCTCTCATCGTGACGTGCACACAATGTTATATATATATATATATATATATATATATATATACACACACACGCGCGCGCGCACGCATACACACACACACACAAGAACCATTCAAAGCAAAATAACTTATTCTATTTTTTTTTAAATTAAAAAAATGTTACTACTGAAGCACTTGACTGGTACTTGACTGATAGCGCTTAACTTTTTATATTTAAAATAAATTTTCTTGACGATTAGCTCAGTTCAATGCCATTAAACGACGAAACTTTGTATGTAAATAAATAATTTACTTCAGAAGCCAGTTTTTACCAAATAAAATAAAATTAAATTAAATAAATTATCTTACATGTCGTAATATAAATCTATTATACCCGTAATAATACATTCTACATATACCCACACATATCCAATGTATGTTTAAATACATATTTTACAAAAAAAATTAAAAATACGGGGTACATTTATAATTTTATCAATTTTCTTTACTTTTTGTTTTGCGAAGTTAATCACTTTGGCAAATTAACGACTTATACATAAATATTTCATGTCAGCATAAAAAATGATAAACTGTGAATAAAGTACGTTTCCCACTCTCTCTTTCTTGTTTTCTCTTATCTACGAATAATAATTCCTTGTTAAAGATCTCCCAAAGATAGAAAGTGATTCAACGATAGTCTTTTTATTTGTTCTCCCACTCTTTTCCTTAGATATAGTAAAACAATCAAAATCATCTACATTTCTGAACTTCGAAACGTTGACGTCGATTTTAAGCCCACGTACATTTCTTCCATTCTTTTTTTTTATGATTCAGTCAATAAGAAGACTTTAGACTCTGTTTAATGTGCTCCGGAATTCGTTCTGTTATCGTCTTAAATTCTATTTGAAAAAATGCTTTTCCTTTCGATAAAAAAAAATTCATTTGAATATTCATTTCGATTTTAATTTCCTTTCGTTTAACAACAAAAAATATCAGACCAGATGTATTGTATTAAGCATCCTGTTAGAACAATATAGACAGCTGAAAATACATTGGTTGAATCCGACAATGCTCTTTAGTTCCTCGCTTTCCAGCACGTTGACTCACTAAATATAAACGCATTCCGAGACGAAAGCAGTAGGTATTGCTTTTATATAGCATGTTCGGTCATCCTTTCATCTTTTTGTTTAAAGAATGTCTTTCTAAAGAAACTTGATTTTTTACAGATGAAAAAAATAACCACCAATTACATGGATCACTTGCGAGTCTCTTAAGTATCACCTACCTGCCCTCTGCTCTATCTTTAGTAGAGGATTGAATGTACTCTCGATTTACTCTATTTATTGGTTCTTCATCATTTACTATTATCATTTCTTGACGTTCGTATGCCGAAATGACGTAAATCGCAAATCGTTGCTGGAATGAATGGCACGAGGAATGACACGTGCATCCGATAAGTTGATAATAAGTTTATTGTTGAGAAGAAATATATACTTAAGAATAAATTCTTTAAATGAAACACACACATTCTAAAAGAAGCAAAAGTTATGAGATAAAATTTACTCAAAGAAAAAATAAAAAGAAACATAATTTCGATATGGGATTAAATATAATAAATATTTTAATATCAAATTGCTATTTAACGATCATATAATGGGATTGAGTAGTATCAAATTATTATCTCACGTGCTTTTTGTTAGATATGTGTGTATATAAAAATTCGTTATAATACCGACTGACGCAACAAGAACTGGTTCTTAGATTACGTTTTAATCGTACGCAATGACCAATCAGAAGGCGCCATTCACAGGGGCTCGACTAGTTAACTTTCGTCTCGTATTTTACGCGGGAAAGTCCTGGTAATAACAGTTCGATAGAAATCGAAATTACTTTTCTTTTTTTCTTAGATAATTGAATGTAATTATTTAATTTGTTAAGATATGTAAATTTTTTTTCAAGTAATTACATTTTATTCGAAAGAGTAAATCTTTTCTTTTAATTTTTAAAATGCAATTAAAGTCAACTTTCTAGAAACCACAGCTGTTACATCTCTATTAAAATTTCAAACAATTTTACATTCCGTT
Organism: Dolichovespula sylvestris; assembly: GCA_918808275.2. Taxonomy (NCBI): domain Eukaryota; kingdom Metazoa; phylum Arthropoda; class Insecta; order Hymenoptera; family Vespidae; genus Dolichovespula; species Dolichovespula sylvestris. The sequence continues at coordinate 2,493,491 of OU964969.1, forward strand.
CTAAGAAAGTATAAATTCAGAATCGACCGACGATACGGTATGTAAGCATATTGCGTGAATTTGTATGTCTCCTTTACCACATATACTGGCGTTCCTTTACGTACACATTCAACTACGTTCTCTCTCCGTATGGTTTATGGAAAGGTTTCGAGGCCAATAATTCGCATCTTTTGCTATCTTGAGTGTGCTCGCAAAAGCATGCTTTTCTCCGTTCAGAATTCTCCTAGATGTAATTTTCGATCGGCACGCTTTCTATTCGTAGAATTCGCGTTTCTTCCTCTTCTTTCTCCCCCATTCTCTCTTTCTATCTCTCTATAACTCTCTTATTAGATTACATAGCCGACAAGATTCTCTCTTTCACACGATCATCTTAGGATCGATTTTCTTGCAGAATTCTTTCAAAGATTCTCACCGTCATTTTTATCGAATTTCAAATTGCTGGTTGCCGCTTGTATAACTAACCTTGAATCAGAAAAGTATGAAGCTCGTGAGATAATGGCCGCAACTTATACGTTTTATATAAGAGAAAATCGATCTTCTACGATAGGCGATCTCTTCTAACTGTATACGAGGAGCAAGTATGTTCACAAAAAATATTTAACGATCGCGATCCATCACGTCTATGATCTTCAGTTACATTCGAATCATGGGAAACGAATGAGTCCAGACCGAACGAGAGAGATCGAGTTGACACGAGATTTATACTTTTATTCAGGTGAGATTAAACACGTTAATGGATCTCTTCTACGACAATTTCTAAGAAAATATTCGGACTCTTTCGTCAAAGAAAAATTCAATTTCTTTAAAATCAAGATTTTGATTTTATATCGAATATGATCAATCCTGATTTTTATCTTCCTTATTTGCATTTAAAATTTCGAACTTGTATATATTTAAATTTTACATTTACATTTATAGTCGTATGATATCAATATCAGTCATCCGAAATTAACATCAAAGAAGTTCATGTAGAAAACGTGAGACGTGTGTTAGAGATAACATTAGGGTGCGTGTTTACATAGAAAAGAATTAATACGATAGACGAAATTTAAAATTAGTTGTAAAATTAGTACGGACTACGTTTGAATTGATTCACAAATTAATTAAGACATAAACAAATTTTTCTATACTGTTAAAATATGCGTATAGGTATGTACGTCTATTTTTTTGTATAATTTTCTTGGAAACTATCGAAAAACGTTGATTACATATATCGTATTGAATACTCGACGATACTTCTGTTAGCATGATATAACTACGAATTGTCTATTTTTAACTTTCGACGATACGATTGGTCGAGCCTCCAGCCGAGCCTCTTTCATCGAGTCTCTTTCACGTCGCTGCAGATACACGTATAAGATATAACACATCTATGCATAAGTACGCACGTTATACGTACAAATTGCATACGTGAAAACGATAAAATAACAGATCGAAGTTCGACGTAAATAGGTCACGTGGTTATTTCGCCGACAGCAATATTGTTGAAATGACTAACATTTTTTTAACTTTTATAAAAAGATCGTGCTCAAAGACAAAGAGGTAAAAACTCGCAGGGTTTGAAAACATGGAGTATCGTTTGTGAAATAAATATATATATATGCACGAAGAAGAACGATATAGATCGGATCGATTGTTAAAGGTCACTCGTCGCGTGCAACAAGATCATTTTTATCCTCCATCGTTAAATTATATTCTTAAGGTATATTACGAGATTCTATCGTTCGTTTCAAGGACACAAATACTTCGAGGTAAAATTTATAAGAACTTGTAATAGATTAAAGAGAATAATATTGTTTTTAAAACGTGTACTACCTATCGTATGATAACGTAACGTAATTTACTATGAAATATATTAAGAAACAAATAGAATCGTAGATAACAGTATACGTAAAAGACTAACTCGGCGCCGTCTCGATTTTCCTTGCGATATGATTGGTCGAGCCTTTGGTCGAGCCTCCATCATAAATGACCTAATGATGCGGAAAGAGAATGCATGGTTTCACGAAGGGACACGATGAGGAAAAAGAGATAGGATGAAGAGAGGGGAAAGAGAGAGGGAAAAAGAGAGATAGACAGACAGACAGAAGGAGAAGGGAGCTCGATGTCCTTCGGCTATTCGTGAGTAGTTGGACAAGTGGTGGTACCGCGCGATGCGAATTGACCAACCACGAAGAAGTAGCAACAACTGCGAACGACCGTTCAGTTCGAGTTAATTGACTCGAATTTAATAAATTCCCCACACTTAACTTCACGACGATGTATTTTTCTTTTTTCTTTCTCTCTCTCTCTCTTTTTTTTCTTGCATTTTTCCTCATATTGTCAATCCATCCGAATATAATCAAACAAGTATGACGCATGTATTTAATCGGACAATGAATAATTTTCTCTTGTGAATGTTTACATGTAAAAAAACAATATTTTTAATTTAGTAAGTATAATCAATGATATGGCAGAGCGTGAATTCTCCGATAATTAAGGTTTTACAATTAACGACTATCGCTTTTTTTGTATTATTCACTCATCCAATACTTGGCGTTACTCTAATAACAGATAATTATGATCGTATGAGGAAAAATATTTCGAAGCCTATCCTTTACCTTTTAACATTTTTAGTCATTATATATGGAATTAAATTTTAAACAATTGACACGTATCAAGATTACTCTTCAACATCACCTAATCTGAAAGAATGCAGGCGACGATTGGTTTCTCTTTCGTTGATATTTGTCAGTCGCCCACTCTATGATTGGCATCATTTCTCTCATTTGACTTTTATTTATAACGTCAGAAAAAGATGTATGTATGCTAATATAAAAAAGACGTGTCAATTTAGAAACAAGAATAGTAGCAAGCAATATTTATTCGATAATTCCATTTCTTATAATCTCGTGATATTTTCTTAAATGTTTCCTGATTTCTTCAATTTAATTAACATTAATACGAATTCTCTGTCAAATATATTCGCGTTTTATTATAATATATTATATTATAAAATAAAGAATTTTTCATTTATAATATATTATATCATATTATAAAAATAACATAATACAACATTTTCAGGCATTGAATAGACTGCTTAGTTGGTTGACAATGTGTTTTAATAAAACAATTATTACGCACAATTTCTCAAGTATTTGCTATTGATTTAACTCGATATCTCGATGTAACAAATTTATCATTCTTGCTGCTATTATTACAGAAATGAAGGTAAGTGTCTCACGTAATGTGAGATGATGTAATCCGTCGTCCAAGTAATTAATTATTCGTTGAGATTACTAATTGTTATTATAAATTCGAATCGTTTCGAGGCTTCAAACTCGAGTATCGATCGCACTCGATTCGCATGCTTCTTGTGAATTACACAATTATGCAATTTGCAAAGTAATGAGCACTGGTGCTCATTGGAATTTGTTCTTTAAAGTGACGCAACGTTTGATGAGATTCTCGCGACGTATCGCGATAAGTATCGTTTAGATCGAATACGATATCGTCAATCGCAAATAACTTTTATACTTCCAATGTGTACTTTGATCTAATTTGTAATAAGGTGTGTTAAGAGATTTATCGTGGCCAAAATCGATTATTTTGATTTATCTTCTTTTCGTTTTCGTTTTCCTTCCTGTTTTTTTTTAACACTTGATTTCGGCGCGTGACAACCTGTTTATTTTATACGCTCGTGTTGAACAATATTTAATAAAACTAAAGATTAACGATAACGATAGAAATACAGGTAATCCGCGTATAATGTGATACTTAAACAACGCAGTTTCAATATAAAGCGATCTTGAAATTTAAATAGTGACTCTCGTGTAATGCGGTTCATAAACAACGCGGTTTCGATATAACCGGTCTTAAAATTTTTAGATTTTTATTTTTCTCTTTATATATTTTTAAAAATGTATAAGTACATTAGTTTTTAACCTTCGGTATACTATGCTGACGTTGCCGCAGTTATTATAATCCGTTCAACGACTGTATTGTTTATAATTTTTATAATATTATATGTACATATACTATTATTTATTTCATGATTTGTATATTAATTCGTATGAATTACTTGAATTAGATAAAAATATTTTCCTGTTTGTTATATCAATGTGGTTTATATTATTAAAAAAAAAAAAATTTTGAAACGATAAAAAAAATACTTTGGAACCTAACCCCGTTTTTTCTAATAAATCTGAATCTCGCATAACGCCATTTATATAACGTGGCATTTCTATGAAACGTAATATCCACGTTATATGAGAATTATCTGTCTTCCATAATCTTACACATTGACGAAATGCTTCGTAGATTCATGAAATCTCTAGGTTGTGATTCTTTAATAATTGAAACTCTTATACATTGATTATGATATACTGCATAGGTTAACAGTGTGCTTACGCTGAAGTTCGTCAACAATTGAAACTTTCACACTGACGAATTACTCCATAGACATGTCCTGAATCATTGACGAACCATTCCGTAGAAACATATTTTCACCTCATTTAACGTTTTGATTAGTCTTTTAATAAGAATATAATCAAAATCCTTAGGAAAAATTATTCATTTCATTACGAAGAAAAATTCAATTATTAATCATTAATTCAATAAATAATTGAATAAATAATTTAATCGTATCATATGATTAATCTTTTCGTTAACAATAATGACTATAGTCATTCATCATCGTACGCTCAGTGTATCCCACCGGTGACTATAGTAACCCACCATCGCATGCTTGTTTATTCCATCGGTGTGGAATAACGGGGTAACTTCAGTCATCCGTCATTATACACTCGTTGTATTCCACCGGTGTGGAATATACTACTGGTATGAATTAACAGGGTAACTTCAATCACTGATTGAAATTTTGCATCGATTCACAACTTTGGTTATATTTTCTTCATTTTAGTTCAAGACGATTTGAATTAGAGACTAATAATTTACGTGACGCGACAAAGTATTAAATATTACGTTCTGTCAGCGGTAAAGTATACGTTTGGTTCGTGACAAAGTATACGTTCCGATCCACACTGAAGCGGACGTTCGCGTTCTGACCATGGTCGCATATTAGCGAACGACGGTGCCGTAGTACAAGTGTTAAAAATATAATTATTAATTGCGGTTAATAATTAAATATTTCATTTGTAATTGTTCATCATCCGTTGAATTATATATCGTGCAGCAATTCTATGAGAATTATATCAATCGGAGTTAAACGAAGTTTGAAGAAAAAAAATGCATGTCTTTGATGTCGCTGATGTGGCGTCTTTCAATTCGCTAATGTGCAACTTTTATCAACAACACGACAACAACAAAAGCAATTTAAAAACCAGTTTAATATAAGTATCTTTACTCATCAGATTACATCTTTTCTTTTCTTATTATTTTTTATCAACGCACTTTTTTTACGAGACTTTAAAGTAATACAGTGAGAGACTCGATCGCATTGGAGAGAAGAATGCATTGATTTACATAAACGTAAGATAAGACATTTCATTAAAAGAAATAAGAGAAAAAGAAAAAAAAAACAGGAAAAGAAAAGGAAAATAACTTCGCATTGGAGAGCAGAATGCAGTGATTTACATCGACGTTAGATAAAATGTTAAATTTAAAGAAATAAGAGAAAATGAAAACAAAACAAAAACAGAAAAAAGGAAAATAATTTTGTAACATGTATATAACATAAAAAAAAAAAAAAAACAAAGATGCAAGATTGCCTTTTGAGAAGTATTCTTTTTTAAGATTTCGTAAACATACGTTCATAAGGAATCGTCAAGGCAATTATGAAAAGTAGAGAAAACTCGTTCTGCGAATCTTCTTTTTTTTCTTTCACTAATATCTTGCGAAATCTATATAGTTATACTCGAGGAATGTGATGAACGCCGAAGTTTTATAGGAGTAATATTGATCAGTTGAATGAAAGATACGAATTAGACAAAAGATGGTGCATAGGCAAAGAGAACGAACGAGAAAGAGAGGCATAGTATTATTTAAAAAAAAAAGAAAACAAAAAACAAAGTGTTGAATGTTGAAATAGTTGGTGTCCTAATCTCACACCGTTACTTTCCCATTCTTTGGATGGACCATTCCTGTTGGCATAATGGACAACGATTGTTCTGCTTCACCCATAAGGACATACAACAGTAATGAAACGAATGGTTACACTCGCCCCACACGACCACGCAGTCTTGTCGTCCGTAAAAGTCCTTCTTGCTTTCCGCCTGACATCGTAAGCACGCATCTGTAAAATAAAAGATAAAAAATGTCAGGATCTTGTTTTCCTCTATTTGAAAAATTTTCTACTTCTTTGGATCTTTACCTTTCGAATCGTTAAATGGCAGATTTATATATGTGTAAGTGTATACACGCGCGTATACACGCACGCACAAACAACCAAAATGAATATAAAGAAACCAAGATTTGCATTAGCTCGACCTTGCGTGCCGAAATAGTAGAAACTCGATAAATTAATACGAGAACCGGAAAAAACATGCTTATATGAAGATTTGAATGTTAAACTTGGATATTTTTTAACTAATACGGGAACGCTTCCTTCTCTATGTATATATGCGTGAACATAACAAATATAAAGAAAAAAGGACAAAGCGATGAGAATAGATAAAAAAAAAAAGATGAAACATAATTTATCTGTCGTCATTGTGTAAATAGACGAGCAAGCAAATTTTTGTTTTTTTTTTCTTTTTCATCGTAATCAAAGAGAAGGACGAGAAGAAATAGAAGAAGGAGAGAAAGAATAAGGATGGAAAGATTTCAAGGCGATCTTAATTTTGTGCGTGAGTGCGTGCGTGTGCGCGTACATGCGTGCGAATAGAATAGCTTATCGGTTGATTTTGCGACTTCTCATTACTTTACACCTACGTAAGATTTTAAGTTAATGTCACGTTCATTTACGTCGCGAAGTTTCTGTCAAATATATGTACATACATAAACGTGCTCTGTTCGTAAAATCGATGGAATTATCGCGAAGACTACCGATGCGCCGTCATGATGGAACAATGAAATATCGATTATCACAATGGAATCCATGATAGATAAGAAAATAAATATAGTGATATTGTTTGTGATACAACATTTGTGAGATAATATACTCCAATAATAGCAATAACACTAATAAGTATAATAAGAATGAATATAATACATTGGCATAGATATTTATTCTTCTTACATACCTGCGAGATTAAATAAGAGAAAAGAAAGAAATAATTCTACCTACGTCTTTACATCCATTATCGTCCACATTTTTCTAAAAAGATAATGATAATTTATAACGTCAATGTATACGTATTTCAATTAATCTCTTCCTCTACCCCCTCCCCCTCCCCCCTCTCTTTCTCTTTCTAATTTTTATAAGTAATATACAATAAAATGGATTCACAAGGAAAACTTGCGAAAACGATTTTTTCATCGAACATAAAAGAAATTGTTAAGTATCTGAACGTTATCAACAGACAATTAAAATGCTTGAAAGATAAAACAAATAAAGGTAACTTTGTGACTCGTAATGAGACGCGCTTTTGAAAAGTTCATTGTTGCGGTACAAAGAGATAGAGTAGAAGGGGGTTTGGTAATAACCACGATATATAAACATCTTTATGATCATCGATCCTCTCAAGTCGTGGTTCGCATTGAATGAGACATATCATCTTACTTGCTGTCTCGTTACCGATTTATGCGCACGCACGCACGCGCGCGCGCACATACACACTCTCTCACACACACACACACACACACCACGCGCGCGAGTTGTATATGCAACGGTCAGTAAAATTCCACTGTCTTATCTAACGACAAGTCTAGGAGCCGTCTTATTATATACGATTACCAACATTGCTATACATCCACCTTTCTGTGTGTATGTGAATATTACGATAGTATATACAGGAGTACCCGCTATCAACCAGTCGCGTTAATATCGTGTTATCGTGTCGTGCATTTACGAGATTATAAGAAAAGTTGATTAAGAGAAATTGTCATGATGCTTTGATCTCGATTTTGAATAACGCGTGAGATAATTCATTTTTGTGGATATTTCGAGACATGTTTCTTCTTCTTGACAAATTATCAAAATACTTTTTTAGCCTAATTTTTGTTGTTCCTGTCTTAAAATTACGTTCGCATTAGATTTTTTTCTTCGATATACGAAGATAACTAACGTATAAAAATTATTCTTATATCGATCAAACTGATTATGGGAATAAGGAAATCTGTAGGATTATACGAGATTAGATAGATAGGATCATTAATTAAAACCATTGTGTTATTTTGCAAAATAATTGAGATAAAAAATTTGCAAGGAGGGTTTTAGTATTCTAGTTCGAAAGATAAAAATCTGGATGTCGACAAGTCGATGGAAAAATCCCATAAGCCCTGAACTCGGTCGAATCTTTGTTGTCCTCTTTGACTTCTCTCACTCTCTCTCTCTCTCTCTCTCGCTCTCTCTCTCTCTCTCTCTCTCTCTCTCTCTCTCTCTCTCTCTCTCTCTCTCTCTCTCTCTCTCTGACTGAATCTCTTTTTCACTCACTCACTCACTCATGATAATGCTTGATGAAAGAGAGAAAGAAAGAGAGAGAGAGAGAGAGAGAGAGAGAGAGAGAGAGAGAGAGAGAGAACTTTCCATGCGTCTTCATTCGTTGTTATCTGTCGGCTACTGGCGCTTCGTCTATTAATCCTCGACAGTCGAGGGGTGACTCTCTCGTTGACCCCCACCAGGGGATCCCAGCCGGAGACACACCAGACGTGCCTCCAAGAGCCGAGGAAACGATTGGGCCAATTAACGTCGTCTTCGCTTCGTCTTCGATATCGTTGTTATCGTTGCCGTTGTTGTCGGGGGCACTGTCATAATATCGATATACGATCGGATCGTATCGATTTCTCGATTATTTCTATATTCCTTCGAGGTTATTCTTTCCTTCAATAGATCGTATCTATTTTATCGAACTATTACGAAGACGCATAGAATGTCTGTATCTTTTTTTCGTAAGAAATCTAATCTTGTTGTTAAAAATCACCAATCGAGATTGGAATCGACGAATCTCGATTTTTAGTGATGTGGGGATCGTTCGTAAAGTGTGGAAATAATTATGATAATTATAAATGCAATATTACCAATAAAATTGTAACAGATGTTGAAATCGTTTTATTCGAATAATCTAAATTCTTCTGCAATTTGATCACGTTTTATTAATTAAGAATTATCGCTCGGAAGTTAACTAATTTCGACATTTTACTGCGAAGTCATTTTCTTAGAAAATTTTCTTTATGTATTAGATAGACCGTATTATGAACACGTATTATGTAACTAGATAGATAGCACGCTGGTCAATGTGTTCGTAGAGTGAACACGTTTTAAGACCATTCATCCGAGTACGAATTTCATCCAGGCCGAAGAACATTTATACGTCCTGTTTCTTATCCATTCAAGATATATACCTCATAATCGTTAACTCGGTGTAAATAAAACTGTTTCGATCCACCGTGAGAAGATATTACGCGAGCAAATAATTTCTCGATCATATGAGTCGTTAATTATGGCTCGCTTGCAATAGCTAGAAAAAGAAGCGCATATATCGCCTGCCGATGGACTGCCAATGAGTAGATCATTCATTAATTCGGTCCTTAATTAAGCTAGCTGGTGTATACGTCCGTAGGCGTGTTTATATGTGCATAGATACATACATTAATCATCTTGACATTCGAACGTTCGAGAATTACGAGGGGACTAGCGAGAGTTTTAGTTCGATGGGTTAATCTGTCGGGACTTACATGCCATTCAAGATTCACATATTGTGCATGTAGCACTGAGTTAGCCTTTTAATTGCGAGTTCATGGGTTTACAACATTGCACGAGCCGATATACAGTCTTCTTTTTTGCATACGTAACGAATTACTTAACGGACTTGGATCGTTTGGTTTTAATCGGATTCGATATAGATTTAAGGACGTTAAAGGAATCAAAGGGCATACCGATGAGATACACGACGCGTGTACTCGACTCGCGTGATATGAATAATAATAATAATAATAATAATAATAATAATAATAATAATAATAATAATAATAATAATAGTAATAATAATAATAATAATAATAATAATAATAATAATAATAATAATAATAATAATAGTAATAGTAATAATAATAATAATAATAATAATAATAATAATAATAATAATAATAATAATAATAATAATAATAATAATAATAATAATAATAATAATAATAATAATAATAATAATAATAATAATAATAATAATAATAATAATAATAATAATAATAATAATAATAATAATAATAATAATAATAATAATAATAATAATAATAATAATAATAATAATATATATATATATATATAATGATAACAATTATTTGCAGTTAATTTCACGATTCACATCCAATATAGAATCGACCTTGATTTTCTTCTGAATGAACATATTTTTATTGGCTCGCCTCGTTTTAACAAAACTATCTAAACGTTCTAAATACTCGATTGAAATGACGCGTAATCATCGGGTGTCAGTACGCATTTACATCAGAACTACTTTAATGCGCATTTGTAAGCGTTGTGGAACACTCAAGCATTCGAGCACAATGCGGGCAAATGGTCATTATTCAATGCGCTCCTTGATATGTCTCTAGCACGCAGAGTCATTTGGTATTAACTCGAAGACTCATGTCTCCAACGTGACACGAAATCATTTTGAGCTCACCAAAGGAATCTACATGATCTCAGCCGATTGTCGTTGATGAAGAATCATTAACGATTATAGTTTTCGATATAATCATCAATCGAGATACTATGTGGCGTCATTTTACAATTTTTTTCTAAGCGTTTCCATATAGTAAATCATCAAGATCTATTGACTTATTTTATGACGATTATAATCATTCATTTTACCAATTGCAAATAAATATCGACGCATATATAAATGGGCTGACATTTTTGTTAAATGAAATCTTAATTACACACAACGAAGAATTTACGACGATAAGCACGATAATACCTGTTATCACATACATATGCATAGTATAAACATACGTATCGGTCGAATGTTTATCTTCTAGGATTATGACGCATTAACCATCGTTTAGATACATACATATTGCAGGAAATTGACTGTTTATAAGATGCAACTTAGTTTTTACTTTTTTTCAATTTGTTAATTACCAGTCACATTTTTTTGTTAGTATATATTATTAACGAGCAAGATATTTTCGAGTTAACAATTACTCGTCATGTGTGTGTGTAGGAGGGGGAGGGGAAGGGGTGGGTGGGTGGATGGTTGTGGGTGTGTGTATACATGTCACATCTAAAAAGAATTGTATTAATTGTAAGTAAATAAAATAAATTATAGTGGAAATCGTTAATATTCAGTATAACTGATAATACGAATTAGGTAGCTCACGACAAAATAATAATATAGTCTAAAACAATGTCCACGTTCCTCTAATAAATATGCAAAAAAACAAGTAATTATATGCATATTATTTTCTTGGACTGTACGTAACGAAGGACAACGAAACTTTAAGATAACATTCGGAACGTTTTAACAAAAGTTTGTTGTGTTTAACCATAAAAGCAATATATGTAATAATTTGATCGTGCAAAAAGTAACACAGTTAACGTATTGAAGCGATCGAATAATAAAAAGAAGAAAGAAAAGAAAAAAGAAAAGACATAGATCCATCACGATGATACTTTTCTATCATCGAAATTATATCATATCATTCGAATTGATTTTGATAACATTTATCACATACGTAATATTTTACTAACAATAAGTTCACATGAATGGATCAAATTCAAGAATTACTTCCATGATAAACATTATCATTATCATTATTATCATTATACTAGACTTTAAATACATAATGTAAACTTTCGACGAATGAGAAAGACGAGAAAAGGCTGGAAATTTAAAATTGAGTTGAAGATCAATTCTAATATATTTTATTTAATAATAAATATATTCTGATAAATACTATTTTATAATAATCAATAACGAATGGATTGACTAACTGATTAATTAATAGCTATTATAACGTCTCATTATCTTTTTGTTGGTGTTTCCATTCGATTATATATGTACGTGTTCGAGTCGACTTTAAACGTTCGCTCCTCCTAGCATAATCATATGATAATTACGGAGGTTGATGGAAAAATACTATAAACGAAGTTAGACATTCGTTTGACATTGATATACAACGCATATATGTATTTGTACGTACGTAGGTGACGCCAATGCTTTTCTGCGACATTTTGTATATGCGACAATAAACGCAGAACTAGTAACGATTGAGAGAGAGAGAGAGAGAGAGAGAGAGAGAGAGAGAGAGAGAAGCGTTTGTTTGTTTCATTACAATTAAAATACAAGCCTTTTCCGATTTGTACTGCGCAATTTCATTCTTCTACAACACCTTCAATCTTTTAAAATAAGATTTTTTTTATCTTCGTTTGTCTCATTCTCCTTCCCATATTCGTTCGCAAAACTCGCAAACGTTGTTATCGTTGCTTTTAGAAATGAGAGCCCTGCTTTTTATCACAAACGGAAATGAGAGCAACCGAAATCGCTTGTTTCCATGTTTGAATACGTACATACATCGGTGCATATACCTAAAGAATAGAAATAAATAGAAAATCTAAAATAATGAGTAACGTTAACGTTCATCTTAATGACGTGACACACATTAAACATTTTTTCATGGACTTATAATACATATGTATATATGTAAAATGACAATCGATGATGCATCGAATGGTTACATTTCCGTATATCAATATTGCGTAGAGAAGAAAGTAATTAACCTTGAACGATGTATTTCATCACATGATGTTGAAAACTGGTAAACACGACGAAAAGAAGTAATTAATAAACAAGAAAAAAAAATAATGCGAGTCAATGTAACGTAATACTTTACTATTTTGGTGGCAACAACTTCAGAATGTTCGACACATGATCAAATGTATCAAACAAGAAATTGTGCAGTATGTAACAAGCTGCATTTATTAGAAATTCGAAACCATAATAGCTAAGTGCGTTGTACTTGCATGTTTATCACAGTGAAACGACATACTACGGCAACATATGTATAAAAAAGAAGACGATATACAGATCTGCCACGCACGCACGCACGCACGCACACACACACACATACACACAAAACAATAACACAGAATATATATATATATATATATATATATATATATATATATATATATATATATAAATTGTTGTATATGTATATAAAAATTTTTTAATTTCGATATAATATATATAATTACTTTAAATCAATAAAATATATTATTTATAAATTAAAATTTGTTAAATGTATCTATACAAATAAGTTTTATTATAATTAAAATAAAATAGGAAAAAAGTGGTAGCACTAAAATTAAAATATATTATAAATAATTTATTGAACAGAATTTATATTAAAAGTAAATAAAGTATATAATGATAATGGCGAATTTATATTAATAGGGATAAAAAGTTAATTTATGTTAAAGATGTATTTAATGATGAATTAATGTTAAAATGGAAAGAAAAGATTGTATCTAAAAATAGACAAAAAATTCGCACATCTACTGTTAATGTTATACCTGAAATCATAATTGTTTTAGATTTTTCAATTTCTTTCTATTCGTATACACGCATTATTGTTAAAAAGAATAGAATTTTCACAAAATAGATTAGAATTTTTACAAAATTTGTACATCTATTGTACAATGCAATATCTAAAACCATTAATGTTTCAGATCTTAAAATTATGTCCAATCGTATATATTATTGAAAGAAATAGAAAGTTAGTTTATGCCGTAAAGAAAGATGAAGAAAATTAAATAGATATTTTTATTATATTTATATATGTACATAAACACACAAACATACGTGTGGAAAGTTTTATTAAATTTTCTGCGTCACAGTTAAGTTTATCGAAGTATATCTCCGGTTAAAAAAAATTTAGCGGAAACTTTTGCGTCATGACTAAAATATTCTCTCGCGAAACGATCTTCAAGTCGAACATACGTATTTTATTTTTGATCTGTCTATATATTGTTAGAGCAACCAAGAACGACGTATATCCTTCGAAATAAATTTCGTAAGCGAGACTTTCTTTGCCTGGTGATGTGTGTGCATATATGTGTATACATTTATTATGTATATATTCGTTGCTCAAGATTTTTATCATAAAACTTTTATTCTATTAATAAATTTTATAATTAATCAGCTATCGTTAATTAAAATAAAAATGGTCCTTTCAATGTCATTCGTTATTATTGAATCCATCGAAAATCACGACGAAACTTTTACGAAGGAATGCACCCTATTACTAGTCTCTTTCTGTTCATGATGCAAGCTCAACAAGTTCCAAGCGCCCTTTGACGGGATTGCCGGCGATTCACGTACACGCGTGCGGGTAGCGACGGTGTGTATATGTGTACACGCACATACACACGGGATGGTGTATCTACTAACGTCTGGACTAACTTGGGGAGGGCAAGTTTGTGGAGAAGAAAGATACGGAAGAAAGAAGAAGCGGTAATAAGACTTCCAGGAGAGAGGGATGCCAAGGCGTACGTGCGGATAGGCGTGTGTGCAGAAAGCAAGCGAGGGAGAAAGAGAGAGAGAGAGAGAGAGAGAGAGAGAGAGAGAGAGAGAGAGAGAGAGAGAGAAAGATGGAGAAAGGGAAAGACAAGTCTGGCGACTGTATACGGACGAGTACGTTGCCGAACGAGGTCGAACGACTCGAACCTTCTACGGGAGATCTGAGAAGTTGTTACTATCGTCACCGTTCGAACGTACTTGGTTTCTCATAATCGATATGCTTTCGAGGTATTATACTCGGCTTATCATTTTTTTGTCATTAAAATAATTGTCCCTTTTATCGTTTGGATAATCGTGATTTGAACGAAAGATCACGGTTTTGCTATCTTTTTTCCTTATCCAATTCTTTTGCTTTTTTTTTTTTTTTTTTTTTTAAGACCGATAGCAAACCGAATGATATCTCTCTTTTCTTGGAAAAATATAATTGGATATAGGATTTTCTACGGAGGAGGAAAAGAAATCTCACTTCGTGTTAAAAATTTCTAATGGTTTAACATGTAAAGAAATATATCTCTGTAGATAAATAGATAGGATTGCATCATGATTAAATAGACAAATAGTAATACGTGATAATGTCTTTTTTTTCTTTTGGTTCTGTTCTTATTTCTTCCTTTCCGGCTAAAGACCACATTTCGTGACAGGTTCGTCTACATAGACTAGGGAGCAGACGAATATATCAACAGTTGAATAGAATGGGAGAAGGAGAGGAAATAGAATGGAGAGGAAACGAGAGGAATATGAAGGAGCAAGAGGACGCGCTTGTCTCGTGCGCATGTCCATAAGATCGCTTCGGCCAAATAATGAATATATACCAGACCTAATATGCATAACAACGAACGATTATATCAAAAATATAGATTTTGAAAAAGGATAGAAAGAAAAATGAAGCCAATGTGTGAGTTTCAATCATTGATGCAACCTCTTTACAGATATGCCTTGTACCATTGACGAATTACTCCGTAAAATGATTTGATTAGATCAAACGTTACTTAGATATGTCATATATATATACATACATACATACATATATATATATATATATATATATATATATATACACACACATACACACACAACATAAAATCGACATAGCACGGTTTTCAATCCGCGGGTAATTCACGCGACTCACCGACGTCGGGTCGCCGTGGCTCGCTTCTATCCCCACCATATGGTCAGGAACGCGCCCCGAGAAAAGAAGTGGGCGGTGCTTGCGTCTGCAACGGCGTCTATATAAAAGAGACAAACCCCCCGATCTGATTAGCAAACCTTCCAAAAACATACGAGTAATAACACGTGCATCGTATCCTTTCACCGGTGTGACCATCGCGATAAATATATACAACAGATTATTAATCGTATTCGATTATCGAGACGTACTTTGAATTTCGCGCCGAGATAAATTTTCTTCGTTGAGTTTCATTGAAGGAAATAATCTTAAGGAGAAAGTAGAAGATAGAGTAGATGAAATATTGACTTTTCATGATTTAAAAAAGAAAAAATTCAAAGGAAATAGTAGTGAAAAGAAGGATGAAAAAATTAAGACAAGAATAGACATAGCTATAGCAGCTGGTCAAGAGGTGTGCAGGCGGCAGTAAAATATAGAGGAAGCAATCGCCGTAAGGCAACTATACCGAACGGTGGTAGTGGCGGTGGTGGTGATTGTGGTGGTGGTAAAGCAAGGTAGTTACCACGGTATAGGCGCCACGAGGCATCATTTAGACTTTAGACGTTCCTGGTATCGCATCACGAGGGTTGAACAGTAACGTACCAAACGACATATCACTATACAAATCACCGTCAAGAAATTGTTGATTCAGCTGTGATTAGAGACAATTCAATTATAATAAAGAAGAAAGTGGAGTCGATAGAGGAGGGTAACAGCAGTTACAATAACCGGTAGCCTACGGATGATAATTTTTTGTTGTCATAACAAAGCCACGTGTATTGAGTATGCGCACGCTCTGTCGTAACAAAGTTGAGATAGAAAGCAAACGAATGCAGTTACATCCTGGACCGATAGGGGCATTCTAGTAGTTACTGCGCACATACCACCCCCTTTTATACACCCTACTTATTACGTGCAGCATCTACCACTGACAGATAGAAGGAGAACGTCGATATTACTTCTGTTTCATTGAGAAATCACACGCTAACTACAATCTAAAAGAGAGAGAGAGAGAGAGAGAGAGAGAGAGAGAGAGAGAGAGAGAGAGAGAGAGAGAGGACAACGACGAATACTACTGCACATTCATCTATACTTGCAATTGATTAAATACTACAACGACGGTGCATGGGGACAGATTGCCGTTTGAAAAAGAAAACCGGCATTACAACACAAAACATGATGCCGTCTAACACGCAAAGAAGACAGATCATGCAACCATGGCCTCTGTGCCTAGTGCCCTTCGCAAAAACGAAGGTAAGCGAAGCTTACTCTACCCTATACACGATATGTCCTTTCTCTTTTTTCTTCTTCTTTTTTATTTTCTTTCATTTCTTTTCATTTCACCATAATGCTTGATTTATTCTTCATTGATTAAACATTCTTCCTTTTTTTTTATCATTGAATTTATTTATAGAAAATCATTTTATTTTCCATGCGGTCAGTATACGTTTTTCTTATATATACACCCGGCTTTTTTCGTTTTATTCTTGCTCATTCTCCCTTTATCCTTGATCGGTTCACGGCTGCCGCTAACGTTCCATCTTCGTTCCTCTTTCTCCCTCTCTAAGCTTATGGAAAGTTCCACGATATGCGGCCACTGACACAACGACGATCGTGTTCTCAGCGTCGAGCCCGCAACATGAGTTTTATTTTTTTACCTTTCCTACTGATATGCATGCGAACACATTGTCTTATTTGTTTCTTTAATTTTTCTTTATTTTTATTTTCGAATAATTTGCAGCGCATAAACCGTGCTTTTTTTATTTTATTGATCTCATTTCTCGGATAGATACATTGGTGATATTACATATTCAAGCTTACCTTCCGTAATGACGATATATTAATATATCAATATATTTATATATTTACTAGCGCGTTTCGAACAAATTCTGACAAAAATATACGAATTATCCTCGTCGACGCATCATCGAATTATCGACAAGACGGATTCTCTCTCTCTCTCTCTCTCTCTCTCTCTCTCTCTCTCTCTCTCTTCTCTCTCCATTTTCTTTTGTACGATTGTCTTATCGTAGATTATATTTTTACGGGAACCGAGCCAAGCCGAGCTGAGCCGAATCGTACCGAACCAAGCGTTTGTTATACAACGTGTGACGTATATTCGAATAATTAAAATCATTTCGCCTTTCATAACGATTTATATTCTATTTTCCTTTCTTTTTCTCCTACTCTTGAAATTCACGATACGGCATGTTCGATAAAATGCGCGTACTTCTCTTCGACGTACTTCGTCTCTTTCCCCTTTGTTCCCGTTTCTCTTCAATAACTCGTCACGCTCATTTACGAGCTTATATACACGTAACGTGTGCGCATGACAAATATCGATTCTTTTTGAAAGATGCGATGCAATGCGCATGCGCGCACGAAGCAACCTTAGCTTTCAAAATGAAAAACCCGCTATTAGATTGCGCCGAGAAGACATCCTCTCTACCTTTTCCCTCCTCTTTTTTCGCAACGACCTCTAGCGTCATTTTTGAAACTACGAGTTAGTTCGACCGCGCGAAAATTTGACACGTGCATTTTTTACATTTTGTTTGTTTTCATTTATTTTGTTATTTTCTAGTTACGTTAACTTAACAAAATTCGTCGTTTTACGTACTTTTTCCGAGATCGTAATAATCTTTCTTTGATTAGCAGGTATTTAGCAGGTGTATTGGAAAGAGAAGACGATATTGTATATGAAAATTTCGTGCATATGTACCTTTTTGATGTACGAACGAAGAAGTTCGTTCGAGGAGAAGTATCACTTTCGTACTTCGCTGAATCTTTTGATCCTTTTCTCTCTTTCCTGTTGCTGTTAATAATCATACGTTTTGTTTGTACTTTTCATAAAAAAAAAAAAAAAAAAAAAAAAAGAAAAAAAATCATTTTTGCTAATACGTGAATTATTCGAACGTTTGTAATTTCGACTTGTAGAAGATGTAAGAAATATGATCTTAATATGTTTATCATATAAAAAAAAAAAGATTAAATCCTACGGACAAATTTAGCAAATGCTTTAAGCATGAATATATTAACAATTAAACTTCAAAGTTTGGATAATCTTACAGGAGACTGTCTGCGGCAGACTCGTCGTTCACAACTCTTATCGCAAGTTTCATTTTTCCAAAAACAAAAAAAAAGAGGCAAAACATACATGTAACACTCAAGAAAAATTTAATAAACATTATTGTGTGTGACTGTTACCATTAGCTTTATCGATATCTCTTCGGACCTATTTCCACAATTTTATATCTACTATTTTTTTTCTTTTTCTATAACGACGGTAGGTAGCAGAAAGGGAATATTCATCGCATGCGAGAATGAAATTCACAGACTTTAAAACAACAATTATTACCTGTCACATTCATACTTTCATCAATTATAACTCTCTTTTATTTAACAATTCGTGGCGTGCTTTCTTTTATATATTTGCAGTGATCGTTTCTCTAGCTTTATTTGCTTATGTTTTCATTTTGTACTGCATATCGATTAACGATTAGATCACCTTAAGAAACGTGCAAGTTCGAAAGGTCAGAGGATCTTTGCCTGTAAACTTTTAAAATAGTGTAGAAAATTCTTTATTTATCGTTATTTGTACAACTTTTTTTTCTTATTTCGTAAATCACAAAATTCATTGACACATTTTTCTATAAATACAAACGTTCGCTCTTTTAGACGTTAATTATTATCATAGATCATCGTAATATCGTTGCGCCTAGAGCTAGTTACATACATTTGCTCGCTTGTACGACGGGTTGCCTAACATTGGGATTGACGTGAGTCGCCTTTTGAAGTCACATTTCAGTGAGAATGCAGAAAATTTATTGGCAGATCCGCACAATACCGGTTTCATCTGTTCCTCTTCTATTTTCAATGAAAAACAAAAAAGACAAAAATAGAAAAGAAGAACGGAAGTGGGGAAAGAACACAAAAAAAGAGATACAATAGGTTACAAAGCTATCTGATCTTTTAACACGTTTGTTTCCCTGAGAAAGAACTTATCGTTGAATACATATGTATACGACTTGTTAAGCTTCAACACAATAAATCAAACCCCGATGCATTGGAAGACAGATACAAATAATGATCGTCCGTGCCGCAACTTAAATTGCTATACAAACAGATCTTAAGTCCTTTCGTTCAGCCCCCGATTAGTTAGCTTCCAAAGAATCATAAATGGCTGCATTTTCAATATTCCAAATACGTAGAGTAAAAAGTGAGACTAGTTCGCACATCTTCTACGCGTCTGAATCGTGAAGTTCAAACGGCATCTCTCAGTCAGATCGTGACAACCGTTAGACACAGCTAGACTTTTCGAATATCAGAGAATTAGTTCTATCACCTGGACAACGAATCGAATATATAAGTATATTAAACACGCACCCGTGTGATATACATATACATATATATACCCAAACACACACACACACACACATCAAGCTATTTTTTAAAGTAATTTAAAAAAATATACTCGAAGATGAGTTCAGTGCAACCAACTCATGACTACGTTGACTGTCATGGACGCAGCACTAAAATGCTTCAAGGGCCACAAACATCTACGCCGCTGGTACGTCATCAATTGTTGCTCTAATCTCTAAATCAAGTTACCCTGCTTCTTCAACGCATAGAGATCTGCTCAAATAGTTCGTTGTCCTGCTGCGATAGTAAAAATGAAAAAAAAAAGAAAAGAAAAGAAAAAGAAATCGAAAAAAGGGAAAAAAGAAAAAAAAATAGAAGACAAAAAATGTCGTTTTATATTTCGCGTAAATATCAATGACGATGTGAAATATAAACATGTATTATTGGAAAGATTCAAGAAAAAAGATATTTATGAAAAATAATACCACATTATCGGGGATTTAGGATGTCTCAGATGGAAAAGATCTCTCCCCCCCCCCTCTCTCTCTCTCTCTGATGAAAAAAAATTAATAAATAAGAGAAAGTTTTGCCCCGGTACATTATCGCGTGCCATACACTATTAGAGAGATAGCTTTCGATGCACGGCCTGCACTTTGAGTTTTCGTGCTTTTATTTACCCTGCTTTCTTATTTCATTCATTCGTTCGTTCATTTGTTGGTTCTTCTTCTTCTTCTTTTTCGAATAATTTATCTCGATGGAACGTCGTTAAGAAAAGCACAACTATACTATCGTCGTCATTCTCCTGGCTAAGAAACACGCGAGATTTCATGTCGACAATTTTTATGTTAGCTATAAATTCTTAACGAATTATGTTTCTGTAAAAAAAATGTCACGAGTATCCCGAGTTTTAAACTAAATTACATGTTAAAAAGATTTAACAAAAACAGTGTATTAGATATTCTTCGAGTGAATTAATTAATTATAATTCACGAGCCGCAATTCATGAATAAATTGATAGTTCATCGTTGCTACTAGATGTTTCTACATGTCAATAGTTTTAAAGGTGTTTTATCCATTTCCAGTAACATGGTACACATTAACTCATATTTGATAATCAATCAGGCGCAAATTTTTTAATAACACTTGTATGTACATATATATTACATCGCGTAATATATATATGACGCATTATTAATACATTGCGTATTATAATCGGTTATTTGTACAAATTTGTTTGATATTTCCAATTCTTTTTATAGAGATATGAGTTAATATAAATTTATTACTTCGAACGCGCAATTTTTAAAATATAAATCATTTTGGAGAAATGTCACTTTTCTTGTCAACAGTCTCTTACTAAGTATACATTGAAATAGATTGGATGATATATGCACGTAGATAAATGTCAAGTTTTGAAAATTACATTTTCATTATAAACTAAAGATATCAAAGGGAGAGAGAGAGAGAGAGAGAGAGAGAGAGAGAGAGAGAGAGAGAGAGAAAGAGGGAATCGGAATCTTATTCATATCTTATTCATCATCATCATGCTTCGTAACACGTGGTAGTGCTTCGTTACGCGTGCCAAGAACATGGAACAGAAGTGAAATCGTTACAAGATCGTTTCATGGGCGCACGGCCCGTCTTTTCATCTCTATTATGAACACTCGACAAAGATAGATCGTAAATCTAATGACAAAGATAGGAAAACAACGAGTCTTGCTCGTTTCCTTCGCGTGAAACAATCCGTATAGAATGAATCGTTGTAGTGGGAGTAGGATAGCCAACAACACCAGTTATCTGATTTACGACGATACTTTTCTATGACGTGCTTGATCATGCCGTTTTCTCGTACTTATTCGATTTCACGGAATATCGGACGAGGATAGATCGCATTAGCACCGCTCGTTACTCGCGATAAACAGACAATAATGGATCTCTCGTTTCCGCTATAATATATTAACACACGCACGCACGCACGCGTCCGCACACACACACACAATGATAATTCACATGATCCATCTTGATCGCGTTTGTTCATAAAGACGAACCTTTTTTTTAAATTATTTCGAATTGTTCATATGTTATCAAAAATCTTTATGTATACATGTATATATTTATGAAAATATATATGTATATAAATATGTATATATAACCGTATCAACGTGAAAGTCAATCTATTACATATTTACAGATTTTACAACCGATTTACGAGTTTCTATCGTCAGCCGAGATAAGTAGATAGCTTGTCTCTCCAACTTGCCTATCAAGTTCGATGTTTATTTAGAAAGTCCTCCGCGAAATATAATATGTGTGTGTGTGTGTATATATATATATATATATATATATATATATATATATATATATATATATTTCCATATAATACACGTTAAGCTGATGTAATGTTTTTCCACGTTTGCAGTTGCAAGAAACGCGCGAGTTTCGAATCTTGATAGACGATGTATCGATTATTGATTGATTCATATAAACACGAATATTGTTCGACCGAATAAAAACTGCAATATATTGCATCGTATACGCAGTTATCACGAATTTTTTATTTCGTCACGTGTAATTTAATCAATTTACGATCGATATAATGAACTTCGCTGATACCGCCATTGACATAACATTAACTCTACTACTGAAAGAACAGTCAAGGTGGCGGCTTAAGTTCGACAACAGATGATCAAATATGAGAAATCGCTTCCTACGCATATATGATAACAAAAAAAATATGAATAAACAAGAACAGAAGTATTTTTAGAAGATATTATCGAACGATTAAATTTTTACGAATTTTAAATAGCAAACAAAAATTCATTTCGAATTACTACGTATCACATGTTTACGAAGAGGTTTCTCAATATTTAAATTCACATTAACTAACTATTTTGTAGATAAATATGACTTACTCCGGAAATTGTTGTTGAACTATTCGATAGATGATTAAATCATAGAATATTCTTTTATTAAAACGTCGTAAATCATTGAGCAAATATTTCGTAGACCGACTGTAAATCATTGAATTATTTTATTCTACGTATTATTACAAAACTATTTTCAAATTCGTAAAATTATTTTCATTTTACTTATCATTTTAATTGACTAATAATACATAACGTCAATGCTATGTCAATGGTGGTATCAAGACATAAGAAAAGAAAAAAAAAATTAATTTCACGACGATAAGAACTTCAAATAGTTAATTATTAATCGAAAATGATGATTGAATAATTAATTTTCCATATTTACGAAATAACTACGTTTATGTAAGATCTTTTTCTTATTTCTATTCGCATAGTACAAAAAGTTCGATCATGAAAGTCTACAATATCGCATACGAAAAAAATTATATCTTTCTTTCGTAATACAGATTCGTTGTTGTTATATATTCTATAGTATAATCGATCGAATAAATGGACCGATACAAGAAATCATATTGGTGTTCATATCTCATTACTTTCGAAAAATCTATTAAGAAGTAAACACAATCGTGGCAATGAGTTAATCACGTGATCGCTTCGCTCCTCTTCGCGTGATGGGCAGCGTCCAGAATTTTCATAAGAGGTTCATAGCGCATTATATAGCCCTGGTACACGCATAAGAGACAGAAAAGTTTAACGAAAACAATTCGCAAAAGTAAAAGATTCAAAGTTTAGTCACAAAGTTCATCAAAGGTTATCGATAACCGGGCTAAAAGTCATCTAATCTTACAGTAAGCATTGCCGTTTGATTCTTTGCCCATTACTTTTCGTCATTGCCTTCGTTGATAATGGACATGAACTTATTTCTCCCACTTTGTTTTCCTATCCTTCTTTCTCTTTTGCTCTGGCTCTCTTTCCCTCCTTACAATGGAATACTTGATAAACGTCTACCATATAAATACTGGAACATTGGCGCTTCATCCCCTCAGCAAAGTGACCACTGTGTTACAGTGTGTTACTGTATTACTGTGAACATCCAAATTCGATCGATCCTCTTTTCTCTATCTTCTTTCTTTCTTTCCTTTCGCGCTTGCACTTCAACGTTCGAACAAGAAGTTTATCCGTTGGTCTATCAAAGTTCCTCGTGTAATTAAAACGATTTCAAGGAAGAATATACCGATTCGAAAGTTGAATCATTCAAGAAGAGAACTTCTTTTGATAAGTGTTTTAAAGCATCTACTTTGGTCTTCCTTTTTTGGAAAGGAACACTTAGTGAAACGTTATAAAGGTACTTCATCTCATTCTTATTATTACGTTATTGTCGTATTAATTTTCTTCTTTTATTTTTTATTTTTTTATTTTTTTTTGCATCAAATATAATAAAAATAAATTTGAACACTTTTGCGATCGCGAAATTTGTTCTGTTTTTCTTGACTCGTACTTCTTAAGATGTTTTTTTACATTCTCCTGCATTGCACAATTTTATATAAATCTGTTTACGTCATATACCGATGGTGTGAGTTTATCGCAAAATAAAGCAGAGTTCAAGTCCAGTACCATCCAGTTCGGTCTATTTCTTCTGGATTTTTCCAGTTTCAACTATAGTAATATAAAAATTATAACTCATTTAATCTCGATGCGTATTAAATCAACGAAATTAACTTAAATAGAAAGGTAAATCTGAAAGATGTAACAATGATATTACGCGACGCATCGATTATCGATTATAAAATGGCATGAAGATTGACGATTGTAAAATTTCTATATCGTCGTAATTGATCATGCAGAAACAAGCATAATTTCCCTTACATTTTTATTGTTAGAAAAACAATATAAAAAAGTGCTAAAAATCATACAAATATGTAGGAACGATTATTATGTTCCTTATAATTACAAACAATTTTTCTTTCAAAGCATCCTTTACTAACATGTTATATGGCACGTATTTACAAATTTTTTGCATAAATTTGACTCAACGTAAACCTAAATCGTCATTCAAAATCCTTAGATATCCCATTGTATGAGAAACATGCTGCTGTTATAACGTATTTTTATTTAAAAAATCATATCATTTATAAGATCACTTAATTCAAAATCGATAATATTTTTTCTTTCAGGAGCGCAACGTTTCACCTAATTATTATACGAGAGTCCCGTCGATCGCGAGATCTTCGACAACGAGTTCGGGTATAACATTAGATTGTGCCTCGAATGCGACTCTCGCAACAAACGCAAGCCCTTTCAACAGTCAAACAGCCCTTCTCGTCGAGAAGAAACAATCACAAAGCGGTAGCAACAGCTTGTCAGCAAATCGTTATTATGTCGAAAATCTAAAAAACAATCATCAGCTTTTCAATAATCAACAATCGACAAAAGCTCTTCCTGGGTCAGGGATTTATGATCCTTTAGATAAAGGTCTCGACGCCGATTACAAACAACTCGATCCCTTGTTGGCCAAGGGTCCCCACGAGCCTACGATAAAAGGACTGATGACTACTAATCAGGAAGAGAAAGATAAAGATGGGACGCTGGAAGTGGAGCGTCTACCGCCATCACAATTTCAAAAGGATCAAGAATTATCATCGAAACGTTTCATCAAACAGGTAAGTGTGTGTTGTTATTATTATTATTAATTATATATATATACATGTGTGTGTGTGTGTGTGTGTGTGTGTGTGTGTGTGTGTGTGTGTGTGTGTGTGTGTGTGTGTGTGTGTGTGTGTGTGTGTGTGTGTGTGTGTGTGTGTGTGTGTGTGTGTGTGTGTGTGTGTGTGTGTGTGTGTGTGTGTGTGTGTGTGTGTGTGTGTGTGTGTGAACCTGTTAATCAGAAATATCTGATATTGGAACAAAGCTTTGGATAAATTAACGAATCGTAAAAAAGTATAAAC
Organism: Dolichovespula sylvestris; assembly: GCA_918808275.2. Taxonomy (NCBI): domain Eukaryota; kingdom Metazoa; phylum Arthropoda; class Insecta; order Hymenoptera; family Vespidae; genus Dolichovespula; species Dolichovespula sylvestris. Next base: position 2,519,442 of record OU964969.1, read on the forward strand.
TTCTAATAGTAGTCTTATCTATTCTTTTTAATCGCAATGAAAAAGAAACGATTTATTTATTCTTTTATCACGAGAGAAGTTCAATATTTATGACGAGTGGTACCATTATCCCGGCTAATGTGTTAATGTTCCACTTTATCGTTGATTTCTCCTTCACAAGATAACAAACTTTGGGATACATTTCATTTGAAAAAAAAAAAAAAGAAAAAGAAAATTAACGAAGGAGATGAATCGAGTTCAACGTATCCTTGGAAACAATGTAATCGATATCTATATTCACTTGATATCTTTTGTAATTCTTTTTAAGATAAAAGTACAGAGACTTTGTTCGTTGAAACATGATTTTATGAGAACATTATCGATAGAAGAATTAAAAATGAAAATGATTGTAATAAATTACAATACGTATCTACATGTATAAGTTTCTAATGAAGATATTAATGGAACAAAAAAAAGATGTAAAAGTACAAGTGTTTATCACACAATATCGTTATCTCAAAGCCCATATTCGCGGTTGTAAAATCGAAAAGAGTGGAATCATTTTTTTTCAATCTCGCATGAAATATCTTTTGAAAATGAAATAAGAATAGAATAAATAAAAAAGAAATAGTAAGGATCGGACTACTAAGTTTCATAATAGGATTTTATTTAATCAAGATAAAACTTTCTCGTTACTAAGAAGCCTTCGCATAAGTATCTTTTTACGAAACCCGCACGCCGCAAACTACAGAAATAGGCCACTATGCAGACTAGTTACTACGAATGTTCTTTGTGTAAAAGTTATTAATTCAATAATTAATTCATTCATTCGAAAGATTTCTCACATTTTGTATTTTGCGACCAAAATCCAAAATTAATTTCTTTGAACGATATAACTTTTTATATACGAAAACATATGTGTCTGCAAATTAAAATATTGATAACGATTAACTGATTAATGTATATTAATCTTCTTGCTCCGGCGCGCTTGTGAAATAATGTGTCGTATTTGACGTTGACGCTGACGTATGGAGCGCTTACGAATTACAATGTTCGATACGCTATTCGTATTTGAGCGTCAATTTTGCGACGGCATATATAACACGCTCTGCGTATTTGAGTGTCCATTCTTCAAGGGTGTATATATATGCTATTCGAAACAAAAAGGTGAAAAATTATATGATTGGTAATTGATAATTAAAAATATTTGAACTTTTTAAATAATATTTCTTTCAATATGTAGTAGAAAAAAACAAAAAGTTTCTAATTTCATAAAAAAAAGAAAAAGATAAAACTGTTACCAAAAGATACCTAGTGAAATGATCGTTAACCGAAAGATTGATACCAATGAAGTCCGAAGAGAAAAATCAAATACCTTTAAGTAGTACAAGCGTTTATGTGATCCGCCAATGATACACATCATGCAGAAGAGAATCAGGGATTTTTAGGCGTATTCTATATTTTATGGACGATAAATCTCAATCGATCGGAATAAGAAAGAAGAAAAAAAAAAAGCTTTTGAAAACGAAAAAAATGTGAAACATTCCAGAGGCATTGAACTATACTAAGAACATAGTTTCTATGGTTTTCGTGGCATGTTTATTGTCTTTGAAACTATATCCCATTAATCCTTTAGCGATCTCGTACTATTCACGTCAAAGTCTCAAGGATGGCCGCAATCCTTGATCCATTTTTTGATTCACTTACTAGATTCTCGCGATAGACTGACACGAGGTTGTTGCAAACGATAGGTCAATGAATACCGCTTAAATAAATAATTGAAAAAAAATGGATAAATAAAAAAAAATCTTAACCAATAAGAAAAAAATATGACGTGAAACCGGATGAATGTAATTTCTTTTCTTTTGTAGAAACTCTCTTCTCTTCTATATTAATTGTCTAACATTCGATCTTGATATGTCTTAGATAATACATAAGAAAAGGAAAATGTATTAATAGAAAAAAAAAAAAAGAAACGGGTGCACTTAAGAAAGATGAGTCTTTAAAAAAAAAGGGTGCACTTGTCTTCACACTCGCTATTCTAATCATCTAACTACAATTACTTCGTTAGGTCTTTGCACACGCGTCACGTTTATTCTTGCAATAACGAGATACTACAAAAGAGAGACAGCGCCTCCCGACAAACGACTTGTCGTTTACAATACCTTGTGTTACGCTACTAACCTTGCTTGAGTAATATGATGATTCCCAAGGTGTTCTTTTTTGCATTACTTCTTTTTTTTTAATTTGAACATACCATACCCTAAATCATGGATATCCACTTATTTTTCTTGGAAAATCGACGAGGATTGAACATGGTATCAATTGAAAAAGAAAATGATAAAGTGGAAAGAGAATGATACTGGATCTTCATTTTTTTCACAGTTTAACTTTCAGCGTAAAATTAAAACAAAGTCTATTATTTTATTTCATATCATATCAAATCATAAAATTATCAAAAATAAGAGATTTTATTTTGTAACTGTGATCTCTTTAAAAGCTATTCCTACAGAAAAATTCGAAATTATATAAAAAGATTAAACAATTTCATATTGGAAGCGAAAGTTCGAAAATTCGAAAAAAACAACGTATCCTTATTTTCGAAAGGATCTTTAGATTATTTCACGTAATATACTAGTTCTCCACTCCTATATACGCGAAAGTTTTTCTGTCGGTAACTTTCCTTTAAAAGAATTACTACTATTACTACTACTATTACTAGTACTACTACTACTACTTTGTAAACTACTATTGATAAACCTCGAAAGAGAAAGAAAACAGGTTTATCGAAAAAATATTCTAAAAGCAAAAAAAAAATACATATGATTCTATTTTTGGAACGACAGAAAAGAATTTTATCTAAACTTGAAGATCCTACATTGAAGATGATTCTGACAAATAAACGACGAAATCGTGAACGAGTTAGTTTTAACGGGCGTGCGTACAACTTGTTAGACTTCGCGAATGGAACGCGACAGACCTTGCAGTGACTTATTGTAAAAGAGAAGGGATGGGCTGCCCCCCCAAGAGAGCATATTGCCTCTATATAAACGAGGAGAACCACCCGGCAATCCACGAGTGTCAATAGCTTATATTATACCGTTGACACCGATAACTTCCGCTCGGATAGTAATTTTCTGGATTTTTTTGAATCGCCGACGAGCTTATTCTTTCATTTCGAGTTTTATCGGTTCTCGTTGCTGTTTCGGAGTAGTGATATTTTACCTTCTATCGTTTCGTTTTTTTTTCTTATAATTATTGTTATTACTCTTATTTTTATTCTTAACATTATTATTATTATCATTGTTGTTGTTTTTCTAATTATTATTATTATTATTATTATTATTATTATTATTATTATTATTATTATTATTATTATTATTATATTATTATTAAAAGAAGAAATAAGAAGATACGAAAGTGTACTTAATACATCGACGTGTTCTACTTTTGATTGTATTAATTTAAAGACAGCGTGAAAGAAATCAAATACTTGTAGCCATGAAAATTCTTATGCGAGCTGACACTCATGTGAATATAGAAGTGCCAGGAAACGCGCCAGAACCGAAGGCCATTTTTACTCAGGTACGAGAAAAAAAGAAGATGATGATGATGATGACGATGATGATGTTGAGAAAATAAACGTATCGTTTACAACATCCTTCGATTATATTATCGACGATATGCACGAGGAAGTTACGAATTCAAAACGACTTAATTTCCTATATGCTTGTCTTAATCGTTCCTAACAATTATAAGTATTTACGATAATACTTACAATGTAAGGAAAGATAATAGAAATGAAGGAAAAAAGATAAAAAGAAGACAATCAAACCAACAAAAACTTTAGTTTTAAATATGTGTCTGTGTGTGTATCTGTGAACGATATTTTACATAAAATATTTTTCTTGTGTTTTTAAAGATATTGGCAGCTTTAACACTGTCATTGGGTTCCCTTGTTGTTGGATATTCGACTTCCTACACCTCGCCAGCCCTTGTTTCTATGCAAAGCAATGAGACTGAGATGACCTTTGAAGTTACTAAACAAATGGTAAGTAATAATGTTTATGTATTACATGTTAATATCATTGGATTATCAAGTACCTACATATATGTAGATTAAATAATGAATACATGCAACAATGATCGTACTTATATATTTGGTCATCGTTTTATGAGAGAAAACTCGTTGAAAATGGTAAAAATTACATTACCAAAGATCCAGATAAAAAGAGAAAATCATATCATATGGGAAAATATTTCTAAACGTACGTGCTTCGATAAGTAACTTGTAATATCGAATATATATTTTGTTTAAATATGTACATTAAGACATGATCCTACTTTCATGAGCGTCATACGTTCAAGGTTCCCAAATACGTATTCGAGCACGTATGTTTTCAAATATTCTCCCGATTATAACATTTTTTCTTCGATAATAATATTTCTTCGATTGGAAAATTTATAAAATTACATTTTATGAATTCTATTGTCGAATAATAATCATCATAATCAATTTTCTTTTAATTGTTCCAAAAAGAATGAAAAAATAATATAAAATAAAATAAAATAAAAATGAAAAGTCCGTTTTCGTTACTAAAAATTGATCGAGACTAATAAATTCGGTTTGTTCATAAATTATCTCTTAATAAAATTGAAACTGTTTCCGATACGTTTAACGTAACCAACACTTGTGTTTACTGATACGGAATTGATTTAAATCGATTTATACCTAAACGATCTATACCAGACGAAACGTGTGCAATCGGGAATCGTTTTAATGTCGAAATCGATGGTTAAGATTGTAAGTAATATGAATTACAGAATCAATAAATGATTATCGTAATCTTTTTCGAAATTATTAACGAGATGTCACTTTATTACGCTTTGAGAATCTTATAGAGAACTCCAAAAGGTATAATATGCATAACCTTCGATATTAGAAAGGTCAATAGATGATTAAAAATTTAACCTTAAATGCGTCATTGGTGCGTGGTCAGGGGCGCGATGGCCTGATTACAATTCGATTGGTCGAACAAATGTTGAACCTCGGTGATGTCGAACCCGATTGGTCCAATCGATGGACACGCCGACGCCGGAGATGACTATTTGCAATGAACAACAATACCACGAGTTAACTTTTATGCTCATATCGTGCGCAATTACAAATTGTTTCCACGTGTTCGCGATTATCGGTAGAAACAAATTACGACGTTTAACAGTTCTTATAAATTATTTTGTCTTTCTTCATTCGTATTTCGTACCCAGTATCAAAAACTTCTGTTTTCTTTTCGTTTCTTTATAACTATAACTAATATTGTATTTGAAAGAAAAAAAGAACCAAATTAAATAGCAATGACTTGAATAGTAATAAATAATCTCAAGGGTTTCCCTCCTTGACCCCTCTTCTTTCGGCTTCATTTAAATTCGAAGGACGATATAATGATTGATCCTATACTCTTCGTCATCTCACGTGCGTACGTGACTACTTTGACACGACAATATCTCACGCACGAGTCTCTTACGTATGAAACAACGTGCATATCCACACAATAATGTGAATGACATTTACGACATAAACGATCAGTACTTTACACATGAATATATGTAATTAATATTTGTAATCGATCTTTTTCAGGGTATGTGGATCGGATCGATCATGCCTCTGAGTGCACTTTTCGGAGGTATAGCTGGTGGCCCGTTCATCGAATATTTCGGAAGAAGGAATACTATTCTTGGAACTGCAGTGCCGTTTATCGTAGGTAAGCGTTTCGAATTGGAAAACTCTTTTTCTATATCCTTCGTTTCTCTTTTTGTTTTTTATTTATCTTCCTTTTATTTCTTTCTATTTAACCTGATTTCCGCGCTCTGAACAAGACGTTTAAAGAAAACAAACATTCGTGACGTTTGTACGTCGTCAGAAGCTCCGTCAATAATTGAACTCGCACATTGATGAATTACCCTTTGCACATTTCATGAATAATTAAATCGTTTCAATCGATTTATGATTACCAAACAAAATCATTAATGAACTACTTCTTAGAATTACTTGTTCGTCTTGCTTGATTAAATATTTATCTTGGAAACTTAATTAGATATTGCCCAATACGTAATATCGTTTATAAACCTTGATACTTTCTCCTGATTTGTTGCCATGTCGCGATTTCTTATGCTTACGCTTTTCCTTCAAATTAAAATCGCAAATTAATTGAAATTATTCGAATTTAAGTAGTAAAATTGACGTAGAAAAGTTTGCTCGTTAGTCGATTTCTTGTCTCTTCTATTTTTCTTTTCCTTTTTCATAAAAATTACGATTAAAATTAAGATTCACGTCCGGATATTAAAACCTTGAAAGCGCAGATCAAACAGTTTATTATATTTATAAGGATTCGAACGGGTTCTCGTTTATGTGTATATATAGTTAACATTATCGTTCCCACGTGCAGACATATGCATAATAAATCTGTGAGTTATGCTCAGTGATATGGCACTTTAGTAAAGCAAACAGCATATCATTTCGAACCTTAGCATTATGTCCGTCTATCCGTTAAGCAAAAGATTTTTTGCTTTATAACTGTTACCATACTGTATTACATTTTTGTCCCCACTTAACTGTATTCATGCATAAATACTATTTGTAAATGCAATACGACATCCATTCGTCACGTAATAACACATTCGGTTTATTTCCACGCGAAATACATTATGTATACTAAGTATTTTATTTCTCGTTTCTCGTTTTAGCTTGGGTTCTCATTGGTTTGGCTCAAAATATTCCTATGATCCTGATTGGGCGAGCCATCTGCGGTTTTTGCGTAGGCATAACTTCTCTATCACTACCAGTTTATCTGGGTGAAACGATACAACCTGAAGTTCGTGGTTCGTTAGGTTTGTTACCTACGGCCTTCGGTAACACTGGTAAGTTCTATGCCGATAGCAATTAAGATAACGTGGAATAACTATCATCTTCAAATTATTCTAATTTTTGTTATAGGTATTCTAATGTGTTTCATAGCCGGTATGTATTTGAACTGGAGGTATCTTGCATTGCTAGGTAGTACCTTACCAATACCATTCCTCGTATTGATGTTCGCAATTCCGGAAACCCCAAGATGGTATATTTCAAAGGGTAAAACGAAAAGAGCACGCAAGTCTCTTCAATGGTTACGCGGTAAAAATGTAGACATCACCGAGGAATTGACGACGATCGAAGAGTTGCATGTAGAAAGCGAGAGAGATATTCAGAATGGACTATCAGAGTTGCTTAAACCAAATCACCTCAAACCCATTTTGATCTCATTGGGTCTTATGTTCTTTCAACAGATGTCTGGTATCAACGCTGTTATATTCTACACCGTTCAAATCTTCAAGGTTCGTATCTATCTGATTGTTTTCTCGTTTTCATATGTCACATCGTTTCTTCTGGTAACCTTGAGATATATGTATTTCCTTTTTTCTTATACACAGGATGCCGGTAGTACAGTCGACGAAAACATTTCAACCATAATCGTTGGTATCGTAAACTTCTTATCGACTTTCATCGCTGCAGTGGTTATAGACAAGCTTGGTCGAAAAATGCTTCTATACATCAGTGGCGTTTCCATGGTTATTACACTCATCAGCCTTGGCTCGTACTTCTACGTAAATACAGGAGATACAGACGTATCTAACATCGGATGGATACCATTGATCAGCCTGATCGTTTACGTCATCGGTTTCTCCTTAGGATTTGGCCCTATTCCTTGGTTAATGATGGGTGAAATCTTACCAGCCAGAATCCGTGGTACGGCAGCTAGTATCGCAACGGCCTTTAACTGGACGTGTACCTTCGTAGTAACGAAAACTTACGAAGACTTCAAAGAATTGATCGGAGCATACGGAACCTTCTGGTTCTTCGGAATCATTTGCGCAATCGGGTTAATTTTCGTCAATGTATGGGTACCAGAAACGCGTGGCAGGTCACTCGAAGAAATCGAAAAGAGATTCGCAGGGCCAGTAAGAAGAATGAGCGCTGTAGCTAATATGAAACCAACGCCAATGGCGGTTTAATTGTTTTTTTTTTAAATTTCTTCTTTGTTTTATATTATTATTATTCCTTTTTTAATGATCAATCTAAAAAGAGTGAGCTATTGACAAACAACACGCGTAATAGTGATCCAAGCTTAAGCATGAGGTAAATGATCTTTAAATATTTCTTCTTGAGATGAAGCGTGGTTGCTCTCTCTTTCTCTCTCTCTCCCTCTCTTTCTCTCTTTTTGTATGCGTCTCTTCGCATTCTTTTTCGTTCTTCTTATAATTCCTCTTAATTAATTGTTGTCAATTAAATATGAGTAATCGAAGGAGTTGGTACTAAGGTACGTCCTCCGGCGAGCATTTTTTATTAATCATTATAAGATTAATTCTTAATCATAATTCCGAAGATTTTTTCTCGTTGCTCGCAAATACGCTCATTAAGAAAATGAGCCACCTATTGGTTTTTGAATAAGTCGTTTAGTTGGAAATTTGAAACATGCGAAAAGTGGCGTGAAAAAAATCTGCTGTTGACTAGGTATATAGTATTTGTTTTTATTACTTGATAGTGTTGCAAGGTCTACCTCAAGCTAGTAATTGTACGATTTATTTAAAGATACTTAGTTAAATAAGTACTCATGGAAGGACGAATTGTCTCATTTTATGGCAATAAATTCTTAAATCAAATGATATGTCCTTACGGTACTCCATTAATGTGAGTTACCAACTTTGTACATAGCTGTTAGCTTATATACGCAAACATATGTATATAAAAATTAACATATAATATAGAATTAAAGAAATAGCAAATATATTATATCTAGTTTGTAAAAAAAGTTAATGAAATAGTAATTGGAATTAGTGATAATTAAAATACAAGAAATTAGTGTGGAACTATTTGAAGTGGAATATCGATCTTATAAAAATTAAAATTTTAGCATAATTGTTACGTTACTATAAATGACGCAAGTTTATACATAATTATGAGTTTTAATACATTCATCTTTATAAGATGATCGGGTGCTTAATTTTTTAATTGTTTTAATGTACATTTATGATAATGTGAGTCCTAATTAAAAAGAATCTCATTCGAGCACAATACTGTTATATCTAATAATCTTTTGCCATATGAACATTATGTAAAAGTCTTCGTATTCTGTGAAAAAGTTGTACTTGCTGGGGTAACAATTACAAAATAATTGCTATTTATCATTTGCCATAACAAGAAGTAAATAAAATTAATTTTGATAATTTAATACTCATATTAAGTTTATACAAAATATTGAAACAATTAATACATAATGAAGTATATTTCTTTACATATTGAATTTTCTTTTCTATGATTGTCCTTTCCTTATAAAATATCTTCTTTGATCCTATAATATTCCCAAGTATTATTCCAAATCATTAAGCAAGAATTTAGTAAGAAACACTTGTTATCATAAACCTAAATTATTGCAAGTACATATATAAAATAATTTTTATATAAACAGTTATATTAAATTTATGATTTTGCTGTATTATTGAGATTTTTTTCATAATATAATATCCAGTAGTTCATATAAGTAATATATATATATATATATATATATATATATATATATATATATATAATTTACATAATATATGATTCTAATTTACTTCTGAAAAAATGATAAAAGTATGACCTTGTATCGTTTTGTACAAGAGAGTTCAATATTTATCTAATGACAGATAAAATAACCTTATTTTATATATACCATCAAATATATTTGGTAGATTTATATCTTATGAAACTAATTTAAGACTAAAGTAAAGTAAAGAATTAATGAATGGCAAACCATTCTATTTTGTTATCCTTAACCTGATTGTGATTTAAGATCATAAATGGATTTGTATAATCTTGTATTCTTACACACAAAAAAGAAAACTATAGAATAAAATATAATTATTATTGTAATACTTATCAAGAAATTGTAAATGACGGTACTTGTTTAATATGATAATCTAAAGTGAAACAGGTAAAAGTTAAAAAAACACTCACCCATAACCTGAACTCGACAAATAGCACATGTGTCACATTCGACGTCCCAACTCCACATAGCCACAGCATTCCATTTCTTCAAAGTAAATAGTTTGTCGGGTTTTAAATTATCACCATCACCACGATCTACTACATCTTGATCTGTATCAGCCATGACAAATTTTTAGGTTAGAATCACACAACAGACGATACCGCAGTCAAAGATGATCTGCAAACATTAATCCTCCTCTTATCATTCGACACAAGTCACGTGATCCAAGAGGGCGCTCAAAGCAATATCAAATCTCAACATTTGAACGTATTAGATTGTTTCTTAAATCTTTCACTTTAAATTTAACCAACCAGAAAGAAATATTTAAATGCATTCTTATTTCAAAAATTATTTCTTAAAATAAAATTATTTGAAAATATATCGATATCTAACACAAACAGAAAATTAATTGCCACAATTTTCTTTTTCGTTATAACTTATTCTTTCCCACCTTTTTAGGTTAAGTATAAATCCAAGTAAATAACTCTATAAATTACATAATAATAACTGATGCTTAGCAATGTCGTTAAATTTGGTATGGCTGAAATATGATTAAAACGATCATCACAATACATTGAAAATGAATCGATGGCTTAACCGAAAGAAAATTGTTTTAACAATAATGACACTCGCTCCGATTGAATTTCCATTATATTCAGCATCAGAGGCGTATAACACAAAGTACAATCAAACACAATGTACAGTTTAATACTTATTATGTATAAGATTTCATTTAAATTCTCTATTAGTACTTTAGAAGTAATGTTTGTCAAACACCATTCCACGATAAACGTCTTCATCACCCACATAGTTTTCTTCATCGTTTACATACTTTCACATTTTTTTCATTCATATTTATGTATACGTACCTACGTACGTATATATTTTTCGATTACAATCGTGAAATTTACAAAAAAAAGATAAAGAAAAGCAGCAAATCCAAATCCACTGAGAAATTTACCGGTACAGACTTACAAGCTTCGAAATTTTTTAAATATATATTCTCATTTCATTTCGAAAATACGAATCAAAAGAAAGGGGAAACGCAGTAAAAAAAAAATAAAACGAATTGCCCCATCCGTTTTCTTCGAATTCTTATATATCGTGAATTTATTTCGAGTAGAAATAGTCAAAGAACACGCGAAACCGATCTTTGTAACTCGACGTAATTTAAAAAAAAATATATTGAATCAATTTTATCTTAGACAATATACTCATTTACCTTGAATTTCTCAATGACTGCACGTATCATTAAAATATCTTCTTTTACAATCGTATGGAATATTGTTGTTTTCTTTTTCTTTTTTATGTAAAGAGTTATTCATGAAAAGAATCCTTAACGTTCGCACGTTGTTCGAAGGAAATGAAAGAATTGAGATAACGATTGGAACAACGATGATGATCACGATCATCAATCTTACGCGGTTAATCATGCGTCCGTATGAAAAAATACTAGAAGAAAACTAATTAATCTTTCTTGTTTTACGACAATAGGAAATATTCTAATAATATGAAGACGTATCGTGATCGCAAAAGTAAAGGTTTCTTTTCTTTTTTTTTTTTAATAATTATGACATTACACACATACAGATATAGCATCGATTGAAATTATCCTTGATCGCTTACATATATATGTATGTATGTATGTATGTATGTATGTATGTATGTATGTATGCTGTATGCTGTATGCTGTATATATGTCATACTGTATGTATGTATGTATGTATGTATGTATGTATGTATGTATGTATGTATGTATGTATGTATGTATGGATGGATGTATATGTGTATGTATACACGTAGGTGTATGTGCATGCGTGTGTTGTGTGATATATACACACAACATACACATACAATTGGCCTTTATCCGCAGTAGTTATTCACTATCTAGATACAAGCCTTAAATCAAGACTAATAGATAAGAAAATAAGGAACAGCATCGTGCGATAACATTACGAAAAATCGTCGAATCTCTATAAACATTAGATTATTTCATCTTTACGTCGAGTTTTATGTGTCGCATGGGCCTTCTTTTCCGATCACATCTTTTTTTTTACAAAGTCATTTCTAGTATGTGTACACACACACATACACGTACGCACGCACGCACACATAACATTCGTAATATGTTCGATCAAAACTCTCGGATGCATACCAAACAACAGGAAAAGTGCATTTTACGTTCGTGTGGACGTCATTAATAAAAAGAGTATTTGCCTTTAACAAATACTTGAAAGTATGTCACTGTGTATACAATAAGTAGTACTCGCTGCTCTTTGTCTTGTTCTCTCTCTCTCTCTCTCTCTCTCTCTCTCTCTCTCTCTCTCTCTCTCTCGCTCTTTAAAGAAGTTTCTTTCGCTTAAAATAAATCGAGGTAAAAAGCAAAAAGCTGCTTCTCTTACTTTGTTTCTTATACTATTTCATCCGTTTTGTTACACTCGTAGATTACATGCATTTGTTTTATGCACTTTGCACATATGCATAAAAACGTTATAGAAGTCTTCGAACATATACACGTATGCGATAGATAACATCGCTTGAAGTATAACAAGTTAGATCCAGATAGAAGTCCTAATCAGAGGAAGTTTATCTCGCCTTTCTATTTTATTTTTATTTATTTCTTTTTCGCCTTTTTTCTTTTTTAAACATTTGCAGTACTTTTCTCGGATAAAGCGAAAATGCACTACGAGCACATTCGTTTTTTCCAGTTTCTTTGTGTTCTTTTCTGTTTGTCTTTTTTATTTTGTTTCCTTTACACGTAAAGTTTATAATGTTTTCTCTAGACGAGGTTGTTGGACGCTGGTCGAATTTCGATCTTCTAGAAATTCGTTGTAGAATGCACGAAAAGTAAATTCGGAAACGTATAAAATACGTTTTTAAATACGCCACGTACGATAAAAAGTAGTATGTATGTATATATCTATGTTCCGTTGCTTCCAGTTGAATCCCAATTAGTATGTACGGCAAGCCAAAGGTTAATGGCAAAACGAATATCTTTCAAAGCTGCAACGAACAAAACTGTAACTGTAGATATCTGTGATAATGATATCGAAGTATTCGTATTTTCTCTTCAAGTTAATTATGTATCGTTCTTTTCGAATTTCAAATAATTGGGAACTTAATTGTATTGAATTATGCGATGATATTAACGAGATCATAAGGACTCGTGTTGAAATTGAAAGGGAATGGATTCTTTTTGGGGGTTTATGAGTGACAGGGAAAACAAGGGAAAGAATCTCATTTTCTTTTTTTTTCTTTTTCTTTTTCTTTTTCCTACTTGAACGAAAATAATCTCAAATCTCACGTGTATTATCTATTCTTACGATGTGAGCAATCACACATACTACAGGAAAAATCTTTTACTAACAAATAATACTGGAAATAAAACAAAACAAAAAATATAGATATCTATTATACTTGCGAAACAATATAATTGTGTCTATGATATAACATCTTTGGACCAACAAGAGTTTGGTATCAAATCGATACATAAAAGTCTTGCTTCGTTCTAACTATAATTCAGTTTATTATTTTCATGATACTCGATTTCAATGAGTCCCATTTTTTGATCGTTCTATTTGCCCGTTTAAACATATATTCTTCTTTTGATCTATCCCTGAATACATCAGCGTATTATTTTTTACTTTAATACCAAGCAAAATTGCTCGCTATTAATTAGCTCGCAGTATAATAATCTTTGATATTTTTCTTGCATTTCCTTTTTTCATAATTGGTAAGTATGCATCCCTTTTATCTATCTTTTTATTATTGTAAATCTACTATACGTTAAGAAGGCGTGTAATTTGCATTAAACATAGAACATGGATTTTAATTTTTAAAAGAATATTGTTTTTCTATATTGATAACTATGATAGATAAAAGAAACAAAAATTAATACGATACGGATATGATTAGAAAATAAAAGAGATTTTTAGACGTGATTTGTAACGCCTATCCTAATATGTCCAATACTGTAAAGTTATTTAACTTTAATATATTAAACGATATTATATTAAGCAGATAGAGAAGAGAGATAATTAGTTTTAAAAGGGACTAAACAAAATAAGAAAAAATCACTTACTACATATTTTACTAATTTTTTTCTTTTTTTTTTTGTTCACAAGCTTACGCACGCACGCACGCGTTTGTTAATTTTTAAATATATATGTATGTATATATGTAAATACAAACACATATATGCGTATATATGTGTGTATTTATTTTTCATTTTTTTCTGCTCTTTATTTCATTTGTTTTTACTGTATAGATTTTCCTCTTTTTTCATTGTTTTTTTAAACTCTTATCCACATCTTGTAGATATACACCCAAATAAAGTTACATGAAAAAAGAAAAAAATGGGAAATGAAGAACTAATTACAAAGTAAAAGGTTATAAGAGGAAAAAGAAAATTAAAGAAAAAAAGAAAGAGAGAAGAAAACAAAACATGCGTAGAGACTAGGGGAAGGAGCCAATTATCGACATATCAGTCGATGCTCAATTACAGGAGCTTTGTTTGACTCTATTCTTTGTAATATTCCTTTTTTGAGTTTCGAATGTATCTGCATACGTCCCATGCAAATTCTGATTTTACCATGAACAATTCTATAAATTTGAATATTTCTATATGAACTCATATTTTAGACATAATCATGAAAAATCTTTTCGATTTTTTTCTTTCCTCTAGAAAAAGCAATAAATTATTGCCTCCATTTCGTTTTACGCCCTTGGCTCCGACATAAACACGCGTACAAACAGTACTATTATCGTTACTATTCTTAATTATCATTATCATTATTATCATTATGACGTATAGCTTAAATGGAGTGATTAGAATTCCAAGGACAAGGGCATGCTTTGAGGGAGGAGGATCGATATTGACACAACGATGTATGTACTTACGTAATACTATGATTCGACAAATGAATGAAAAATATGTTAGACTGCTTAAAATCTTTCTTATTATACTGTTGATATATATATACGCATGCATACATACATACATACATATATATATATATATATATATATATATATATATATATACATATATACACATGCATATATGTGTGTGTACATGCCGATTTAATTTTTTATTGCAATATTTTTCGAAGTCCATTTATAATAATCTTAATTTGATATTGAATAACTCTTAAGTTAACGAAAAGATTTTAAGCTTTTTTATTGATTTTTATTTATTTATTTTTTTTTAATGGGCTGGTCAATGAAACTCAACCTTGATGCTATTAGAAACATCATCAACCTATTTTTACAGGCCTCCTAACTCTCACAAATATAAATTTTAATTAATATTTATTAGCGATAACACACGTTATATGAAAAATTTAATTGATTATGATTTAATGATATATCCAAATACATTGTGTGTTTTGTATTGAAAACTAAAATTTCATTGAAACCTAAATTAATTTATTTCAAGTTTACAGTAAGACGTAACAGTAAATTTAAACATATAGTTAGTATTAAAAATCGCAAAAGAAATAATGTATAACTAAATGAACAACCTAATATATGAAGTGATTAGTATATTAATATTGACACAAATTCTTTCTCATTACAGATAAATTACGTAAGGAGAAAGGAGCGGAAAATGATAAATAAAAAAATTAGTATCATGGACCAACCCAGGCATATTGATTATAAATATTTTATAAATATACTGTATCTTTTTGAGTAAATATTAGGTAACATATTACTACTCGAAAAAAAAGTCAATTATGTTTAATTGACCCAAAAATGATTTTTGCTGCTTTATAAGAAGCAATGAAATAATATGACACGCATCGCATTATAATTTGAAACCGATCAGATACCAAATATTCTTTCGCTGATGTCTTAAAGATTCATCATTTCAATATAAACCGTTAAACATATACTGTTGTTGCTTTTAAAAAGCGATCCATTAATTTGGATTAAATTCGATTATCGATAAACTCATGTAGTGGTTTAAAAGAACGTGGCAAGACTCGCTGTAATCGAAACAAAATTAAACAAAGGAATCATATTCCGAACATAACTGCAAGAAGTTATATACATTTTCTGCATACAACAATGAAATTAGCCCTTGCCCTTGTTCCATGTCACATAATGGCAAAAGGTAACGAGATTAGAGTTTGGAAAATAGAAGGGCAAAAAGGATCAGGAGGGGACATTTGAATAATTATTAATATATAATATTATAATAATAATAACAATAATGATGAGGTGTTCTAAACAGTGCTAGGACTAGTGCTAAAGGGTCCTGTGAGGAATCAGGGTGGATGGGTATAGGCTAAGGAGGGGTTAGTGCGGGGGTGGAGGTTCCGTAGATTGGTTTCTTCCATCTACAGCCCTAACTGGCTTTCTACGTGAAGGACCTGTAACACCAACCGGACCCACTCCACCTCTCAGGTATGCAGGTGCCGGGCTTGCTATGGGTTCTCTGATGGTCCCAGTACCAGTATTCCTAATTGGTGGAGGCAGTGGCTGCTGCAGTACCTATTTAATAACATTATTATCTCAAATTCGTATTATAAATGCAGTAAATATCGAAAGTAAATTAGTAACATTTTTGGATCTCAATATTTTCTTATATTCATTTTAGTAATAAGACATTTAAAACTACAATATATTCTTCTAATCATAAATACATATGGTTTACATTAATAATCTTTTTTTCATTTGTAGACAAATAAAATATTTTTGAAAATCAAACTGCAGAAATAAACTTTGCAGAAATTTAAGGACTCACCAGTGGTTGGGGTATTACACTATGCATCAACGTTTGAACCATAGGTGGATTCTGCGACGTGATACTATTAGAATTTGTAGATAATCCTTGATTTTGCAGACCTGTTCCGACGCTACCGGTTGCAGCTTGGACAATATGCGATTGCTGCTGTTGCTGCACGGGCGGTGGCGTTACATGTTTACTTGATGTTTGATCTCGTTTTGTTTCTTGAGTTACATTTAATTTTTTCGTGGGAATCATGGAAGCATTTGCATTTGGTGTTTCAGGACTTGTCGTGGCAGTAGTCGCACTTGATATTGGTGTCTGTGCAATGGACAATTGTTGTTGTAGCAAATCTGGCAATGTTTGCGAAAGTGTCCCAAGAATAAGTTCACGTACGAAGAGGCTTCTATTTGCACTCTCGCGTTCAACATTTTGCAATTGTGAATCAGACAGTGTAGTTGTAATGCATCTATACAAATTAAATAGATATATTAGATTAGAAAAGTATGATATAAGAAGAAAGTAATTTATGGCAATTACCTAGGCAACAGAAACATTGAGTTCTGTGAGTTGGTAGATGAAACAACAGATGAGTTGGCCACATTGGTTGCATTGTTATTACTACTTGTACTGCTTGCCACTACACTTGCCATAGTAGTAGAGTGACCACCACTTGTACCACCTCCTCCACTAACTGAACCAATAACTTGTGTCTGTCTCCTGGGCAACCGTTCTAACTGTTGCCTAGCAGCCTAAAATATAAGAGAATGGAATTAACGTAAAATATATTATTATTAATAATTATTATTAAAATAAAGCAACTAAAAATGTTATATATTTTATATTTAATTTATCAATCTTAATGTATTTTTTACGTGGTAAAAAATCTCTCCGTTTACGCACTCAAAAGATATATTTCTCTTGAGTGTGAAAATGTTTCTCTTATTTATTAAATTTATTATACATCAGTGAGCTACAAATTATTATGCAATTCCACTAATTACGTTATTCTGATTTATTTTGGTTGAATCATAGTGAGCGTATTAACCGTGTTCGCACAAATGATAATAAATATACTTAAGAATTCAGTACTTCTTAAAAATAAATGCATGAAATAAATATTTGTATAACTTGTACTAGCTTTTCTCTTAACACTTTCTCTAAACACTTCGTTCAGCCAGCAGTTAACAGCGGGCATCATATAGATGTGACTACACGTCAATTTTAGACTGCATTATACAAATTATTTGATCATCATCATGAATTTGATGTTTGTCTACATTAAAATTAAGATTACATGATAAAATTTCGATAAATACATTACAAGAACACTATAAACGATTATACGAAAAACGGTTGCATCTATGCGAGAGTCGGCGATTAGCGATAATTCTTTAATTAAATTTGCGACCGATAAAATGTTAATAATTATTTTTTATTTATTTTATTCCACTTACTGCGTTCGTATAGTACGAACTCATTATTAACGAGCACTCAGCGTAAAAAAAAAACCACTAGAGAGAAATCGAAAGACGGGTACGTATAGTAATGTACGTACTCTAACTTGTTGCCGTTCCAACTGTAACTGCATTTGCAACTGCTGTAGTTGGGACGGTGCCGAAGAACTTTGTCCTGTACCACCACCACTTCGACGAACCCCCGACAATTGAGATAACAATTCTGCGATTGGATCTATACCCTCTCGACTACTGGGACTTAAGCCTCCAGACGAACTGAAATGCATGTTGGACCTGCAGGTCCAATGACACTCCAATGAACATTATCTAAGGTAAGATGATAATGAACTTTAATGTAAGCATAGTATTAATTCTTAGCGGTCAAAGTCCGAGATATTCGGGGCCAGGTACTTTTACCGTTACGGTTTTATGACGGGAAAATCCCGGAGGGATACTTTTACCGTTACGGTTTTATGACGGGAAAATCCCGGCAGGACACTTTCACCTTTACAGTCGTATTCTGGAATATTCCTTGTAAGGTACTTTTACTGTTTATTGTTGTTTTGGAATTGAACCCTACCCAATTTATCTATTGTATTGCAACAACATTCTTGTACTCTATACTATTGAAATATAAATAAAAGATAAATCTAGGACTCTTAATTCATAGGAATAAAATTTTCAGGTAACAATTGCTGAAGTGTACATCACTGGTTGAGCAAGTGGAAATAATTCCGAAAACAGTATACACATGCTACAAAATATTATGACCGTAAAAAGTTAATACCATCATATTTTATACGTTAAAATCATGCTGATGAAAAAGAAATATGATATATAAAGACATTGTTCCTTTGTTTATGAATCCTAAATGTAAAAAATAATTTAGCCATTGTAGAATTATCCCTTTTTTATTTTTACTGTCACTAGTATTTTTGTATACCTGCGTGGACGTTGCCCTCCTACGCCTCTAGATGGGTGTGGTATTCGTCTGACTCCATGTCGACTTGAAGCTGGCTCATCCAGAAGAGAAATGAGATCTCTTGGTCCACTACGATGTTCCAAAGTCAAATGACCAGCAAAATCATCTGTTACATTATTGGGATCCCCACCTGGTAAAGCTGCGCAAACTGGGCAAACCTAAAATAGAATCAAAGAGCAATTATATTAAAAAATAGTTCAAAGAAATAGTTTCTAAAGTATTAAATATTGTTATTAACATAATCAGTATTTCATAGAATATACGCACAACTTCAAATGAAGTGTCTGGATGATCTGCAGCAACATGTTCTTGCAAAGTAGCTTCAGTAAAACCCATTCTTGTGCAATAAGGACAAGTTAAAGATTGAGGTTGTTCTACACTGACACCTTCTCCACCATAATACAATTCTGTAAAATAATAATTTTATTATATATAAAATTTAAGAGAAATCTCTCTTTCCCTCTTCCTCCCCACCCTCTCTCTCTCAACACATTGCATGCGAGTATATTTCACTACAAATTTATGCATGCAGCAAGCGGTTTTTCATGAATCTTGCAGGAATTCGGTCATTCAATAAAATTGCAATAAATCGAGAATTTTGCAAAACCTATATTTTCATGATAAACGCTCTCTAGCACAAATCTATTAAATATATACTTTTACATGACCCACCCTTCAGTGACAGACTCAGAAAAACGTAAAAGTACGTTTTCCGTATGCAATGTTTTAATATTTTTATAAAAATTATTAAATATAGATTAATTCAAAAATATGAAAGATCGATCACTAACCAAAATCAGATCTAGTGAGAATACACTGCATAGGATGATCAGTAAGGTGGCGTGTAGTACTGGCACCACCCTCATAGCAGCTGGCACATAAATCATAATCGTAGCATACGAGGCACTTGTATCTGCGACCCCGAAAATTACCCTTTAAGCAAGAGTCACAGCTTACCCCTATAATAAGATATATAAAATATTACTAATATTTTTATTATTTTATATTTAATAAGGAAAAATATATAAAGGAAACATGCAAATACATATATAAATCTTGATTATACAATTTTTCAAACTTTGATTTTTTTCTGTATCGTAATATACTATAAAAAGTAAACAGACATATATATATATACATATATGATGTATAAATGACATGATAATATCAATGTTATTTATATATCATACATGTGTGTACTTATACAAGAGCATCTTGTTATGCAAAAAGTTATTATGTTCTAAATCATCAAATTAAAAGCATCAAAGTAAAGATCTTATTCAAAGTCATTATCTATAAAAACTATTTACGAAATAAATATATACGTAGATAAATAAATTATTCAATATATTTGTAACAAATATTGTCATTGTAATGCAACTAACAAGACCATTATAAAAATGACTATAAGTTGCTGTTAATGGATAAAAGATAGATCTAATTTGTACATAGTTCTAAAAGAACAAGAAAAGATTTCAATATGTTTAAGAAGAGTAAAATTATCTGTCTTTAAGAGAGGGGGTGAGCAGAGGGAGAAAAGAGACTAAGGAAACTGATCTGAAAGCCATCAGCTGGTAATACATCCTGACAACTCATCATATATCATTGAGCACTAATTTACAGTCGTTTTACATTGAAGAGTATCGAGAATATTTGTTATATTAAAAAAATTCTAGCTAATTGCTAAAAAAGATAAATCTAAGTTCGAGTGAATTTTTGCTCAGTGCTGCCATCTGGCTCTGACATTAGGACGATCCGTCTTAAGCTCAAAGGGAAACATTTCTGCGAAACATCTAGCATAGAAAAATCATCTAATTCTCCCTACAATCAGCATAGATACATCATAAAAATGTATTATGCCCTCATAGATCTTAAAATATCTTCTATCATTATTATGATAGACTGGATGCACGAGGAGGACCAAGCTGACTTGCTAGTCAGAAGGCAGCACACACGTACATACCTTCATGTCGACTCATTTTCCGTTTAAAATTTCATATACGTCGACAGCGCGGGGTTTCGCGATCGCACAATTTATAAAACACGATCACCGGTCGCCACTATGTCAGCTCGCTACGTCGCTTGGTTCGGTGAATGCGACGAGGAAAACATCAATCGTCAAACAAAAATTTTTCGTTAGAATTTCCAGCGTAAAACCTAACCCAACTAGGCTACCGTGACGTCACACTAGACCTACGCTCCCGGAGAACATTGCGGGCACGGCCTCTCTTTCTGTACATGCGGTGTTGCCACAATTTCTATGAAAAACGCGGGAAAAATACAATTTGGTACAACGATATCTTCTGTAAAAATAGTAATTACACATATTAGTAACATTTTATAAATATAATTTCAATGATATTATTACGTATTATTAAAAGTGTATATTTATAATCATATCATTTGAATTTATAACTTTTCAAATTACAGAGTGCTCTCATCGTAAAGGTCGACCAATCGTATTAGAGAATTTTATAAACTTTATTTAAATGATTTTTATTTGAAAATTATATATATATACATATATATATACACACACACTCATATGATAAATCTTGCAAGTATAACAAAATTTAAACTATAATTATAACAAATTAAATTTTTTATTAATTAAAAGAAATAATTACATGAATCATTTGTATTATTTTGGTTTATTATTATAATAACTAAAACAATGTTTCGTGTCTGCCTTTACGAAGAAACTCCAATATAACGTAATCCCAAATTATCCTTTCGAACGGTTATCTAGTATTTTATTCTAAGTCGAGAACCGGCAATCTAGCAATCCTTTCACGACATTTTCCGAAAGTCAGCTCGTTCTTATTCGTATTCTTTCGTAGTCGATCGCTGAATCCCGGATCATTGTTGCAAATCGTAGAATTTATGCACATTTTGTGAACAATGGCAGCGGTATTAGGACGTGTTATTATATACGGTGGTAAGGGTGCTCTGGGTTCTGCTTGTATTTCCCAATTTAAATCCAAAAATTGGGTAAGCGTATAAATATTTGTATATAATGTTATAATTAAAAAAAAATTTTTTCGAAGGATAAGTTTATCAAATATGACATTTTGAATAATTCTAAATAAAAGATAGTAAACGCTTTATTAATATTATCTTATACTTTTATATATATATATATATATATATATATATATATATATATATATATTCTATGTACAGATTCTAATCTACAAAATATGTCTTAGTTTTACAAGTAATTTATTTGTAATGATACAAAGTATTAACTAAAATCTTGATTTAAACCTGTTTATTGATAAGAAAAAATTTCGCGGGAAATTTAAAGAATACTTTCTATTAACGTATATAAATACTACTGTAGAAAGTAGTACAAAAATAATACTTTAGAAAGTAAAATGTAAATATTTGTCATTTTACCTTTTTTATAAGCTACGTACTGCATACGTAACATAGAACGTATAAAATGTCTAGTAAGATAAAAGTTGCGCAAGGACATGGAAAACCGTGTTAAGGATAACCTCACTTATAAAAACTAATACGCATTTAATTATAACGAAGAATGGATTGGTAGAATACCTTAATAAAAAATATTCAGAAGCAAATAAAATAAATTGCAGGTTTTACTTAAAATTTTGTTACAAGGATATCTTCTGATGAATTATGCTTTCAGCAAATAAACAATATCTAAAAAACATTTATGAAAGAAATAATCATACTTTTTATTTTAAACATTTATCTGTACTCAAAATTTATTCTCAAAGCTCAAAAACTTTCGAAGTAAACTTCGAAAATTCTTTTCTTTTATACTATCCTTTTCTCACTAACGGAAACATATATCGATAAGTGCGCCACACGTAAGTGTGCGTTAACTTATAGATCCTAACAGGACTTTCCGTGTATTGTACATGTATGAGACAGCATATTTCCCATATGTTTCCACTTTGTATATGTATATATATAAAAAATGTTTATATATATATATATATATATATATATATATATATATCATATTTTGCTTGATATATAATAATTTTACAAAATAATATATTACTAAATAATTTTATAAATTATTAGAAGAATTGTGATAAATTGTTAAAATAAAATAGATTAAAATCACTTTTTTGTGATCTCATTGTTGTTTATACATTTCATAGAGTCTTAATTGATTTTTTACTGTTATATAATTTAATAAATTTTACAATATTTAATAAATAATGATAATCCATTTCAGTGGGTTGGATCTATTGATATGAAACCCAATGAAACTGCAGATGCTAATATTATTGTAAATGCTAATAGAAACTGGCAGGAACAGGTAACTGTTTAATCTAATTTTTATTTCACTATTACTTCTTTATATGAAATAGTGATATTAATATAATTTATATCTATATACTAGGAATCTGATATCTTATCAGAAATAAAAAATATTTTGAAAGAAGACAAAGTAGATGGAGTGATTTGTGTAGCAGGTGGATGGGCTGGAGGAAATGCTTCAAGCTCAGATTTTATCAAAAATAATGATCTTATGTGGAAACAAAGTGTCTGGAGTTCAGCTATTGCAGCAAGTATCGCCTCTCATTATTTGAAACAAGGAGGATTTCTTGTATTGACTGGTGCTAAAGCTGCATTAGAAGGAACACCAGGTTTTTTAAAGTTTATTGAATAAAATTCAATATTATACTTTCGAGATTCTTATTTCTTGAATATTTAGGTATGATCGGTTATGGAATGGCTAAGGCAGCAGTCCATCAATTGACCAAGTCTTTAGCTTCCAAGGACAGTGGTCTACCTCTTGATTCTATTGTTGCTACTATCTTACCTGTTACTTTGGATACTCCAATGAATAGAAAGTGGATGCCTAAAGCTGATACAAGTACATGGACATCTCTTGAATTTATATCAGAGCAAGTATAATATATATTTTATTATTATGAGCATAGAATTATATAACATATATTTATATTATCAATAGCTTATTTTGGAAATGGTCTCAAAATCAAGACCGTCCCTCCAGTGGTAGTCTTCTTCAATTAATTACTAAAGACAATAAGACAACATTGATAACAGTTTAAAAATGGAAATGAAACTCTGAAGATAATATAAGATTAATGGGAACAGCATTTACGACAATAAATGATTACTTACTACAAAAGACATACTCTATATCTCTAAATAAATTCTGTGAATATGCAAGTATATTATTGGCATTATCTGTCACATTAATATTTCATTTAACTTATACATATTTTTATTCCAATGTTCATTCCACAGTGATACAATTGCTTGATTTATAAAAACACATATTATTATATATAATTATTGTTCTTGTAATATATTTTATATGATGTAAATTTTACATATAATATAATTATATAAACATTTTATCGTTTATTGTAAATACTTTAAAAATGTATTATTAAATAAATACTATGATTGTATTATCCTCTCTTTCACTGATTTGTAGGATATTAATTTTAATAATACAGAAATAAATATTATTGTTTAAAAATATTCAGTTATGCGATATGTTATTGATATGTTATATTGTTGGTGCAAAATAGAAATATTACTATATCGATATGTGAAAAATAAATATAATTCTAAAATATATGTGTATATTTCGTAAAACTAGCATAAGCGCCTGGATAGCTCAGTCGGTAGAGCATCAGACTTTTAATCTGAGGGTCCAGGGTTCGAGTCCCTGTTCGGGCGGTTTTTTTTTCCTAGACTTTTTTCGATAAAATTAATTTTTTGTTATTTTCATAATCATTATGCTCTATACTTAATTAAATAAAACTTAAATTATTTCTATTTTTGCATATATAGTTTCTTGCTTATGAAAGTCTAAATAACATCTAATAAAAAACAATTGGAACCTCGATAAATATTATATCATATTAACCCATTATCGCGCACGCGCGCACTTGACATGTAAAATTATATATATATATTTTGTATGTGTGACAAAAATTTTTTAATGATTTAGAATTACCAATATATGTAAAAAAACTCAAATATTTTATGTTTATTTAATATTCTCTATATAAATTTTTAAATTTTCTATACAAAGCATTTTAGTTTTTAGTTGTATGATAATAATTAAAATAGATTTTTTTATATAGAACTACTACTTTATAGAACTTGCAAACATTTTGCAGACGAATAAAAGTTTGGCTACTTTTTTTATCTTTGGCTACTATTTTGCAAATTAAAAATAATCATACTTTCTTTTATGAAATAAATCTCAAGAAAAGAAAAACCACTTAGTTCATTAATAGTAATATTTTCTTAAATAAATCTTTATCTATTTGGAAATAAAGATATTGGAAACAAGATTGTAACTTTAAAGCAAATAATTATCATAAATAATTATCTTAGAAAATTCTATAAAAATTGATACTAAAATACATATAATTTTATTTATAAATAAAAAAAAAGTTAATTAAATTCTTTTTATCGTAAGAAAAACCATTACTTCGTAATTATTGAGTAAATGTCACACCTATTAAAAAATAGGATTTTTTAGTAATGTACTAATTATAGTTTAATGGGCAATACATAGGTTCTAATATGAATATTATAGTATTTTTATTGTTATTATTTACATGTAGGTAGTTTCCATTAATAATATACTAAGTGTAAGTATATATAGAATAACTTAGTTTGTTTTAAAAAGATCTGCTAACATCTTTTGTTCCTCTGAAATAAAGAAGATAGACAGGATTAACACATAAATGTTTCAAGTATACATTATACATATAATATATGTTATAGAAACTTTTGAAATATTACAATATTAATCTTATGAAGAAAAATGAGAACAGTTGTAACATATATAGATGAATCATTATATATTATTATATATTATTACATACTACTATATACAATTGTATATTATTTTGTAATATCAATCATCAATTAGTTTTTGGAAATATAAATATAAGTTACCTTCTAATCGAATCTTCTTCTCAGCTGCTTCTTTTGCTTCTCGTGCTGGTCTCTCTCTTTCTTCTTTTTCTCTGCGAGCATTTTCTATATTACTATATCTACGTTGGAAAAATGCTCCATATAAAATCCCCATGGTAAGTAATGTCCATCGTGAAAACTGGAAATAACATAATATTCACAGATATTAAAACTCTTTTAATACAATATATATAAGATTATACATATATAGAAAAATTGTCAAAAAATCCAGACAAGGTAGAGTATAATAATTCCTTTAATTTATACTTTGTTTTTTATACATTTCATTAAAAAAATTTCAGATTATACTTATTTTTTTCTTTGTTCATTTCTATAAAATTTTAAACACAGATATCAATTACAAAGAAATTAATAAAATGAATTTTGTATAGAACTATCAAAGAAGAATAAATCATAATCAAAGGTTAAAAAAACAGATGACGAAAGAAATTCGAAGAAACATTAAACAATTAAATGTAAATTTAAAATGACAATAAATTGTTATCCAATTTTCTATTTAGCATACATTAAAAGTTATATAATAAAATAAAATTTTCAGTGGAAATAAATTTTATTTATAAATACATAATCAAAAAATAGATAGCAATATTTTCCTACATTAAAATATATTTATTAATTATATAAATATATGTTAACAAAGTACATTAAAATCATTCCCATGTACCTTTATCAAAGGTGATACTCGAACGGGTCTTGGATTGAGTTCAGTTGAGACCGACATTTTGTTAGTGATGTCTATCTTACGACGTCTCAATACTATCCTCGAATATTTCCTGCTTTCATCAGCAAGTAACTATTCGTAATATTCTACATTCTGTTGGAACCATGAAAGTATCCAATGCTTTTAAGGTAGAACAGAGGTGAAGCACGACACTAGAAATTTCCTAGATTTCAACTTGACAACAATGCTATCGCTACTAGTTACCACAACTGAATTACGATGGACTTTGTTTGTCCACTTTAATTTTTTATTTAATTGTAAGTTTATTGCTAGTAGATAAGTTTTCTTAGTACTTATATTTAATTATTTATTAACTTGTTATATTTTAGTTACAACATTGCTGTATTTTGTTAAATATACAAGAACGAATTAAGATTGTCCTCAATGAAATATTGATATTCTTAATCACGTGACCATACACGTTTTAGCATATGCATTAACAAGTAAGCCAATAGAAGATAAAAACCCTACATTTCTTAGCGTGAGGACAAACAGTAAATGTTCTTGTACATTTTTGCTACATGTTATTTAATTTCATTTGTTCAAATATAAATTGAATATTAACAATATTTTGTAAACATGAAGTATAAAAAAGATGGTTAATTGAAGGCTCTAATATATAATACTGTCAATCTTATCGTGAATTATTTCTATTTAGAGATTTAATAGCTTGTTTATAGTGCGTTTATTTATTAAATATGTCGCCAATACAGGAAAGTTTAAGAGATTCGAGCGGAGATTCTGGTACGTATTTCAATTTAAAAAATTTTTTAGAATCATCTTTATTCACACTGTCTATCATAGCATAGAATACTGTATATTTGTATTGACAAATAAAATATATGTTTAAAAGAACCTTTCATATAAATAAATATGTTTTAAACTGTGTGTGTGTGTGTGTGTGTGTGTGTGTGTGTGTGTGTTATGTATATTTATTTCATTATATATATTATATTAAATTTGTTGCAGAACAATTATATCAAATAAATTTCTACTTTTGCAATTTACTCAAATTAAATAATACTGTACAATTAACATCACTAAATTAATTTTAAATTATTCTTGTAGGTTCAGATTCTGATAATGCTTCTGTTTCATCAAGATCAAGTGTTAAATCAACCAGATCAGATGCAAGTAGAAGATCAGATGAAAGTAGAAGGTCAGATGTAAGCAGGAGATCTGATGGAAGTAGAAAATCAGACGCAAGTAGAAAGTCAGATGTAAGTATAAAATCAGATGTAAGTAAAAGATCAGATAGAAGCAGAAGATCAGATGACAGCAGAAAATCAGATGAAAGTAGAAAGTCAGATGGAAGCAGAAAGTCAAATGGAAGCAGAAAGTCAGATGGAAGTAGAAAATCAGATGGAAGTAGAAAATCAGATGGAAGCAGAAAGTCAGATGGAAGCAGAAAGTCAGATGGAAGCAGAAAGTCAGATGGAAGTAGAAAATCAGACGGAAGCAGAAAATCAGATGGAAGTAGAAAATCAGAAGGAAGTAGAAAATCAGAAGAAAGTAGAAGATCAGAGGAAAGTAGAAAGTCAGATGAAGGAAATAAGTCAAAGGCATTAGATTCTAGAAAGTCTCAAAGTCCTAAGGAAGATAAAAGTGATAATGAGTCTGAAAAATCTTTTATTGCAGCTGGTCAGTAAAATTTATTTACGTGAAGTATATTTGTTTATATTTGTCCTATTAATTTATAATTCTTGTTTTAGGTAATGAAGAAAGTGCTAAATCTGATGACAGTGATTTAGAAGAATCTAAAAAGCGCAAGACTAGTGATTTGGAAGAAACAAAAAATATTAAAAAGCATAGAGCTGTAATAGGTTCAGACTCTGATAATGAAGATACACAAAAAGATAAAGAAGATAGTGTAGCTCCAACAGCAGATGCTTTATTTGGCGATGCAAGTGATATTAGTACAGATGACGAGAAAGAGAAAAAGGAAACTGAAGATAAAGAAAAACATGAAAGTCGAAGTAGAAGCCGAAGTAAAAGCCTAAGCAGAAGTAGAAGTAGAAGTCTTAGCAGAGGAAGATCTGATAGCGGTGGGGAAGGACCAAGTCATCAACCTGTTATTGAAGATGTATGATCATAAACTTATTTCATTGAATATACTCACAGAAATGTATATTTTATATGATTTTTTTTTATTCTGACATATAGTTTACACATTCTTATTGCAGGATGAGAAAGACAAAGAAGATGAACCAGAACCACCACCAGAAACTAGGATTGATGTGGAAATTCCAAAAATATCTACAGATTTAGGCAGAGAAATACATTTTGTCAAACTTCCTAACTTCTTATCTGTAGAAACTAGACCATTTGACCATGACACTTATGAAGATGAGATCGATGAGGAAGAAACTTTAGATGAAGAGGGTAGAGCTCGATTAAAACTCAAAGTTGAAAATACAATAAGATGGAAAGAAGTATTTGATGACGAAGGAAAAGTCGTGCATGAGAGTAATGCTAGGTTTGTTAAATGGTCAGATGGCAGTATGTCATTGCATTTGGGATCTGAAATATTCGATGTATATAAGCAACCCTTACAAGGTGATCATAATCACCTTTACATACGACAAGGTACTGGTCTACAAGGACAAGCAGTATTCAGGACAAAATTGACTTTCCGTCCTCACTCGACCGAGTCCTTTACACATAGAAAAATGACAATGTCTTTAGCAGATAGATCACAAAAAACATCTGGTATTAAAGTTCTTTCTCAAGTTGGAATGAATCCAGATCAAAATAGATATGAAATGATAAAGGTTGGAGTGAAATATTTTAATTTTAGTTATTTTACCATGTTTCTGATAAAAATGATAAATAATTGTTTACAAATTTCAGAAAGAAGAAGAGAAATTGAGAATGGCTATGCGTGTTCAGAGTAAGACAAAAAAATCTGCTAGTGGAGGTCGAAGCACAGGAAGAGCTTCTACTGGATATGGTGTCGATGCTTATCATGATGATGCTTCTGAAGATGAAGGAGCTATTTCTCTTGCTGCTATAAAAAATAAATATAAAAAGGGTGCTGCTGCTACTGCTAAAGGTATATATCTTAGTATATTATACTATATTACAATGTTCTTTTTTTTTTTTTTTTTGTAATATTTATGATAATTTCATTCTTTTGTTTTAGCTGCATCGAATATTTATTCTTCCGATGAAGAAGGTTCAGACTTTGAAACTTTAAGACCAAAAAAAAATATAAAAGGAAAAGTGCTTAAAGATTCTGACGAAGAATCTAACTCTGAAAGTGCTTCAGCAAGTGGTGGGGAAGATGATAATCAAGCATCTAATACTAGCGATTAAATAATTTTGTAATTATTGGCAAATAATAAAATAACGTTATATATATACATGTATATTTTATAAATATGAATCTTTTGCGAATTCTTGATATGTTATTTATAGAAATTTTTTTTAGACGCGTTGGATAAATTTAAGATCTTTATTTTCACTGTTGTAGAGCTTTCAGAATTTCCCTTCTACTATCATTGAAATATTAAAAATGATGGATAAGATCGATATTAGAACGTCGATAACCATTGGCAAGTACTTATCTTGACTCGACAGATGGAGCAGTATTCTCTTTTAAAAGGAAGTTGTTTAACTTCGAAGGTTTACAATCTAGAGTATTGACTTCCTTTTCAACGGTTTAATGTACTGAGATAAGGTACGCGAAACTTTGACTCTCGACAGTACTCGTAGTGCTCGACAGTTAGCAAAATGGCGTTACCATGGATGGTGATTTCATTCGCGTTTTCTTTGCTATTAACACCGTTCCTTATGTTTTTACTTGCTATTATATTTCTGGCATCCATCGGCAAATCACTCGGTGTGCGCAGATTATACGTAAAACTATTATTAGCACTTTTTGAGGTAAGTCAACTAGTAAAAATAGAGAAATCATGTTTTAAATAGTTAGTTTCTTTCGTGAGCCAATTTGAATCTAAGCTTGACTAAGTTTCTATCTATTTGTATGTGAACAATATCAATGGATGAGTATTAATTAAAAAAACTGATTTTGTTATATCATGCAACTTTCTTCCGAGAAAGGTTATGTTTGTTTCATTGTTTCTCGTAATTCTTGAAGCATCAAATTGTGTAAAACGTATGGAAGTGATTTTTTTTTCTTTATAACCTTGAATAGAAATAAATTTAATGATACGTTTCCATGATGATGTATATTTTAAAATGATTAGAAAGATATAGTCTTATTTAACCTAGAAATAACTATAATATTATTTAAACGTTTCTCTCGATTAAAAGTACTCTAATAATATATTAATGTTAAAACTCCAAAATATAATATCTTATGAGAATACATCAATATATTGATGTTCAAATTTTTATTGACATCTAAATTCATCAAATCTGCACCATAGTATCAGTTAATATTGTTTGAAATATCGCGCTATTTATGTGACAAGATATAATACATCTATTAATTATATGATTGCAATAAATATTGTAAATTGTTTAATTATAATGATGCGAACAGTTAGACCGATGAAATAAAATTTGAAAATCGATATTGATTTGTAGTAAATTAACGTTTCAGTTATATTCCTATGCATATAACGATCCTCGTTTTATTTTTTTATAACTCATGATTCTTCGCATTCAATTAACGTGGATCGTAAAAATACAATCGTGTCTAATCACCTCTAAATGTGATTTCGGTTGGATACTTAAATATATCATTTAATTTTTTCGTTCTTTCGTAGATGATTTTGAAAGAAACTTTTCTAAAAAAATATCCGAGATCGGAAATATCGAAAAATTTAAGGCGTAAAAGAAATCGATCTTGATTATTAAAATAATGATATATCACAGTAAAAGATATATAAAATGTTCTTATATCTAATTAAAAAAGAGACGTTTTTTATTATCTTAGTAATTGTGACGTTATCAGTGCTACCTGTACGCTCTGTGCAGTGAATTTTTAAATCATACATGTTATCGTTTGTTTTGCGTTTATTTATTTGCTCCATAAATATTCTATATCTGTTTTTAATCTTATTTATATTGCATGATTAAAAATAAATGAGAATATTTTACATGTTCTAATACCTTACAGTTTCGATTTCATGTCTCTTACGAAATCACATTGCGTGATCCAACCATTGATAAGTTAGTGCTCATTTATAATGTTAAACTTCGACTTCTTGAGGATGTGATTACCTTGACTATCTTATAGTACTTCCTCCTTTTCGTTTTATATACATATATATATATATAAAAATAAAAAAAAGGACGTAAAAAATAAAAATGTAAAATTATTCGTTGTTTTTATTTTAATAACGAGTAATTAACATATATTAACATACGTATATGTATTTAAAAACACAAATATGTGCGTTGATAGAAACACGACGAAATAAATGTTTATCCAGCATGAAGAAATTATGTAAAAATTTCGTGAATGTATGACGAAACACGTAAAAGAAATGCGTAATAAAAAAAAAAAAAAAAAAAAAAATATATATATATATATAAAAATGAGGACATATCATTTTTAAGTGGGAACGAAAATATAATGAAATAATATTTTAAGGACAAATCATAAAAAAAAAGAAAAGAAAATAACGATAAAGCTTGGTTCAAGGCTTACTTTTTTTTAATCTCTCGATAAGCATTATGTCTATCGATCAAGTCTCTTTGTGAGAAAAAGATTCGAAACGATCTTTACTTTTTTTTTTTAATTTCTTTGTTTATGAAAGATGATATATCGTCTAAATTAAATTAAATTAAAGTTCATTCATTACCATAGAATATTATTTTTAATTTACGCTTTGATGTAAAATTATATGTATTATGTGGTTTACCTATCCTTATTTGCACGTGATGAACAAAGGTTACTTCAATATAACGGTAATCGGTCTGTGGGTTTATAACCATTCTAATTGGACATGGCTTACGGACCGGTGTCGAAAAGTGATTTTCCTTTGATATCGAACCATGTAGAGATCGATGCGTATAAATGATCTTGCCTTTTAAAAAAAAAATGAATGAAAAAAATTAAATTAAATTAAATTAAATTAAATTAAATTAAAATAAAATAAGATAATCTTAAGGTAATAAGGTAATCTTTTTTCAAATCGTAGTTTAATATTTTTCTTATACGATATAAATCAATATTTTTTTTTTTATTATTAATATTTCTTTATCATTATAATATTTATTTGTTATTAGATATTATTATCTTTTTGTCTCTTACAATTTAGTTTTTATGTCGATATTTGATATAATAAATATAAGGAAATTTAATGGATTTATCACCGTAATTGATTACAGTATGGCAGGCAGAACATAGAAAAAGAAAGAAATAAAAATAATATTTTGGAAGAAGAGGAGGAGCATGAATCTATTGCAAAAAATACACAGCAAAAATTAAATAAACATTCCATGAACAAAGAATTTCAAATACAAAATGGAATTATGAGTAATAATCAAGTCATAGCTAGATCAACAGATTTGATTCTATTGCCTGAGCCAGAGATGCAAAATAATAAGAACCATATAGGTGAACATACAAATGAGAAAATTGAGGAAATTTCAAAGGATGTAGATAGCAGTAAGGAGGTAAATTGCTTTTTTAAGGATTATGTTTACAAGTGTGACAATCAATTAGAACAATTATAAAATTAAATTAAAAAATAAGAGTTGTAATATCTGACATAAGAAAATTTGTTTACACGTGTCTTCTTTAGAATACTCTTATACGACGCAATTCTTTTGAAACGCTCAAAAAAGGATTTGAACCAGCTGTTTGCTTAGATTACATCAGAGCTGGAGTAGAGGCCATTATTGAAGATGAAGTAACTTCACGTTTTGAAGCAGAAGAACTAAAGGTAAAAATATTTATTTTGTACATTTTCTTTTATCTATAGAAAATTTAAAGTGATGATCTTATATTTATTACTTATTGTTTTTTTCTTTTCTTTTTTTTTATTTTCTAATATTTACAGAATTGGAATCTTCTAACACGAACAAATAGGCATTATGAATTTATATCTTGGAAATTAACAGTAATATGGATGTTTGGATTTTTTATGAGATATTGTTTCCTTCTACCTTTGAGAATATTCATCTGTTGCATAGGAGTAAGTTCAATAAATTTTATATTTTTATTTCTTATAATTATTTAAGATAGTGTAAAACAAGTATACATTTCAGAAAATTGGTCAAAATGTATTTACTTTTAATATAAATACTATTATCGCTATTATTCCAGGTATGAAAAGTGATGATGTTTCAGTTATGGATAATTTTATATAATGAGATTTAAACATGAATTCTCTCTCTATATCATTTTATTATAGATCAAATATTAGATTGTTATATAAAAGTGTTCGATTTATAAAATCCATTTATATAATTTTTATGTTTCTACTACGTATCAAAAACTCAACTTCACTAATAATGAAGTTTCTTAGGTACTGTACTTTGTCCTCGCAACATATTTAGTTGGATTCTTGCCAAACAAATCTATGAAATGTTGGGCAAATAACCAGATATTTCTTATTACATTTAGACTCATGTTTCGATTTGGATACACAGTCCAGAAAACAAACCAGAAACTGGATATAGTTAATTATAACTCCATTATCGACGTTTGTATCTTATACACACAAACAAATTTTGAATTGGTAATATATAGTAATTAAATACATCAATTTGCAAATTTAAGAATAAATACATATTAAATATAATAATATAATGCAGTAAATATATCTATATTATCACTAAATATTTTTTTTATTAGTTGTGGATATAAAATTATAGCTTTTTGCTTATGAATTATACATAAAACATATTTTTATTATTATATACATCATGATAATCAATAATTACTATTTATAAATTTGTTGTTGCAATTTAGCATAATCATTATTTTTTTACATATTGTTCAAGTTGACTACTAGAGATTCTATTTGTGAGTACAATCTTTTAAAGATATTTCCTTTTACCTTGTCAAAGTCATTACATATTCGTAAGTGTTACAGGTAACAGTATCCTGTAACTTTGCTTTACAGGTAGTATCTACACAGCAACTATTCAGAGGGATTCGTCGTTTCTCAGGTGCAAAGCTTGTGGTTTACAGGTGATGTGGCTGACAATGTGCACAGCAGTAGTGGGCTACATTCCGGAGGGTAGCTTCAAACGATGGCTGAACTACAAAGTCTCCATAATGTGCTTTGCTGTATTATCCAGTGCTTTGTCTTCAGTCATTACTTACCACCATCCAGAAAATCGACCAGTCAGAGGCATTTGTGTAGCTAATCACACTTCTCCTATTGATGTACTTGTACTTATGTGTGATAATTGTTATTCTTTGGTATGTTTTATCATTCATCATATATTTAGAGATATTTAGTTTGTAAATAAGTAATAATATAATAGATTATGCATTAATTATATTAAATTTATTAACAAATTTTTTTTATAATACATATTAAATAATATATAATTATTATATATTTATCTAATATGTATATTAAGTTGACATTATTCAGAGAGAGACATAACAAGTAAACTATTTTTGTAATATATCTTCTGTACTTACTTTGATAATTGATTTTTTTCAAAATTTCACAATCAATTATTATTATATAATTATTTTGATTAGTAATTAATCCGACTATAGATAGGTCAGAGGCACGGTGGATTCTTGGGGATCTTACAAAGAGCACTTGCTCGTGCTTCTCCACATATATGGTTTGAACGTTCTGAAGTTAAAGATAGAGAAGCAGTTGCAAGAAGGTAAAACAATGATATACTTCTATTAATTCTTATAATTCTTATTATAACTTAGTAAATTAATTGTTATATTATATTATATTTAGATTAAAAGAACACGTATCAGATCCCACAAATCCACCAATATTGATTTTTCCTGAAGGAACTTGTATTAACAATACGTCTGTTATGCAATTTAAAAAGGGTAGTTTTGAAGTAGGTGGTGTCATTTACCCTGTTGCAATCAAGGTAATGTGTGTGTGTGTATATATATAACTTTTAGTAATTTATATACCATATTTTTATATATATATGCGTGCACTCATAGACATTTCTGAAAATTTTAAGTACTTTTATTATGGATTTTTTATATAGTACGATCCACGATTTGGTGACGCATTTTGGAATAGCAGTCGTTACTCAATGTTACAGTACTTGTATATGATGATGTCTAGTTGGGCTATAGTTTGTGAGGTTTGGTATTTACCTCCAATGTACAGAAACGAAGGAGAGAGTGCCATTGATTTTGCAAATAGAGTAAAATCAGTTATAGCAAGACAAGGTGGACTTGTTGATTTACAATGGTAAACTAAAATTAAAAAACGAATTAATATTAAATTTTAGAAAAAATTATTATAGGTTAGATATAAACATATTTTTTTATTTTATTATTAGGGACGGTCAACTTAAAAGAATGAAACCAAAGAAAGAATGGAGGGAGAAACAACAAGAAGAATTCAGTAAACGCCTTAAAGTTGAATAAACATACATTCCTTCTAGTCACATCATTTTTTGCATAGCACGTGATACTTCATTGAATCAGATACTTTTTGTCTGCATTGTTGTTTCACCTACTTGTGTCATCTTTATAAATATTTATAACATTGTGCGCGTAATTAACGTTGTAATCGAACTTATTTGTATCTTCAAATATGGAACATTGCACTTTGATTTACTGTATCAGATGATATGTATATTATCATCTCAGCATTTTGTTATCAGAGTATCAGTATCTCCAGAATTTCTTGATACATAATCTTCAATTACATTGTTTCTAAATATAAGTTCGAAATAATCTTTGTAATTAAATGTTCAACATTTTTATTTTTTCATCAAGTGTAAAACATCTACTAATATATAATATTTATTTCCAATACACAACTTTTAAAGACAGTAATAATTACATTTTTCTATGCAAATATATTTTTTATGATAAATAAAGCATAAAAATATTTTCTTATAATGGAAGTATTTTATATGTTCAGTAAGTAACCTTATAAAAATAGATTATAAATTTAAAAGTGCAAGAACCATATTTGTAAGTTTTAGGCATTGAAATTTTATTTATATTTTATGAAAAGTGTAGTATTGTTTTGCTTGTGTGAGTGTATGTTTCAATTTACACAAAACTACTACATATATATATATGTATATATATATGTGCAGCATACATACATATATATATTTTAATAATAGTAATTATTCTGTTGTTTTGATACAATTTGAATTCAAAAGCAATTCAACAAATAATTTAATTACATATAAAATATTAATCCAAAACATCACATTTTAATAATAATTTAATATTGTGTGAAAATAATGGAGAAAAATATTTCTTTATTCTCTGTTGTTTTCTTAAAAATGAATAAAGAATATTGTTTTTATTACATTACTTGATTATTTCAATATCGTTCGTGTGACATCTAAGAATGTAAAATACAATTTATCTATCATATCTCTATTGCTAAAATTATCATTGAACAATAGTGCTTTTTATTTTATTGAAATAGTAAATACGCGTAAAAGTTAAAATTTCTTTACTTTATAAATTTATATATTTAAGGTATTTTTCATATTTGACAAATTATTTTCATAATGAAATTTACAGATATTTAAATTTTTATAGTTACTAGTCAACAAATATTTTTTATACAAATGGTAGCACAACAATCGTAAATTTTACACAAGAATTTATAAATTATATTTTTATGTGAAACAAAGAACGTTAATTCTTGTTCTAATTACAATATACATTCAACTATATTAATAATTTGCATAACCTGTGTAGTAACAAAGACATATTGTTGTGTAATATTTCATATTTACAGAAGAGAAAAGTTAAATGAAATAGGATTCATTATTTCTATATATGTATTTTAAAATTAAGAAAGTAAATTGTCTTTAATAGGAAAGTATGATTTAGAAAGATCAGTATCTTGTTTAAACAGAATAATTACATTCTGTAATGAGATTAATCTCTATATATATTTATTTATTCTATGATGGCTTTTTATATATTTATTCTTTTAGAAATAACATTTTTAATATATACATCACTATTCGAGTTTTATATGAAAAGTGTCGGAATATATTTTTGTAGGAGTAAAATATATAAGTAGATATAATATTAAAAGTTTCATATAGATATGTGTCTATTCGAAGGGAAAATCACATGTCTAATTGAAATTTTATTTTATAAAATCAGTAAGAATAGATACATCTATATGTATCAGATTATGTATGTATCTCTGTGCTTAGAGCAAAAAATTTCACAGAATATACTAACTTTTATGATATTTTCTGTGTTCGACCTTGTACTTTACATTTTATATAAATTCATCAAATCTACTTGAATAAATTACGAGCATGTTAAAAAGATATGTACAATTACAAATGATAACAAAATTTTAAAAATTTAGACAAGTTAGTTTAATTATTTACTGCCATTGGAATTTTTTATATTAAAAGTAATTTCTGAAATATGATGCATTAATAAATCAACAAATTTAAAAACGGTGTTTATTGTGTTTTATAAATCCAATAAAGAAGTTATAGAATAATTATTTCTTCCAATAATTTATATATATGTATTTAAATTTTCATCACATCCAACATTTTTATCCTACATCATTTAATTTTATGTTTCATATTAAGCAGATTCTTCTGAAGTGCCTCTTTGGTTTACAGTTTCTTGTTGTTCACATCTTTGCTTAGCTTTATATAATTCAATTAATTGTTCAGTAGCAGTTAGTTCAGTTTTAATAGCTGAGCCAATTTCTTTCTGTAATAACAATATATCCAAATCTTAAATATATGTACAGTGAAATAAAAATTTTTATCGAAGTTGAGGTATAAACATTTTACTATATTTACATTAGGAAATTGTACTAAATTATGGCTTGGATCTTTAAATGTAAAAGGTGTCCATGGTCCTTGAATAGAAGGAAATTCTGTATGCCATAATTTTCTTAAACGCAGTTTTGTACCATCATGAAATTGAGTACGTAACAATTCCATCCACTTTACAATATCTTCTCTACTATAGTTGCTAACATTCATCCATTGTTTTTCTCCATTTACTGTAGAGAATACAATAATTAATATATTTGTAATATGTACGAAGTAACATTGACATACTTACAATATTCTGCAGTTATTACTGGTGTTCTGTGTCGTCTTGGTTTCACGTAGACAACAACGCCAGAGTTTTTGCTTGCATAGTCTACTAAATCGTGTTCCAAAAAGTCTCTGAATAAAATGTATAAAATATCGCCTTTATATATATGTAATATTATTGAATATTTTCAATATATTTTTTCATATTAAAATCAACACTATAATAAATAATTATATAATAAATTTGTTATACTTTCTATTGGTCTTTAAAAATAAATTCATTCCAATACTTACATAAAAAAGGAAAGTAACTATAACCTACCTCATGCCTTTGCTTGCACCATGATTTTTACAAAACTTTAATGTCACTCTCTGTAATTGACACACATAACGCCCAATTCCTAGTCCTAAAGGAGCTCGCGGGAATCCAGATTTAAGAAATAATACTTTGTTTGACATTCTGAATTAATTCAAATAACTCGATCCTACATATACAAACAAGAATCTCTACTGATTCTGAAATGTTCTAAACCGCATAGTAAATTGAACTAAATCGAACTGCGTATAGTAGCGCTTGGATAGTAAGAGAAGCTGTTGACCCCCGATCGGTATTAAAGTTTTCGAATTATTTTATTCAGCCGGTTATTAGAATTTTAAATGCCATCTAGCATCCAAATGCTCAAACTAATTTTATTGACCATGCCTAATAATAGGGTATATTCTTACTCGTATGTATGTAAGAAAAACTTACTGATTTTGAATATGAAAATGACATACATTATACTAAATAATTTACTTGTCCTTATTTAATAAAAAAATAGAAAAGACACAGTAAAGAAAGATAAGTAAAATTTATCTTCGAAGAATTATTTTTACTGAATTATAATACATAACTTTAGACATTGTGTAACTGACTTCGTAAATAAATATAGAATTGTAAAGTTTAAAATGATAAAATTGTATGAAGTTATGTTTTTGATGTTATTGAATTTCTTGACGGTGGTCTGCTAGAGTCTCCACCTTCAGATTTCCTACTGGTACTGTATAAAATGAAATATGGTTACTATGTTAAAAATTGAAAAAAAAATAAATAAAAACGTAATCAATTTTATTGAATAATATAGTGATTAACAAAATTTTGAAATTACCTGCTACTTCTGTTGCTTCTTTTAAACATATCCGATAATTTCTTTTTTAACTTTTTCTTTTCTTCTTTGATATCTTCATTAATGCTTATTTCAGAGCCTGAGGTCTGTAAGGGTTGAAATTTACATTTTATTTAAAAAATAATTAATATAAGAAAAATAATATGATATGTTTACCCACTCGATAGTCTAAATTCATGTTTGCATCGTCAACACTGCTAGATTTAACCAGTTTAGTTCTAATTTTTCCAATTATACCTTTATTGTATTTTTTCTCTCTATGTAACATTTCACTTTTTGTAGAGTCACCAGACAAACGGCTAAAATAGATAATGAAGATAAAGTAAAGTAGTACAATTTGTGATATTAATAATTTAATATATTTGGTATATATACCTATCCACACTAGAATCTCGTTGTAAAGTAAATGCTCGTGGATTGGATTCCAATGATTGTAGACTGGACATGTTACTATCAGTACCCCAAACATTTTGGGACTGAAAAAGAAAATATTATTTTATAAATATTTAATATTAATGCACATAGTATTATTTGTATATTGTTACAATAATTATTAATAACAACATTAGATCAATTACAGAGATGATCATATAATTTTACCTCTATGTTTCCTCCTCCTATTGTTTGCTCTAAAGATAAACTTTTCACTTTCAAACGTGGTTTGGAAGGATTTGGACTTGTACCTCTTCTTGTTGTATTATCTGCAGATGTTGATCTATAATATAAGAATATGTTATATAAAATATATATTATATAAGATTAATCTTTTAAAGGAAAAACCCGTTTTTTAATCATGTTAATATTTTGCTACATAGTTCACCTCTTACTAAGCTTCATCAACTGTTTTGCACTTATATTATCCAATGTTTTTTTAGATTCTTTAAGCTCTTTTGCTACATTCATTAATTTCTTTATAGTATATTCCAATTTTTCCGTTCTATTTTCCAATTGCTGCATAGAACCTACACATATGCATAGATCATTTATCATGTATATTAAAAAATATATTGTTATAAGGAAACAGAGTTTTAAAGTACAGTTTTTACCTTTAATATCATTTTTCGTATCGAGCATAGGTGATGATTCTCTCGATTTAGGACCCTATAAAAGAATATATGTATATATTATATTATTAATAACAGAATAAATTTTATTATATTTTATACTTTTAATCTTCTTGGTGGTGTTGGTGTGTATATTTCTGTTTTTTCTTTTGTATACACATCATTTAATTCTGGAAATAGTTGCTGAAGATCATCTACTTGTCTTAACAACATATTAATATTTTTCATTTCGTTATTATCTAATTCTCGTTGACGCAATATTTCATTCTTCAATTCTTGTCTTTCCTTTTCATGACGTTCTTTTTCGCGTCTCATTCTCTCGTTACTTGTTCTTAATTTAGCATGAGCATCCCGTAATTCCAATAAATCACATTGTAACTATTTGAAATATAATAAAGTATTGAAAAGACAAAAGAAAGAATATTAAAAAAAATATAATAAACAAAAATTTGATTTATTCTTACTTCTATTAATTTCTTCTTGTTTTCTTCTTTTTCTTCATCAAAAGCTTTCTTTAACTGATCTTGCTTTCTTTTATTTTCAAGACGTTCTTTAGCACGTTCTCTTTCAATCTATAATGTTAATTATAGATGATTAACATATAAATAAATGATTTTCAATATTATCATAATTGCATTATTTAATGTAGAATTTGAATTTTTAACCTCGAACAAAGTTTGTCTTAAATCTCTCGCAAGAGTAGCTGTTTCTTCTAATAATCTTTGTTGTTCCTTTCTTTCTTTCTGCCAAGCAAGTTCCATGCGTACTTTTACGCCTGGAATTTTGGATCGTCCACTAGAAAGAATACGTTCTTCTTCAAGCTGAAAATTTAAAATATGTATTAATACAAGAATTATGGAAACATTGAGAATATTCTGCGTGAAATAATCTTTTATTTCATATCTTATTGACCTCATTAATTCGAGATTGCATTTCAGATAATTTTACGTTCCAAGCTGATTTCTCTGAAACTAATGATGTCTTCAATCTGGAATATTCAAGTTTTGTTTCTGAAAGTTCATCTTCCATGCAACTAATTTGTTGTTCCAAATCTGAAATATTAGCCTTAGAAGATTCTTCATCCTAAAACAAAATATTTGTTAAGGTGATTTTAAAATTAATTTTAAAGAGAAAAAATTAATCTTTTTATAGAGAAAATAGATAATATTATCAAATTTTTATATTTAATAATTTAATACCCACTTCGTCTGATTTTTCAGAATTTGTAACAGATTGTTTACGTTGTCTAACTGACTTTAGATCTGCGATTGTCCTTTGGGCACCTTCTAACATATGCTTGTATGTGTCTCGTTCACGTTTATAACGTGACAATTGATTTTGTAATGATTGCATTTCATCACTAATTGCTGTAATTCTGTGTTCATAATTCATTTTATATTGTGCTACATCTGCTTTCTTCGCTTTCTCAACATTGGCTAGACTAGTTTTCAATTTTTGTATTTCTGATTCAAGTGCCATTGTATCAACTGATAAAACTTGATGAGCTTTCGATACACCATCG
Source organism: Dolichovespula sylvestris (assembly GCA_918808275.2). Classification (NCBI taxonomy): domain Eukaryota; kingdom Metazoa; phylum Arthropoda; class Insecta; order Hymenoptera; family Vespidae; genus Dolichovespula; species Dolichovespula sylvestris. The sequence goes on from OU964969.1 coordinate 2,562,243, forward strand.
TAATCTTTTAATTTATTAATTAAATCTTCGTTCTATTAAAAAAAAATATATATAAGTATATAAATATCAAAAATTATCTTTCTTTAAAACATTTATTAATTATTCACTTACTATTTCTCTCGCATTTTCTAATCTTTGTAACATTAAATCATTCTCTTTTTTCAAGCTATTAATTTCAGTTTTGAGATCATTCATCAAAGGCTTGTGGGATAATGCTTCATATTCTTGTATACGTTTCTATGATAATAATATATTATTACTACCAATAAATATATATGATAAAGTCAAGATCATATCTTATTTACCTCAAAGATAGATTTTTCTAATTGCCACTGATTTTCTTTTTCTTTTATATGCTCTTGAAGTGATTTTATTTCTGTTTGATTATTATTTAAATCAGTCTTGTATTGCAATAATATACTGTAATAATGAGAGTACGTGTTAATACTAAACTAAAAAAGACAATACATGCATTATTGTGCAACTTTAAATCACACAGGTTGAATTTACCTATTTACAGATTGATTCTCCTCTTCAACCTTTCCTTTTAAAACTACTAATGCTTTATGTTCTTCATTTAATTTATCATAGTCTGCACCCATTTTTTCAATTTGATTTGTTAGTTCTGTAAAAGACAAAATTTTAATATTACCTTCAACATTTAAACTGAAAAGAAGAATCATATATAATTTCAATTTTCTACCTGAAAAGAACTTACTTGAAATTTTATCAGAATAATTTGCTTTCATTTCTTTGATTTTAGTAGTATCTAAGCCACTTTTTTCTAGAGATGTTATTTTGCTTTTAAGAAATATAATTTCAGATTCTTTTGCAGATTTATCTTTTTCTATTTGAGTGGTTAATTTGTCTTTATCTTTCTTAACATTAACAAGCTCAGTTTTTAAATCTGCTATTTGTTTTGCAGATGAACGCCTAAGACTTTCCAATTCTTCTTTTAAATATTTTGCTTCCTTATCAAGTTGATTTTTAGTCTGTTCTATCTATTATATAATATCACAAAATAGTATAAAAATATAATTATAAAACGCTAATAAAAAATGATTTACTGAAGATTTTCAAAATAAGTCAAAGATTTAAGAAAAAAATATGAAAGTAAAGAAATTATTGCTTAAATTCAAAATGAAGAAAAATTAAGTTATAATAAAACAAAAACAGTTATTGTATTTACAGTTGATATTGTTTCTGTCATATTTGCTTCCCGTTGAGTACATGATGATAAATCATTTTGTATTTCAGTGCATTTCTTTTTCTCTTGAGATAATTCTTTTTTTAAATCATTAGCTGTTGTCTCTAGTCTTTTAATCTTGTTTGTATACTCTTTCTCTGAGGATCTTATGACTTCTATGCTTAAACAAAAGTTAATTAAATTATTGTATATATAGATGTGAGTATTATAACAATAAATTAAAACAAATGTAATAAAAACAAATATAAATAGTAGTACAACAACAAAAATTGATACTGAAATTATAATTTAATCTCACCAGTATCTTTTTTTAGCTTTTCCAAGTCCTTATAAATTTTAAGTTTTTCAAAAGATAAAGATAATAATTCTGATTTTAGTTTTTCTTTTTCTTCTTCCCATACTTTTTTTTCTGTCTCTCTAGATGTTACAGTATAATCCAATTTTTTTTTCACTATAAGTTGTATTTATATATTTAAATGTATTATCAATATGTAAACAGAACTTGCGACAACAAATAATTGATAATTAAAAATAAAAATTCTTACTATTTTGGAAATCCATATTCATTTTATCATCTGTTACTTTCCCTTCACGATTCTTATCTTTGTCTTTGTCTTTATCTTTGTCTTTGTCTTTTCCTTTTTCCTTTTCCTTTATTAACTCCTTTGAAGTATCTTCCAGTTTTTGTTTTATTAATTCATAATCTCGTAATAAAGCATCATATTTCATAGTATTCTCATTGTTTTTCTCGTGAATAATATCTATTTCTTTTCCATCATTAATATTAGCACAAAGTGTAATAATATTATCTGGAAGTACAATAAAGTACAAACAAGAATATTTGAATCTGATATGTTTATATATAAATAAATATATGTAAAAATCGTAAATAAATAAATAGCAAACCTATTTGTTTTTGCATATCATCCACCGTTTTTTTAAACTGTACTTTCGTACCAAGTTCTGTAGGTTTTATGTCGGCTTTTTTTTTGGAATCGTTTTTTATTTTTGTTAACATCTCCTCAATTCTTTTTACCTATAAATAAATTGTAGAATAAGTATTAATCATGGTAAGAAATTAAAATATTTTTCAAAAATATTTTACCTCTTGTAATCTTTTCTCAAAGTCACTTTTTTCTTTCTGTAATTGTTCTGTTGTCCTTTCTAATTTTCTTAATTTAAATGAAAGGATGCGACTATTTTTATTTGACTGTTCTAAAGACTTTCGTAAATTAGTATATTCATTTGCTTGATCCTCCCTTAAATACATAAAAATTTCTTTTTTTACTACAGAAATACATGTTTCTTTTAACTTTAATTATTTTTATGAATGAATACAAGGTTAGTAGATACCTAAAATTATCTTGCATTTCACATATTTCTTCTTCCAATTCTCTGATTTCTTTTTTCATATCTTCATTTTCATCCATTAGAGATTCACAAAGAGTTTCTGCTGCTTTTAATTTTGATTTTAAATCTTCACCCATTTTATCTGTATCACGTCTATTTAACTTATAACGTGCTTCATTTTCTAGATCTCTTATTTTTGATAATAGCATAGTCTTTTCTTCTGTAAGAACTAAAATATATGTCTAATGTTAAATTATATTATCAATTTATGAAATACCGTGAAGCATTATCTTATTAAAACATTTAATTCATAAATACAATATCATAATCCTGAATTTATATTACATACCTTTTATTGATTTTTCTAATTTAATTACTTCACTTACAGATGTTTTATTTGATATTGTATCCATAGTACTTAAACGACGAAGCCATATTTCACTTTTTTCTTTTTCTAATCTTTGACATTTTTCTTTCATTTCATTTAATTCTGTTCTTAATCTTTTAATCTCACTCTAAAATAATTATCATATACATCTAAATTATAATATTATAATTTTCATTTCTCTTTCAAAATAAATATCTACAATAGAAATATTACCTCTTCCACGCCATTTTCCAGCCTTTGAATCTCATTTATTGGTACAGATTTTGTAGGAGATTTTTTCACCTAAAGTTACATTTAATATTTAGGAATACATTATATTTCTAATGCTATTTACATAAAAACTATACATAATGAATAAATAGCTATACCTGAATAATGAATTCAACATCATTCCCTGCAATATTTTCATTGTTTTTTATTACTTCTTTAATTTGTAGTTTTGATGTAGAATCAAATAATTGATTTTTAGTAATAGACTTTTCACTTATTAAAGAATGTTTTTTGTCTTTTGCAATATCTTGCTTCTGCAATTCTGAGATATCATTAAGTTGATTAGCGCTAGTAGAATAGTTAGACACTGATATAGAATTGAGCGAAGAATCTAAGTTAGATGATCGAAGATCATTTTTTGTCAAATTTGTTGTAGATGCCCAAGATCTCTTTCCATCACTAAAATTCAATGAAATATTAAAGTAAAAATTCTATTTATTGATATTTTTTCTCATAATTTAAAGTACTTACCGCTCTGACGAACTATGTAATGAGAGATTAGGTGTTGAAGATGTTATGTCTCGTAAGCTACCTCTTTTTTCACCATGATCTTTATAATCCCTAGTAAATAAATTAAGTAATTAATCGATGATGTTTGATTTATTTTTGCTAAATTCTATGTAGATATGTATAAATGTATTTCAAAAAAAGTATTTTGCTGGAACATTAAATTATTATTATAGTATAACATCTAAATATATATTGAATGGATTAAATTTATTTAGAAAGATATTTAGTATTCAATAAATAATAAAAACATAAGAAATAGCACAATGAATGAACAACCGTCAACCGATAAAATAATAAACTTTCAAATATATGCGTTATACATTACCATAAAATTCTTTCTTACCGATCGTGATTAGACTGTTTATTATTTCACTGCCATATGTTCACGTCTTTTTCTTTCAGTGAAACTTCCTTACCAACCAAATTTGTTGACTTTTTAAAATTTCTTTTTATCAAGAATAAAAATAAATAATGATTGTTATTAAAAATCCTATAGGTTAATATATTGACTACAAAGATTAATTTAATCATATTAAAAACATTAATTTCTATTATCTTTTATTTTCATTTATTTACCATGAACCTTTATTCTTTTATGTTATATAAATCAAGTGTATAAGAACTACTTGCATTACTTTTTATTAATTACGTAGGATCGGTAAAACTTTTCTATCTTAAGATAACATATTCACGTGAAAACTCTGACGCATTTACGTGAACGAATCGTATTTTGGATAAGTTATATATGTCTTTTCTATTCTTAGATTTATGCAACGATAGAATATGTTTGTCGACTACTAAATCACGCTAATCTGCTAATAAATCATGATTGCTTGTGTTTTTGAAAAATAGTAAAAGAACATGCTATCTATTAATAGCTAATTCTTAGGTTTTATATATATATATATATATATATATATATATATATATATATTTATTGTCGTTAATTTAATTTCTTAATACGTGTAATTAGAAACTAAAGTTCTCGAAGGATCTGGTTTAGCTCAATCTGTTTATAGAAATCCGCTGTGACCGGTGACTGCGTACCTTGACAAATTGGCAACACGAATGGTGTAATTACCAGTTATATTCGATATACAAATAAATTTTGATAATTTTTACTTAATAATTTATCGATTTTAATTATGTTTTAAGAGGATCACGTGTGAACAAAGTAGAAGACTTTTATTTTGTAGAATTATTTCGATTTTATTTTATTCAACAAATTTGTAATAAAATTTACAAAATGGTAATATAAATATATTACCTGAAGCATCGTTTACATCGCGTTGGCCATCGAACCTGAGGATGAAAACCAAGAGGGCAAAGAGGATCCCCTTTCTTGGAGGAATATGCGTGATGCATTCCTATGTTATTTCGAATTAATTAATATAGCTATTCATTATTTATTTATTATAATTAGATTTTGTCTAACTTACGAGAAAATACACAAATCAGAAACATTACAATTTGAAATATCATTTTATCTGCAATTTATACAATACGAAATTTAATCTATGCATTCGTACATACATTTATTATACTTCATCATTAAAGTACTATATTTGAATGAAGTGTACAATTTGATGATTTCTCTAAATATTACAAGTAATTGTTAATTTTATTCATTCAAATATTGTTGAACAATATTTTATCTAAACGAAATTTTCAATTTCGTCGTAATTTATTTTCCCGCCAATGCAATGAATTTCCAATTTCAGGAAAATATTCAATATAAATCTACATATCTACATGCTCGAAATAAATTTATTACATGTATGTATGAATAAAATAGAATATATAATTATATCACAGTGAATATTGTAATATAGAATCTACGCACACATTATCATAAAATTACGATATATTTTACGAAATTGTTTGATTTACTTACTTTATTAGTTCAAATACTGATTCGTTGAACGAAAGGTACTGTGATTATACATTTTTACAAACAGCACTTTTATCATCCATGTTTATGCATAAAATATTTATTGGTCACGAAAACAAAAATAATAAATGCCTCACTACATAATACAGAATCACTATTTAATAAGTTATTAAAGCAACATTGTATTCATTTCCTCTTAGTTACACTCCATGTTACGTATTCACCATCACATTCGAAACATTTTTCTGTGGCTCAACGTTACGCGGCGTCACTAATAGCACTGAAACGGCTGCTATTGTAAGATCAGTTGAGTAGTCATCGTTGTAAGATCACCTGGACTTCTGCCAGAATGTGTTTGCAGATATTTATACATACATATATATATATTTTATACATTCTTTCTTACATCTTTTGAATGAAAGTGGATGAAAATAATTCTTATACTGTTATTATATAAAATGCAATAAAAAAGTAAAATAATTATATATTTACAAGTTTATTAAATTTGTCAATGGTAATAACGATATACTTATATCACACCATAGAATACTATAACATTACTTCATCAAGATATAAATATTATTACAATCCTATTATTCTTGTATAAGAAATTTGTCCACAATGTTTTTTGTGAACCATTCATTTGTAAATTTTAAATGATTGCCCTTAACAGAAAGAAAATGTATTTTATTTAAATTATCCATTTCTTTTAATCCCAGACGATCCTAAAATAGAGAAATTATTTGATAAAATTTAAATCTATGAAAATTATATTAACATTCACCTCTTTGTATAAACTAGATTCCTGTAAACTTTCCACTTCTTTGTTTTGACCAGGTTTATAAAATCCAAACCATTCTGATTCTTTAGGCTGTACCATAGTATCACTTTCAAACATTACCAAAACTAAAGATTTTAAGTTTTTAAGATTATTTCTATATGTCTAAAAAAAATTGTACAAAACATGATTATTCATTTTGTAATGCATAATGCATTAATTATAATAGTTACTTATTTCAAAATAATTATATTATTTTACATTAAAGCAACATGCCTCATTTATAGTTAATTCATTATTAATGTCTGCTAGAAAAAGACTATGTCTTTTATATTCATCTACTTTTGTAGGATCATGCCAATATCCTGCTTGGATTAATTTTTCTTGAACAAAGCTTAAAAAAGAAAAGAAAAAAGAAATATATATATATATATATATATATATATATATTGTGTTGGCAACTAAGTGATTGCGGGTTTTGTCAATAGATTCTTATTTAAAATCCGCAATCATTTAGTTGCCAGCCCAATATATATATATTAATAAAATTTTCTGATACTTTTGATATGATTTACTTAATAATACTTTTTCTAATGCTTCATATATTATTTTTTAAATGTAGTATATTTAGTTACTTGACATATGCTCCATAAGTAAGTGCTTCTCTAATATACTCGCATATAATATGATCTACAGCATTACAATGTGGTAATCCATAAACACCTTGATGTTGACCACCAAGAGATATAAGATTTAACATTGGTGGCGTTGAACATCTTTCGGCTACAGCACGTCTGCAAATATAACAATAAAATTATTTATATAAATATGAATCTTTAAAATACAAAATAATTTCAATTGACAACTTTAGAGATGATTTTTCTGTATATATCAAATATGAGACTCCTTAATTAATTAACATAATGAAGATTTTATTGGACTTACAAAAATTGTGCACCTTGTGACAAACCAATTGCATTATAACCATTTTGTAAATTTGTATCCATTTCTATTTCTTCACATACTTGTTTCACATCATCATTAATATTTCCAAAATAACTATTTTGTATATCCTATAAACAAATAAAAACTTACATAATGAATATACTTATACTTTAATTCTACATATATACTAGTTAGTAATTAATATTACCTGCAATTCATTAATTCCTTTATGAACACATTTGATATAAACTCCAGGTATACTTTTCCTTAATAAATGTTTTATATAATTGATACCATAGCCAAAACAACTATCACCTGTCATCGTAATAAATCTTTAATTTATATCTATTTATTTATAATGAATTCTAGTAGCAACAAAATATTTACATGATACCTACCCATACCATGCCATATAACAATTGGTGTAGACGAATTATTTGCAGTAACTTTTATTTGTATAAACGTGCAAAACATACTCATTGTAAACAATAAGATAATACTATTAGATATTGTAAACATGATGACAGGTTATAGACGAATGCAAATTCGTAATTAGCAAACCGTTTTAACAACTTGTCTACAAAATAATGTAAATAAAAAAAACTATTTCACATAATATACAAAAACCGAGCCGGATAATACAATGACAGACAGTTCGGTCATTTACAATTCAAATAAATAAAAACAAGTATTTGCTCCGACAGAAGACGTCGGAGCATAGATAAGTATAACCAGATATTTGCAGTATGTATACTAAAATTAGAAGGATGCAAAGACAAGCGTGACCCAACTACGTAAAGATGATATACAAATATAAACAAAGACCAAAAGTATAGAAGACTTACGAAACTTTCGGATGATAGAGGCTTGACAATGTCAATCATACAGACGATGTATATGTAGTTATGTTACCCCGCTAAAGATCATTGAACGAATAATTTACTTTTAATAGAAATAAAATATATACAAACGAAATATATTTTGTCTTAACTTTTCACAAGACTATTTTTGTTTTATTTATATACTAATTATCAATATAATGTAGATTCATTGAAATCGAATATTGTAATGATTTTGTCAATTATTGCAGTTATTCGAAAACAGTTTCTTTTTTTGTGATATTTTAAATTCTGTTTCTACGAGTTTCAACTTTGCAGATAAAATTTTATATTAAAATTATTTTATATTCACGTGGTATAGTAACTGTATAAAGTTTAAATAGAGATACATTATTGTTCAAATAGTTACATGGTCTCGATTATTATATATTATTATTTAATAATTAATTGCTCTTAAATTATACTACAGTTCTGTAAATACACAATAATTTTTCTACATTAAGTGTATGTAGTATTCAGTCTATGTATTTAAGGTAAACTATTCACATACCACTGTTTTAATCACATTTAGAACAAGAGTAATTTGTTACATATTACATACATAAATATTTTAATTTTTCAAAGTATATTTATCATATATAAATGAAAAACCTGCTTATGGTATTTATTAGAATGTAATAAAAGTAGTACTAACTTAGTTGTAATAGGAGAGTGATAGATTCTTGCAGAGAGTAATATTTAAATTAAAATATTTCCTGAACTAATAACTGTTTCATTATACATGGCTTAATACTTTTGTATAGAGAATAATGAACTACATTGACCAATACAATCAAAAACATATGATTCAATGTAAAGAAACACAGTTGATATTCATATGTCCCCTATGCATCACATTACGTATTTCTGGGAATCATTTAACTTATATTTTTAACATTTTTGTATATTACTGTATTTGAGAGGATTGATTTAAATTTTTTGTGTGTATATATGGATATCCCATATATACACACAAAATATATCTCTGATGGCATCATATTTCCATCTTTTCACAGAGAAATAATTCAATGATATAATAATTTTATGATATAAAATATATTAGTTCTTCTTTTTATAGATTAATTTCTAAATTACAATAATTTATTAGACTATTTTTTCTCCTAAATTAAAAATTCAATAAACGCAATATACATATAGATGTTTTTTTTTAAATACTTATAACTATATAACTATAACTTCATTAACTTACAAAGACAAACATTTACATATATTGAAAAGAAAATAATGAGATAGCAAACACTTTATGTCCTTTGCAAAATTATTGATACCATTTGTTAACTATAACAGTTAGTATAAAGGCAATATCTATGGAACAGAGGCACTTACAACTTTTGGCACATAGTTTAAATGTATTTGTACATTTATCATTAATAATGTTCTACAGTTGGGAGTCAATCATAGACTTTGGATTATGGTTTTGCATATATCACGTGAAAAGAAAATATCACAAAATGTTACAATAATATTTAGAATCAAACTGTTGGAAATTCTTTTGTATGCTGTGAGGGATTGTGGTATAAACCAGCCATAGCTTCTTGTAATGCTCTTAAACATGCAACATGTGCTTTAAAGCCTCCTGCTCTTTCTGCTTTTGTTTCGGCACGAACATGTGATATGTATCCTCTAGTTTGAATTTCACGCCAAGTGGGAACAACTGGTCCTTCTGTTTGTTGTCTAAGGGGAATATATGTAAACATTGGTCCTTCTTCTACTTTTGGAATTTGTAAGTAATTTTGTGTTCCTTGTTTTCCAAACTTTATTCCTGTACTAAATTGAGTAGCTTTTGGAGAGGCAGTCTTTGCTTCTTTCTTGGAATTCTGTATTGCTGATGCAAATGTATCAACAATACTTTTTGCATTGCCTTCAGAAAATGTAAGTTCATCTATTAAAGCCTCTTTATCTCTGATCTTTTTCTTTTTTGCTTCCATTTCTTCTCTAGCAAGTTCTAGCCGTCTTTCTTCTTCTTGCTGTTTTTCTAATTCTAACAGTTCTTCTAATTCATACTCTTTTCTACCAAGTTTAGATTTGCTTTTATTTATCTGATCCTTGTTATCTTTTTTATATTGATCTATTTTCTTATTTGTTTCAACTACATCAATATCATTGGCTAAATTATATATTATGTTTTCAACTTCTTCTAAGTAATCATTGTATTCACGTAATGAAGCAAAATCTTCTTCCTTTTTGTTAAAATCCCTAAGTATTTTTTTTCTGATATTTACTTCTTTCTCTACCATAGGATCTTCAAACATTTGAACTCGAAAATTAGTTCTGCGCAATGGAATATGACATTCTGGGCAGGATCCAGAACCTTCAAATAATGTAATAGATTATAAAATACAATATAATTAGCATATATAACTACTGTCAATTTTTAAAAAATTGTATTAAGATATGTCACATATAGAACAACAAACCTTTTAAAAATAATAGATCTACACAGTTCTCGCATAGGGTATGCCCACAAACATTTACCATCATTTTTAATGATGGATTTCGATATTTTGTAGTTTTGCATCTTGGACAAGCTTGATCATCCATCGCAGTAAGATATTTATAAACTAACAATACTATCAAATAAAATGATTTCTATAATTTTGAGGTGTAACAAATCATTCAGTAATAAATTTATCTTTTTGAATGGATAGGTATAAATGATGAGATGTATAACATAAACGAATATAGTTGTTATTTTATTTTAACGTGAAATATTTTACAATAGCTAATCAAGTTAATTATTTATATCTCACGTAATCTACAAAACAATATTACTCTCGTAAAACGTTTATAATGTGACAAGCATTTGACTTTAACTCTCATAAACACATTTCCATTGCTTTAAATTCTTCTGGTGAGTTCTTAAAATAACAAATTTGGAACTTTACTATTCATGAGAATCTGACTTCAGTTTACTCTTATTATGTTACATATGTATACATGACGACCCAACTAAGGAAGAGAAAGATGGAAGAGTTTGATAGCTTTAAAATGTAACAATATGGATATTGATAAAGAAAAAAATTAACATCTATATAAAGTATACAGATAAAATTGAATAGCAGAATTTGCAGTGACATAAATGATTTCTTATTAGTTTATGGATTATTGTTTACTTGTTTCTTGAATGCAACAATGGACGAAAAATCTTCAGGTAACAATTTTACCTTATTGGTTTGTTTTTTTTTAACAACAATTGTTGAAATATATAATATAATTGATAAATCAAAAAGCTATACATAGATAATTGTAGTAATCGTTGTTATCATTTTATAACCTAAACTTTTCATTTTTATGAATATATAAACTTTATAAATGTCATCTGGAATTATAATTTATAAGAAATATTTTATATTATAAATTAATATTTTTTGATTTATAAACTTTCCCAAACTAATCTCTGCTTCAGTATGTAACAAATGTGGGTTTTATAGATAATGCCATTTCTACACAAAAGTCATTACCATCTTCTTATGATCCTGGTTGGAATGACACGCCAAAATGGGCATCCCCATATGCAGGAAATACAAATACATCTACAAAAAGAATACTGAACAAACGAGTTCCATTTCCTTTAATTTCTGGGGAATCAGCAAGAAACAATATTGAATATCAGTCTCATACTGCAAACATGCTATTACCACCTCCTACTTCTTTAGGTTTGAAGACAGCACCTCATGCACCTTTAATAACTCCTTCTGATGCAAACACTCAACTTCCTTGTATGGTAACAAAGCTTGACAAACAACAGGCTCTAGTTGATACAATGGCAAATTTAGAATTCATAATCGAAAAATATGTGATGGAAAGTAAAATAGATGAAGTGCAAAAGAGATTAGATTTAATGAAATCTTGTTGGCTTGATAATAAATTAAATGATTCTATACAACAGAAAATACTTGACATTTCAAAGGGTGAGTTTAATGTATAATATATAATTAATATATTATTTAATAGATAAAACACATAGAAATTAAAGTAGTATTTATTTAATGTTTTTAGCTTTAAAAGAAGAAGATGTTGATAAAGCAGATAAACTTCATATTGCATTGATGATAGATCACACCAGTTTGTGTAGTGCTTGGATACCTAGTATTAGGCATATAATTTCAGCTTTAAAAGAAAAAAAACTATACTCCAATAATGTGTAGATATATAGAATATAAATCTATGATAAATTAATTTGAAAATTCATTTATTAAAATACAGAGACATTTATTTCATGAGACATATTACTTCTAAATATTTTTTTTTATATATATAATTAGTTCAGTATATACAAACAGTTGGTATAATATATTATATATTTATTTTAAAATAAAATTTGTAAAATTGGAATGCAGCATTTAGATTTTGTTTTTTTTTCAGTTATAATATGCTCCTGATGTTATATCACAAACCTGATACTACAAAATGTTTCACTACAAAAATTGATTATTAATTTGTCTGAACTAATTAAAATCATAAAAATCAAAGCACTTCTAACATTATTATATATTTCAGTTCCATGATAATCACTAACACAGTTTCATAGATAAAAGTCAATGATTGTTGTTGCATCATACTTAACCCTATTCACATTGGATATAACTTATCAATTTATGCTCACGTGTGAAGACTCAACTAACACTTTGTTTAATGAAAGATATTTGCAAAATGCACTATATCATTCATATGATAAATCTTACAACTCATCATTATCACTAGGCTTTGCCAAATTAAAATCAAGTATTTCATCTGAAGTTAAGAAGCGAACATCACTATCTTCAGAAAGCGAAGAATTACCAGTGCCACGTTTGTAAGTTTTTCTTCTTGTAATTATGAAGAATGCTACTATTGAAACAACAATGATTCCAGCCAATACGCCAATAATTAAACCAATAATACCAGGCAGTCCAATGTTTCCACTGTTATGATCGAGTTTTTTAGGTTTTTCTATTCTCACACTTATTTGTGGATCTAATATAAAATATTTATTACGTTATACTTAAGAAATAAATATAATAGCATTAATCCATTCATTACAAGTAATATAATATAATAGAAACTAAATATATTACCATATTGTTTAGTTATTTCAATATGTTTTGTAGTTGTTATCATTGATTTATATGTAGTCTTTGTTGATGATGTTTTAGGTACTGTAATAGGTACAATTACATGAACAACAGTAGTACTCTTCATAGTAGGTTTCACAAATATTTTTGGTTTTGATACTTCTGTTTCTCGTGGTTTTGTTGTATTAGGATCGATATCATCTTTTGGATTTATAAGTATATGACTACGATTAATGGTTGTTGACAAAGTTGTAGTTTCATACTTCACAGCTTTAGTAATATTTGGCAACATTCTTGTAACATTAACTCTGTTTTGATTTGTAATAGTGCTAATGGGAGCTTCTGTAATCTCCTGAGTAATTCCATCATCTGTAAAAGCTGTAAATAATCCTAAATAAGTTTGAAAGATTGTATATATGTTCTTTCTTTGTTTATAAACGTTAAATTAATATATCACAATTATTTTTACAGAATATATTTAAATAATGAATTATTACCAAGAACACAGTATTCTGCATAATCTGGACAACACAGAGAGTATTCTGCACAATCCAATGTACATTGACATTGTTCTACTTTATATACAGGTGGTTCTTCATCTTGTGGTTCAACATTAATCATCTGAGATGTAGGAAAATTGTTACACTTTCCTTGACAAGTTTGTGATGCACTTACTATTTCAACTTGATCTGAAAATTTTGTAATATTTCATAAGCTCTGGCAAAAGTTAAAATAAGCTTAAAAATTAATTTAATTATCATTTTTATTTAATGGATAATATACCATTATTATTAGTTGTCATGGTGGTAGTACCAATATCACTTGTGTTTGTCTCACATTCTTTTCCTTGCAAAATAGCAATATCATCAACAGCAATATCACTTACGTAGCTTGTACCTCGTATACCTTCAATTATTATCTATAGAGTAATTAATAAATAGATGAACTATATAATTGCAAATGAAAGTAGAAACTGTTTATATAACTATATATTATAGTTATACAATTGTGCACTGACCTGAAAATTCTTATCTATTTTCGGTAAAGTAAAAATACCATGTAACCATTGATTTCCTTGATTACCTTCCTTATGAAACATTAACTGTGGGATAATATCAGTTTCTGGTTTGAAATAGACTCGTAAAGCACCTATCGCAGTACCATACATGTGATACCTAGAAGTACATTATTGAAAATTATATAAATAGATTTTTGATATTATTTAGATATTATTTAATTACCAGAATGAAAAGCATCCAGATTCTGTTAATATGGAGTTATACAGAGGGGAAATAATTCTTGCCGTATCATTTACCAAACGTCCAGATGCCTCAATGTAAAGGTAATATCCTGAAGTTAAATAGCAAAAATTAAATTTTATTATCAAAAAGTATATCAAATAAGTACCTTCATTTCCAGCTCCCAATGTATGATCATATGTTGGGCCCGTGCCAATATGCGAGCTCGGTGTTTCGAAATTATGTCGTTGCCAGTCAAAATCATGTAGAGGATCCTGCTCCCACCAGCAAAAATCCGGTTTCTCGAAGTCACATCTTGTAGGTGCAGTCGCGTTTGTATCTATTTCATTTTCATACTCATTTTCCTCGGATATATATACACGTTAAAGTATATACGCCCGAAATATAAAATGTCCAATAATTTATAAAATTACCTCTACAATATGGAGCTGTTGCGTTCCAGTTATGACCATTGCAATAAATTTCAGATGTTCCGATTAAAGTATAACCAGTTTCGCAGAAATACATAAGTATTGCACCATCATATTTTTTTGCTACTAAAGCGTGTTCCGGTGTTTTAGGGAGAGGCGCACATTCTGCATCTATAGATATGCAGAAATATAATTACTTCCAATGTAAAAATAATTATTATAAAATATTAATTTCTTACATTAATAGTTAATCTATATAAACAAATCAAAGTAACACTTACTAACACACACTGGTGTTGGTGTGTCCCACTGTCCATGTATACATGTGGAATATTTGTTCCCCACAAGAGTGTAACCATCGTTACAATTAAATCTAACGATTCTACCTCTAGCCCTTGCACGTACCCTCCCATTTAGTAATCGTACAACGGGACACCGATCTAACAAGGAAGTAAAAAAAAAAATTTCAATGTTATACAGTTACACTCCTATAAAATACGCTTCTATTTTAAAATTTTCGTAAACAGTTTCTCCCCGTAGTGAAGCTTCGATGATCGGTATTATCTGCGAGATTGTATATTGCGTATAATGTAATAAAACATAAGTCAACATTTTTAAAGAATAACTTCAATTGTTAATAAAATTTTGATGATGCGATTAAAAAAAAAAAAGTGACTTACTTTGCTGCGTTTCTTCTGAATAAATAATACATTGGCTTAAACAAATTAATAATAAAGAAAGTATAGTAAACCACCTCATCACTATTATACTTCTGTTCAAATTTATAAAATTATTTAAAATTTAAATAAAAATTATTCTCTCTGTTTCGTATACGCATCGACGTTTAAATTACCCTCCGGCGAGAAATAAAAGATTTTTTTTTTTAGTAATCGTTTGAAAGTTATTAAAATTATTAAGATTTCCTAAATAGAATAGCAAAATAAATCGTGATTAAAACAACGTAGCAATTCCCAAAGATAATAAACCGATCGTTTCCAATGTATGAAAATAGTGTTCATCGATTAAACGGACTGAACGTTTGAATTCAAAAAGAACCTCTCGTTGCGGTGATCCTATTCTTCTAGTGGAAGTAGAGAGATGACTTCCGCTGATGCGAATACGATTTGGTTCATATCTGCTTCCACTTTTCTTATCAGTCCCGACTATTGTCAGGCCTTGAAAGGAAATTCCAGAGAAGGCGTTTCATACGAGATATGTACATAAGTTAGAATATATATACATACACACACATCTTTTATATATAATTCTATTATATATAATCTAAATATATTAGATATATTAATTTATAATCTAAATATATTAAATATAAATTCTATTATATATAAACAAAATTATATATATATATAATTTTAGATATATATTTAGTTCTTTTGTCATTTATTTTATTTAAATTGGAAACTATACTTAGCATTAGTAGATAAAAATTTAAATAATAAAATCTATGATTACTTGTATTAACTGCAACTATTAAACTATCAGACCTTTAATAAAGTATATATGTCATGTATTTCATGAATTACATGTCATAAAATTAATCATATATATATCATAATACTTTACAATATAATGTAAAATAACATTAAATTATTATATAACAGAATAAAATGACTATTAATATCTACAGATTCATTTTATTATTCTGCTTTAATTATATGAATCATGGAAACAATAGTAGACTACTTCATTCTAGCATTAATTAAGTCTATTTTGAAGTTGATGGTTTCCAAGGTATAATTTTTGGTTTTGTTGTTGTATAAGGCATGTAAGCCTTTGAGGTACCAGAAAAATTTTGTTCATGATCTAACATCCATTCGTATTTTGGTCTTGATGGATCCTGATGGGGTGGCAAGTCAGTCTTATAATGTAACCATCCAAACCATTCTGGTGGAACTTGTGAACCATCATAATTTAATCCTACATGTTTTGAATATATGACCCATCTGTTACGACCTAAAATTCATTTCAATCATATCATTTATACATAAAAAAAATTAATTTCTTTAATAGTATTATATGTATATGTTTTTTTTTAACTCTTACCGACAAAATACATATTATTCTCATAATATTTATTCCCATATTTATCTTCACCAATCAGGACTCCTGATTTTAATTCATCAGTTCTTATAAACACAACAAATAATATAAAAATAAAATATATAAGAATATATCATCGTAATTACATGACAAATTTTCTGTGTTATTATATTAAATTACTTATTTACTTACTATTATTACACATTAAATTACCACATGCAGTATCACTTTTTAAATTATAATTTGATTACATAATGAGATTAATATTTAGTAAAAAGTTTAATTTCGATATGAGATGGAACTGCATATGATAAGTTTCACTTATTTATTAAATTCAAAGATTCAAAATAAATTACTTGACGTAAAAAACTTTACAATTGATACACAATTCTAAATGAGAAATAGCATGTTTTTTCAGTATATTTCATGTAAATATATATGATAAAAATAATAACCTAAACATTGTCTTCACAGAATTAATAATTCCTTCATTGTGTTTTATTATTTGGAAGAACCTTCTGATCTTATCCAAACCTAACAATTTCGCCATATTTATTATGCACTTTGGGAATATAACATCAACGTATATAACAAACGGAATTCATCTATCACATATATATTTTATAACTGGACAAAATTGTCTTATATAGATTTTTCGTTCAGAGTGCGCTAAAAGCAAGCTTGATCATGTGATCGGTGCAAGCTAATAAATTAATTTTATGTTAAATTCATTAAATTAAATTATTAATGTTTTTCCCATCGAAGCCCGGAATATTCTGGGCAAAGTATTTTTATTGTTACAATCACATGCTAGGATAATCTTGATAAAGCATAGTTATAGTCGTATATCGGAATATTCCTGTTATGAGCATGCGGCTATTATTAAAAAGTGAACACGCAGCATATTTTATTGTATACAAAAAATATAAGTAAAATATAAATTTCAGATTCTTAATCAATAAGATTATGGTCTCTAAGCAATAATCGATTTACTGTATATTGTTATATGCAATATTAATAAGATATCTATACTTACAATTTTTACAACAGGAAAGAGAACATATCTACAAAACTTACTTTCTATTTTCTTATCTAGATACTTTAAATTTTACTAACACACATGCTCTCTTACGCTCTTTTAATTACAAAGTACAAATTAAAGGCTGAAATTAATTAGGACGGGTGGTAATTGTATTATAACTTATTTACTTTAATAAAATTTTATTATTTTGATACATAACAAAATTCTTTAAGAATTAGAATTAGCATTGGGTCCACGCCGACGTCCGAAAGTTTGAACAACATTCACGAATCTGCGATTGTATTGAATACGTCTCTTGGCACGACCAGTCTTCTTTTTACTTTTTTCTTGCTTTTCAACCTGAGAAAATATATTTAATAAGTTTATTTGAAGAGTAGATTTATTTAAATGAATATCGCAGATTCATGAAAAGTTAAGTTGAGGTTCAGTACTTAACTTCACTTTAATCTGCTTTTATTATTGCACTAATTCTTTTTTATAATTTGATTAATACAAATTATAATTTAGATTCAATAGTGCATAGTAAATATCAAATTATAATTTACCTTAGGAGTTTGCGCCTTTACTTTTCCAGCACGTGCTAAAGAACCATGGACTTTACCTAAAAAAAGGAATGTTTAAATGATAAACAATAAGTAATTAAACTGAGTTAAAATCAACACTACAATTAACTTACCTCCAAGTAAAGGGACTATTAATTCAAGGGTGTGAAATGGAAGATCTCCAACAATAGCTTCATTTTCTAATAGACTGCCAGCACAATAAAGATTAAACTCAACATTTCCAATGTTTTCTAGTGCTGCCAGTTTTTCCTGCAAAACAAAATAATATTCTACATTTATAACAAGTTTTCTTGATAAATAGAACATGTTGAATATCAGATTAATTTTACACAAATTGATGAAGTTGTATAATACTTTCTTAAAATCAAAAACAAAGCCTTAAAAATGTATTAAATAAAATTTGAAATATTAAATGCCAGTCATCAGTAACCCATCAGACGTTAAATGTGTTAAATAATTGTTGAAAACTTAAGACAAGGTGTACAAACAATTTTTGTTCATACACAAATTAAATAAGTTTTCTTATTAGTTTAGCATTATTGCTCATTCTAACATTGCAAATAATACATTTGTTAGATTATCATTTAATGCGATCACTATATCTGATATTATAGGATATTAAATAAAAATGTAGATAAAACCCTCAAGTGAAGATGTCTTATCTATAAGCTTTACTTAGCAAAATGTGCAAAAATGGCTGGAATCAGGAATCACATACTTTATGATTTAAATTCGCAATTGAAAAATTCAAAATTAATCATACTTTAATTTCCAGAATGGTTTCATCGTTCTGGCAATCGACGACATGTGTTTGCTGGCCACGAATTTGGAGCTGCATGGTTGTGTAATCTAAAACATAAAATTTATAAAGTGAATGCACGTGTGAAACTTCGAAGTTCGACATAACCGATCTACTCATTCAACGCCACGTGTATCAAAATTCTTATAAAATAAACAATTTAAAAAGAATGTAAATGTGTATGTGTATGTGAAATAAGATATAAGAAAATTAATTTCTAGTTTAAGTACATTTAAGGCAGAAAGAAATGAATTATTAAAACATAACGAAATACTTGCCTTGTACAACGCAATACACAACTAGAAAGAAGCAAAACAGGAACTGACTCTGGCTTGTCAATTGACGGCACACTTCACGATAGTGAAAAGTCACAATATTAATCTATTATTATCGATTATGATTTATAAAATACGTTGAAACGTATACGATTTATCTAATTTATTTTTTAACAGATTAAACAAATGATATAAATATCCAATAAACTTTAGTAGTGTTCTATAAACCTTGAATGAACCATGTCTAACAACATAACAAATAGTGTAATTTCCGGTTATTGTTACCAACCACAATTAAATTATCAGATAACTTCAGTGACATTCGGGAGTTTAGGGTTATTTATTGTATTTATACTATAATCTACGAATTAATTTTAAGTAGACAGCTTATAATTTTTATTATAAAATTGTAATTAACAATTTTTATAAAAATTAATATTATTAATATTAATTGTTTTTTAATTTAGGCATGATATGATGGCTCGTTTTAAAGGTTGGAGATATGGAGTTTTTGTGGGAAGTTTTGTAGGAGTGATTGGATTATATCTTTACTCTATATTAATTCACCCTATGATGAATATTGATCATTACAGTATGTATAAATTGTAATTCATTTAAATTATTTGAAGCATTATTAATGGTTGTTAATCTTGAAATGTTTATTTTAGAGGCGATAAGAGAACACGCCAAAACACAACTTCCTCGTGATAAAGTCATTTAATAAATCGATTTTATTGATTGCTTTGTGTAAAATTAAGTAAAATATAGTATATCTTACATAATAACCAATGAAATAATTAAATTATATATGATAGAGCATTGATAATAAAAGTATTTTGAAAAGATATAAATCTAATGTAATTTTTAATAATCTTTATCAAATATTGTTATATTTAAATAATAACAAAATTAAATTGTTTGCAAAAGTTTTTATAACAACTAGATATTCTTTGTTTTTTCTTATTTATTAAATATATGGAAATCAGCTAACTTCCCCATAAAGTTTTTATTTACTGTAGTAAAAAATTCTGAATATGTACAAAATTTAATTTTTGTAAATATAACATTGTTTTGTTAAAAATCATCATCGCATACATCAAGGAAGACATCGAATGCTTCACGGTTACAATTACCATCTGCAGTGAACACATACTTGTGAAATGTTCCATCCATACATATAGCTGAAAAATAAAAGGACATGTATTTAATATTATATTAGTAAAAATTAAGAATTATGCAAACAATAAGCATTACCTATCACAGAACTTCTTCTACCAAATGCACAAACACAAGCACATTCTGGTGGTACCGTAAATGTAGCCAATGCCCACTGACTTTCAACATAATTTCCCAGAAATCCCATCTTTGAAAAACTATAAAGAAGTCAATCTTTTAAGGCTTGCATCATATTTGATTCAGAAGTTAGTTAAGTGTATTCACATACGTAGATCTTCTGTTCAGATGAGTATCTTTTAAAGCAAATATATGTACAGTTCCCTTGTCACTTGATACACAGAGGAATTCTGAATCTCTACTAAATGTTATACTAAAAGAATCGCAAATTAGAAAGAATTGCAATGTGAAGATATATGATACATATATAATTTTAAGTAATACCAATATAATGTAGCAGGATCCGCACCTCTTCTTAACTCAACAAGTAAATGTCTACGTAAAGAATCCCATACTCTAACTAATGTACCCTGAGCAGAAGCAGTTGCAACCATTGTTCCACTTCCATTAACAGCAATACAAGCCAATGCACCCTAATATCAAAATTTAAACTTAAAATTTCTTTTTTATATTTATTTATTATATTTACAATAGAGTTAAATTAATACCTGATGGGCTGCAAGTGTGGCAGGAGCACTAGAACTTCCTGCTTCTGTAGCACCTAAATCTATTAATTGTACACTACCGAGTTTGTGACCAGGGAAAGCTAATAATTGTTTTTGTGCTGTTGCTAGAGTAGCTACCTCTACTAAACCTTTAGGATTGTCTCTTGTTTCCAATGTTAATAATCTTCTTGTAGGCGTAGGAAACGAAAAGACATGTATCTCTCTTTGAAGAGCCACTATCATTCTAAATCATAAAAATATTCTTGTAATTTCTATTACATTAAATAGTTTTTAATCATTATAAATATGTGTAAAGTAAAAAAAGTTTTTGCAGCTTACTTGTCTCTACGTAATCTAACAGCTTTAATTGGACTAGTAAAAGTAATTTCCATTACAAACTTTTTAGAAAGATCATCATAAATAAGAACAGTATTTTCTGCAAATCTTGGACGTGTTCCTCCACCCACTATAGCAATAACATTTGTTCTCCAAAGCATTTCTCCAATTGATATGCTACCCATAAGATCTTGTTCAAAGTGAGCTTTTTCGACTAAAGGTTCTACATTATATATTCTTAAACCAGATTCCATACAACATGTAAAACATCCTAAATAGACAGTAAAGTAGTATTATATTATTTTTAAAAAGTATCGTATAATGCAATTCAGAAAATTTATTTTGATGTCAGAAATAAAGAATTCATTTCATTAATTCAAAACAAAAATACGTACCTTGATCTTGATTAAATCGTAAGCCAAGAATACCTCTTTTTCCTACCATTATTTTTTTTTTTTTCAACAAGCTATGGTTTTTCTAACATAAGTCTTTTTGAGTCGTCGAAATAAATGTTTGTGTTCGTTTCCAAATTTACATGAGCTGATATATCAAGTTACAAAACAATCTTATTTATTAATGAGTATTTTCATTATTGTAATAATAGTTGTTAGAGCTAATTTTTTCAAGCGTGATTATTGGTCTCATGCTACAAATTGAATTTGTATTAATATAACTACCAATAAACGTTTAGTATAATTTTCACTGTTAACATTGACGTTCATGAAAACGCAGGTTAATACCTTTGTTTCCATAGGTATCATGCGACTGCGCAATTAGTTCGTATTTTTTGAATATATAATAATGTATAGAAGATAGATGACAAGCTAATTTTATTACATTAAATAATATACTTTTTGTTTTTATTAAATATTGGGTAAAATTATAATATGTTTAACGTATCATAATAAAGGTTATAATATTATAATTTTTGGGATGGAAAAATATATATATATGTATACAAGTTAAAAAAAAAAAAATTTAATTAACAGGATTTGCAAAGAGCTTTTACATGACCCTTTAAATTATATAAAACATGTTATAAACTGTTTGAACATGATATAATGTTGGCTTTTCTTTCAAGTAAAAACAATTAATAACAGCGATATAAGATTAGGGCATGTATAAACTTTTCTGCATGAAAACTTGTAAAATAACCATTTTTATATAATATAATATAATTTAATAACTTTATTCATATGGATTTAATAATAGAAGTGCAGTTTTAGTAATTCAGAAATCTCAATTATTTGTTGAAAACAGTATGTATTCATGATCAGTCCAAATTGTAGCACATTTTTAATAAGTTTATTTTTTTGTGTACAATATTTTAGACTTATTTAGATACCCCTTGTGTCTGTTTTCTATCTTCTATTATTGGGTGCTAATATTAAAACACATTATGGTGTTGAGATGGAATACTTAATCCAATGCAGCAGCACCAGAAATAATTTCAATCAATTCTCTAGTAATTACAGCTTGTCGTGTACGATTAAATGTGAGAGTTAGCTTATCAATCATTTCTCCTGCATTTTTACTTGCATTGTCCATGGCAGTCATACGACTGGATTGTTCACTGCAGGCTCCTTCTTTCATTGAATAGAATAATAATGATGCCAATGAGAATTCTAAATAATTTTGTATAACATCATCATCAAGTGAATCATAAACACTTAACTTGGGAGCACTTAGTACTGCATTTTTATCAAATAAAGGCAGTTGTTCAACATTATAGGATACCACAGATTTGAATTGGTTGTATACAATACGACCAGAACCAAAAGTATAACTGTAAATATTATATAAGTAACAAATTTGAAGAATATATATAAATATACATATATTGAACAATTACTACATACCCACTGTTCATGATTTCTATAGCAATTTTTGATGCATCATTAAAAGTAGGTGGCTTACGACCTACTTCAGATGCAACAAATAATATATTCTTAGCAAATAAACGTGATAAAATTGCACGTGATTTTTCTCCAACACAAATAATCTTTGTATTTTCTCGTTCTGCAGAATCTGCTAATAAGGCATCTCTGATATTACGTGAAACACCAGTATGAACTGCACCACATAAACCACGATCACTGGTTATTGCTATAACTAGCTTCTTTGGTTCTTCAGGTGGTGCAGAAATTTCAGCTTGATCGTAAAATATTTTGGTGCCAATGCCAAGTGGACGAGCCTGTTTTAAATCACGTTCTGCCCTACTGTATTTAGCAGCAGAAACCATCTTCATGGATTGTGTGATTTTTTGAATATTTTTTACAGATTTAAGACGTATAGAAATGGCTTGAAGTGTTGCCATACCTCGTTGTTGTTGCTCTTGCTGCTGTTTTGCAGCAAGGCGAACTATTGAAGACATACGATTGCAAAACATGTTTGTTTAATTGTTAGCCCTGCAATATTATAAAATAGATAAATAGGGGATCAGTTTTATTCACATTACATATTATACATTCATACATTTACTGGATTATATGTAAAGATATTTCTGAATTGACTGTCAATCATTTTGAATGTAATGTATGGGCAAATAAATTGATTACTTAAAAATTGACATCATAACAAAATGTACAACATTACATAATGATTAGCAAATAGTATCACTTATATTTCATAACAGATTTTAATTTCTACAACATTTTTGGGTGATAAATTGGGCATTTATGTAACTATCGAAAATCAAATATGGCAATATCAATTCCGTTTTCAAAGTTTTGAAAATACTTTGTTTCTAAGCGAGCTACAAATTTTTTTGAATATTTTCAAGTGAAAAAAGAATTTATTTAAAAGCAAGAAAACTTACCAGTAAAAACAATTAATCGAATTATATAAATTTGGAACTACCACAGCTCGTCCACTATTCTGGTACAGAACAGTAATTCATGAAACAGACACAATCTACACCATACTTCTACATAGTCAATGTCTTGCTCGATATTCTTCATCCTTATTCGACGAAAGTTGAGATTGCGCGTTCGATTAAATAGTGATAACAGAATGGCGCTAATTTTAAATGAAGAATTAAATGTTTTTAATAAATATTACATTGATAACAGTCAAGTTATATACGATTTTTAAAGTAATTGAGGAGTATCATAGTCATCATTATATAGAAAATATTTAAACAAATACATATATTGTCCAAAAATGAAGAAAAAATTTACATTTATTACATAGGATAAAAAAACCTGTTGGTATCACTGCTACTGTGGTCATTAAAAATTTTGTATGCGGTCTGTTACATTGTATATAAGTACACATGTTTTCGTATATCTAGATTTAGTTTAAAATGTTGTGTTTTTTCTAAGTATTTTTAAAAAGATATTTATTATGGAGAGTGAAAGTAAAACTAGTTTAACATCTTTAGTTGAAGATGAAGACAAATTACATATGGAAATTGAACTTATCAATCCTGCAATTGAAAATATTTCTATAAATCCTATTTTTATAAAAGAGACAGAAAATAAACCAGCACAAAGTTTTAATAATGAAACAAATGTAGATATAATCCAAAGGCCTAACATTACAAATAATACAAATGAGATGTTTATTGATCATGCACTAAATGTAGATGTTAGTATTCTTTCAATGTTTTTAATTAATATAATATAACAATAAATTATAATATAAAATTATATTTACATTATTTTATTTAATACATATATATATATATTCAATGTTATAGGAATCAGGCATATCTTTTGAATTAAATATAGAAAAGACAGAATCAAATTTATGTGAGAAAACTGAAGTATACAATCTAGATTCAACTTCTAAAAATACAACAAATGATTCTTTTTGTAGTTACAATTGGACTGTTTCATCAAAGTTGATATGTGCTGCTACTAAAGAATATCAACCAACTGCATTCTGTGAGAATTTTACAAAAGGCTGCCAATGGTCTCCAGATGGTACATGTTTATTAGTACCATCAGAAGATTTTAGAATACGCTTATATGAGCTTCCTACAACATTGTATTCTGGTAAAATACCATCAAATTTTACAACATTTGATCTTAAAGCTGCTTTAGTTGTTAAGGAAGGAGGACTTATATATGATAGCTGTTGGTATCCTTTCATGAATTCATGGGACCCTGCAACATGTTGCTTTCTTAGTACTAGTAAGGAAAGTCCAATACATTTATGGGATGCATTTACAGGAGAATTACGAGCTACTTACAGAGCTTATAATGAGTTAGTATTAATTGTTGTGCTTTTAATTCTTAAATTAAAGTGAATAAATTAAAATATTATCCATTCTATAGCGTCGATGAAGTAAAAGCTTCCATTAGTGTTCAATTTATTGATTCTGGTAAGCAAATTTTGTGTGGTTTTAAAAATACTCTACAAATTTTTGATACAAACCGTCCTGGACGACAAATTGCAACTATTAATTTTAAGAAAGATTTTCCAAATACTAGTGGATTAGTATCTTGTATTCGTGAAAATCCATTAATGCCAGGCTTGGTGGCATTTGGTACATACACCAAAAGTATTGGTATGCATTATATTTATAGAATAGTATATTTATGTCTTTTATGATAGTAAAATTATGTTTTTTTTTTAAATTTCACTCACAAGTTTATTTCATTTTATGCTCTTTTTATATTTAGGGCTTTACAAAGATACACCAATCTGTACTTTCAAAACAGCAAATGGTGTGACGCAAGTTGAATTTAGTCCGTGTGGAACTAAGTTGTACTCTGCTGTTAGACGTAACAATGAATTTTTATGTTGGGATCTTCGTAATCCTGGTGTTTTACTTTATTCTTTTCAAAAACGGAAAGCAGATACAAACCAAAAGATACAATTTGATATCACAAATGATGGTCATCATGTAATATCAGGTATTATTTCTCAATAAGCTGTTAAGAATTTGAAAAAATACAAGTTTCATATGCTATTTATTTAATAGGAGGTACAGATGGAAAAATTATTATTTGGGAATTATTAGAAACTGAAAATCATGATGAAGATGTGAATCCAAAATGTGAATTTAAAGTATCTGAAGATTGTGTGAATGGTGTAAGCGCACATAAAAGTTTGCCTATTCTAGCAACAAGTTCAGGACAGAGAATTTATGACACTGAAGAAGTAAAGAGAGATAACAGTGTCAGATTATGGTGGTTCAATTAATTAATTATATCTGATATAAATTTCATTTTATTATAGATTCAGTAATAATATACTTATATTATTTATTAGAAAAATTATCAAAAATATATCATCATACTTTCATTATTAACAATTAGTTTTGCCAAAAACAATTAATATTAATAAATCATATATTTAATTAGAAACAAGTTTGACAAAATGTAATGTAATATTGATCTAAGCAAGAAAAATAGATGAAAATATTAAAATAGTTGATAAGTGAAACAGTATATGTACAAAATTTATACAATACACGTTATTAAAGTATATGCTTATTAGAATTTCTGACAGATCTCCTCACTCTAGCAGGAACTGAAATTGGATACAATTATTAGTTACGTACGAAATAATGAATTTATATATTACTTACTCTTTGGAGAATCCCATGAAATCAAATCTGCATTGGGCGAAGGAGCTTCCATAAATGTAACATTTTCTTGCAAATAGCTTAGGTTCAATTTACCTTCACTACGTCTAACATGCGGTGTCATTGGATGTATGACTTTATTTTCTACACAGGCACTGCAATCTTCAGCTAAGACAAAGTGTTATTATTTTATAAATAATAGATTAGTTTTTATTCCATCATATTATTTTTTTATTTTTACCATTAAATTTCACACTTTTTCGAGAGGATCTTCTCAACTCCTTTTTTGCATTTGTTTGTGTGACATTGAAGGATTCATTTTTTATAAGAAGTTCCTTTGCTTCCAACTTATTTGACATTTTTTGTGATCCTTTTTTTAACTTTACAGGACTCCTATTTTCCTTTTGGTTATCTTTATCTTTCTCATCACTTGATTCCTAAATAAAATATATTGTTAAATAGAATTAAAATGAGATATGCTAAGATTTTTTAACATATACTAATATCATATATTACTGCACCACATAAAATTCATTTATAACTTACTGTAATATTTGTTTTCCTACTTCTTGTAGACATTCTTCTTAATGAGTTTTCTGTTATAACAGTTCTGTTTCTAAGAGTTCTCGTGTTTGCTTTATTTTCTGCAGGTTTCTCTAATGACATGTTCATTAATATGTTATCGATTTTAGGTGAAGTATCTGTCACAAATTGTTCACATGTTTGAAGGTTTACAAGAATATCATCTTCTTTGTTAGTTACACTCGATGAAAGTAATTGATTAGTATTGAATTGTAAGTCATTTTCTGAATCTTGAAAAGAATTATCATCAAAATTAAGTTTCTTTTCAGTTTTTATCTTATAATTTATATATTCAGGATCTAAGTCATAATTCTCTATTCTAGCTAATCTGGCAGCCAGATCCAAATTGTCTTGGACTTCTTCATCAATAGGCACTTCATTTAAAACTACATGGTCGTTAAAGTTAACTTTCTGCATAGATTTTGTTAAACGTAAAGCATTTATTGAAAAATCATCTTTACGTTTTAAAATGCTCTTACTAGGTGTTTGTTTAGAGTTAATATATGATATAGAATCATCCAGTTCAATTTTTGGAGTTTTACACATTTGACTTATTTTCATTAAAGTTATTGGAGTTTTTATAGCTTTACATGATTCTGATAAAAGAGTTTTATGTAATAAACTTTGTCTAGAACTGGCTCTTTTAGCAGAAACAGATAATTCATCCTTAATGTCCATAGATTTTAATCGTCTAGTATTATTGTTGATTGAGACCCTATTTTTGTTTTCTATATTGATATTGTTTATGGAAGTTAAAGATTCATTTGTGTTTTCATTCGTATTTTCTTCAAACATATTCGAATTATCTATATTATTTTTCATTTTTTGTTTTGCAGCCAAGATAAAAGCATGGACTGAACTTTTTTTTTTGGGTACAACTTTCTTTTTCGACACTACTTTTTTTTTAGGTTTAACTTTGGTGACAGCTATTTCTTCTTCTTCCCAACCTCTAGAACGAAGTTTTTCTAATGCTTCAAATCGTGTATCACAATTTATTACTTCCATGTATGTCATATCCCAGAATCCTTGTAAATCTTTGCAAGTAACTAACATTTCTCCCTTACCAGTCTCACAATCTGATACCAGTTGTCGAAACCTTTCAAACTTTTTATTTATTAATAAACGTGTTTGTCCTATAGCTTGATTAATTTGATATTGAACATCTTCTGTAATATCTGACTCTGCTTGTATATCTGCCCACTTCTTGCAAAGTTCATTAAGCCTGTCTATTTCTTTTTTTAATATAAAAGCAAAATATAGTGCGGTGCGCTCTTCTTCTTCAATTGATATGTTAAGAGTTTTCATAACAGTATCTTTTGTAGGAATATCATTAGATGGAGAACCAATACCACGGCGTATTTGTTGTTCCTTTCTCGCATTACTTTTACCACGACTTGATACAATGTATGGGGAAAAAAATACTGGATCCTTAGGTACATTTGTTTCGGTTAATGTGGTATCACCAGTCTCTAAAGAAGACGTTACTTTTGTTTGACTGTTATCCATATTTTTAGGAGACTTGTTCTTAGTTTTATTCTTAGAGATATTTTTGGGAAATGAAGTTTTAATTTCAGTATTGCTTGAAGTTGTGGATGTTTCTTTTCCCGTCATAATAGTTGAAATATCGCCGGGTGATGATATCTTTTGTGAATGACTGTCATTGGAAAAAGTATTATTTCTAAGAAATTCTCCTTTTTTATCAGGACAGTCATATTTCATCTCATCATCATCAGATGACAAGTATAATTTTATTCCTTCGACTGAACCATTTATTCTATTAATATTAGGTATTTGATCATTTATATTATCCGTTGCTACATCATATTCTTGATCCAATAATTCTGATTTTTCTTTCAATAAAGATATTTTTGCTTTATTATTCACCGTTTTCATTGGCGTAGAACCTTTTACAGGTGTATGTAACATAGTTACACGACCAAACAAAGGCATACTTTTTACTCCACTTGGAGCAGTGAACTTATAATTACTAGGTGCAAAAGATTTTTTTTCATCTTTCACAGATATTTGCTCATCTTTTACATTATTTTTTCCTAATACTTTTTCTTGTTTTTTCCCCGTAGCATTTTGTTTTGGTACTATCTCTGTAGGTAACTCTTGTTTTCTAAGAAGACGTTTTTCAGTAGCTCTGGTTATTCTTTTTGGAGGTGATATAGGTCTTGTAATTTGCTTAATATTATGAAAACATGATTTGGTATGAGGAAGTATACTAGAAACTTTTATTGGAGGAGAGTAATAATTATGATGTACTATCCCCACTTTGAAGGAAGGTTTTTTCTTCTTTTGTTCCATTTTTTTAAGTCTATCTCGTTCAGCTTTCCATTTCAGTAACTTGCAATACATGGTATCCTTATCATCTAAGCAACAAAAATATATTTTTATGAAAACGTAATTTAATAATCAGTGCAAAAAAGCTATAAAATTATAGTGTAAAATTAATATAATCATAGATCATATAATGGAATAATGAGAGTATTTAATTGATTTTTATAATGTCATATTATTATTTTTGGAAAGAAATTAATTAATAAAAGTAAAAAATAGTTTCTATTTTTTTCGATAATTTTGACAGGACCTGCTAACACATTTCATAGGTTCTTATAAATTACATCACACATATCTTATACATCTTATATATAGTCATTCGATGATCATTGAAATTCGTTTTATTGTAAAAATTATACACATTACCTTTCGTGTCCACATCAGCTACTTCTAATTCTCGTTTTTTTGAAAAATCCTCGGCCCTTTGTTCTTTACGCTTCATTTCACATATTCTAGCACGAATAGCTCGATTGTTTCGTATGTTTCCGAAACCATTATTTGCTTTATATTGATCTTGATAATTAGCCATATTATATGTCAATAAATAAAATTTGTAAGTATTTTTTTATAAAATACAAGTTTTAATAATAGAGTTTAATCCACGAACACTTGATAAACTCTCGTCAGTTTACTGGAAGTACAACTGAAATTATTTTGAAATGTAACATTGCGTATGAATTGTTTGATGTAACGCATTTCTGGATTGGTCAATAATAAACTCATTTCCCAATGATGGAGTCCTTTTTATTTAAGATTCTACCAATCAGAGAGAATATTTTTTGTGCTGCAAAATGTAACGCCATCTGTTCCACAAGCGTCGCAATAAGTTTGGAATAAATTTAGCGCCAATGCATTTTCATCGCTTTTATGTTGAATTACTTAGGTTTGCCTTTATTAATTTCTTGTTATTAAATCAGTTACATTTATTGTTTCTACTTTATATGTTACTTGTATATATATTATGATTTTAGATTAAAAATTCTTAAATTACTAGATGTTGTGGATGATGTAGTCATATTAATAGCTGCCAATCATAAGTCAATTTTTCATTTATTAAATGATTGTATGCATACTGTACAGCCTGTCAAAATGAATTTGCTTTTACCAACAGCATGTACAGATAATTTACAAAAACTAACTGAAATTGAAAACAGAGTATTATCTAATAATCAGAAGATTGAAGAAGAAATGATTAATTATAGTCTTAATTTGTTGAGGAAATTATACAAAGTAGCTGCTGAAATGGCTGATAATAAAATACAAAAGGTATACAAATTTAATATTTTACTTTGGAATGGAGAATTATATTATGCATTACAAGATTTTAATTTGTATATATTGTCATTATAGTTTGACGAATTGCTAATGGAAAAAGTTGTATTATTAGCTTACATGGGTCATAAGAGACAACGCAGTCCGGTTTTAAAAGTTTTACAGTAAGAAATCACAACAAATTTGGCTACATATGTTCGTAATGAATTACCAGAAGTTTGGACACAATATAAAACAGATTTACAATCAACGTATTGTAAACGAATGCAGCTTTTAGTAACAGTATGTGAACTTGATTGGGCTGTCCAATGGAATATCAGTGTTCAATTGCTTGGTACAGACCTTCATCGTGGTACAAGTTTGATAAATAATTTGCTCAGATTGTTCATATTATCAATGAATAATATTTTTCTTAAAAGGGTATTTATTGTTTTTTAGGCAAGCCTTCCTTTCATGGAAACTGTTGATTGACAATTTTGCTTTAGATCCTCAAGAACTTGGAACTACAAGAAGAATAAAATTGTTATGTATACCATTAAATGCAAAAAATAGTAAGACTGAATTAATAGCACTTACTAAACTGGAAGTTTGGTGGCATCTGATCATTAAACTTTATAAAGATATTGGAAAATTTGTTGACCCTGTGATAACGCAATTTTTGAACTTTTGCTTTGGTCCTCTTGGAGATACACCATTACTTTCATCTAAATGCGATGTTGCTTCATCCGGCAAGAGATTTTTTAAAACAAAATTAGTTGCTGTGTATGCTTTATCTCAACTGCTTGTAGCAAAACAAGAAAAGCATATGCTTTATACGCCAATTTTAGAAGAAATGCTTCCACATTGCATATGTGATACAGTTTTTCAACAGTGTTATAAAAATATTATACATAGCGTTGGAGAAGCTTTACTTATTTTAAGCCAAATTGATGATAAAGAGATGAAAAATAGATGTCAAGCAGGGAAACTTCTATGGTCTAGTTTATTTAATTATGCTCAAGAATCACAAATAGAAATAAAGGTGAGAAACAAAAATATTAATTCTATACTTTTTCCTGTATATATATAATAATTAAATATAATTTTCAGGATCTCGTTTATAAAGACATTTTATTAGTAATAAACGAATTGATAAATCATATTGCTGATAAACCAATGATCCAAGATCTGATTCTTGATGTTATCATAATTGATCTACCTAATTTTAATAAGGATATCCAAATCCACAGTGGAATGTTGTCTGATTTATTGTTTAAACTTTTTTCAACATCAATACTACAAAAAATAAAGAAGTGAGTATTATTTATATGTATATATTTCTTGTTTACAAATAAAACAGGAAATAAGTTAAGATGAATTGATTTTACCATTATATTTAATTTAAAGGAATCATTGTAAAGGACTTAATTGTTTACTATGGGAATGTATTAAACCTAAAATTGAGAATGAGTATGGTTCAAATACATTGGACTTCTTGAGTCAACGTAGAAGATAAATCCACGTGAGATAATTAAATTTAAGCAGAAAGCAAATCATTTTATGTTTATATCTTTTATTATCCTGATTTTTTAGGACTGTTATACCTGAGATATGGTGCATTGTAGCAGAAATATTAACAAAATATATGGAAAATTCATGTAACATCAATGAAGGCAATGCTGCTCAACATAATTTTAAGACTACAGAGTATATTTTAAAATTTCCATTTTCGAATATATTTTTGAAGGATTTAAAACAGGTTTTTGTATCTATATAATTACATATTTAATAACACTATAAATCTAATACAAATTAATAAGTATATTTAAACACAATGTATTAACAGGTTGAAGAAATTAGTGGGACTTGGAAAAAATTATATAAGCAGTTCGATTTACAAAGAGATTTGATCGTCACAGTAACATCTAATGAAATACTGTTAAGTACCATAAAAATGATGCAGTGTTGTTTAAATAAACAATGATAGAAAGACGTAACGAGGTAGGACCTGATAAGCCTGCATACATCAGAGTATTGAGTCGTTATTGTTTGATTTTATCAAAGCCTGTCATTTTTAATTGGTCTGTTACACAATAGAATAATGTAAGGTAACAAGTAGATGGTAGGATAAGATATTTGGATTTACAAGTTGCTACAAAAACAAGGGATGACCATATTTTCTTCATGGTTTATACGGATCAAAGGTTACCAAGCTATTAGAGGATATTGTAGGTTGGTTAAATCATCACGCGAACGAAGTTATCATTTTAGATTTTCAACATTTTTACAATTTTTCGGATATGAATTATTGTCGTCTTATTGCGAAAATAAATGATATTTTTGTGAGAAATGATGTCCAACGTTTTCTTTCTATCATATGTCTTTATGTCGGCTTACTTCAAAAAGATATCAAGTTTTTATCATTTATAGAAACGTTTACGCGATGAATTATGCGAATTTGTGGTCAAGCGCTCTCTGGCCAACACCTTAGCCAAATATTGTATTTGTTGATCAGCTCGTAAATTTTTTAAATGATGAACTTCTAAAACGTTTACACGATATCCCTTTAGTATCGCAATATCTCTTAACTCCTAATATATCGTACGTTATGAAGCATTTGTGTGGAAATGTACAGTCAGATTTAGCGCCAATATGTCAAAAAATGATTCTCAGTTGGATAAATCAACACAAATCTGGATCTAATGATTTAAACATTGTTATAGCTGATTTCATATCTGATCAAAATTATTTATTTCCGAAGACAGTTATTCAAACTAACCTAAAACTTTTAAAAAATTTGTAGATTTGTTTAAGTTTTCACTATAAAAGCAGATTCAAATTTATTCTAAGTAATTTTTAGAAACTTTTTTTATCAATGGGAGGATCTTGTAACTTTCTACGGTAGTAGAAATCCTTGGAAAGACGTATTTCATGTAGATACATACTATTTATATAATTACAATATACGATATTTACAAAATGTATAAAATTCATTCAATGCTAACAAGTATTAACACATAACAAATATGTAAATGATAGGCAAGGGGGAAGCATGATATTTCAAGTATGTTTTACTAAATAATGCAGAGCTAATTTTTTTGTTGTTGTATATTAAAACATGATATAATATGTTCTAATATACTTGTTTTTATAAAAAATGCATACACCCCTTTCACGCATCTTTTATTCTATTAATGATAGAATCATTATTTTAGGATCATGATCCTAAAAATGGTTCAATATAAACAGTTTTTCAGTTGTAATAAAAATTCAGCCTTATAGTAGAAAAAATATTTCATCATACTTTCATTATTAACAATTAGTTTTGCCAAAAACAATTAATATTAATAAATCATATATTTAATTAGAAACAAGTTTGATAAATTTAATGTAATCTTGATCTATGAAAGAAAAATAGATGAAAATATTAAAATAGTTGGTAAGTGGAAGAGTATATGTACAAAATTTATGCAATACACGTTATTAAAGTATATGCTTATTAGAATTTCTGACAGATCTCCTCACTCTAGCAGGAACTGAAATTGGATACAATTATTAGTTACGTACGAAATAATGAATTTATATATTACTTACTCTTTGGAGAATCCCATGAAATCAAATCTGCATTGGGCGAAGGAGCTTCTATAAATGTAACATTTTCTTGCAAATAGCTTAGGTTCAATTTACCTTCACTACGTCTAACATGCGGTGTCATTGCATGACTTTATTCTCTACAGAGGCACTGCAATCTTCAGCTAGAACAAAGTGTTATTATTTTATAAATAATAGATTAGTTTTTATTCCATCATATTATTTTTTTATTATTACCATTAAACTTCACACTTTTTCAAGAGGATCTTCTCAACTCCTTTTTTGCATTTGTTTGTGTGACATTGAAGGGTTCATTTTTTATAATAAGTTCCTTTGCTTCCAACTTATTTGACATTTTTTGTGATCCTTTTTTTAACTTTACAGGACTCCTATTTTCCTTTTGGTTATCTTTATCTTTCTCATCACTTGATTCCTAAATAAAATATATTGTTAAATAGAATTAAAATGAGATATGCTAAGATTTTTTAACATATACTAATATCATATATTACTGCACCACATAAAATTCATTTATAACTTACTGTAATATTTGTTTTCCTACTTCTTGTAGACATTCTTCTTAATGAGTTTTCTGTTATAACAGTTCTGTTTCTAAGAGTTCTCGTGTTTGCTTTATTTTCTGCAGGTTTCTCTAATGACATGTTCATTAATATGTTATCGATTTTAGGTGAAGTATCTGTCACAAATTGTTCACATGTTTGAAGGTTTACAAGAATATCATCTTCTTTGTTAGTTACACTCGATGAAAGTAATTGATTAGTATTGAATTGTAAGTCATTTTCTGAATCTTGAAAAGAATTATCATCAAAATTAAGTTTCTTTTCAGTTTTTATCTTATAATTTATATATTCAGGATCTAAGTCATAATTCTCTATTCTAGCTAATCTGGCAGCCAGATCCAAATTGTCTTGGACTTCTTCATCAATAGGCACTTCATTTAAAACTACATGGTCGTTAAAGTTAACTTTCTGCATAGATTTTGTTAAACGTAAAGCATTTATTGAAAAATCATCTTTACGTTTTAAAATGCTCTTACTAGGTGTTTGTTTAGAGTTAATATATGATATAGAATCATCCAGTTCAATTTTTGGAGTTTTACACATTTGACTTATTTTCATTAAAGTTATTGGAGTTTTTATAGCTTTACATGATTCTGATAAAAGAGTTTTATGTAATAAACTTTGTCTAGAACTGGCTCTTTTAGCAGAAACAGATAATTCATCCTTAATGTCCATAGATTTTAATCGTCTAGTATTATTGTTGATTGAGACCCTATTTTTGTTTTCTATATTGATATTGTTTATGGAAGTTAAAGATTCATTTGTGTTTTCATTCGTATTTTCTTCAAACATATTCGAATTATCTATATTATTTTTCATTTTTTGTTTTGCAGCCAAGATAAAAGCATGGACTGAACTTTTTTTTTTGGGTACAACTTTCTTTTTCGACACTACTTTTTTTTTAGGTTTAACTTTGGTGACAGCTATTTCTTCTTCTTCCCAACCTCTAGAACGAAGTTTTTCTAATGCTTCAAATCGTGTATCACAATTTATTACTTCCATGTATGTCATATCCCAGAATCCTTGTAAATCTTTGCAAGTAACTAACATTTCTCCCTTACCAGTCTCACAATCTGATACCAGTTGTCGAAACCTTTCAAACTTTTTATTTATTAATAAACGTGTTTGTCCTATAGCTTGATTAATTTGATATTGAACATCTTCTGTAATATCTGACTCTGCTTGTATATCTGCCCACTTCTTGCAAAGTTCATTAAGCCTGTCTATTTCTTTTTTTAATATAAAAGCAAAATATAGTGCGGTGCGCTCTTCTTCTTCAATTGATATGTTAAGAGTTTTCATAACAGTATCTTTTGTAGGAATATCATTAGATGGAGAACCAATACCACGGCGTATTTGTTGTTCCTTTCTCGCATTACTTTTACCACGACTTGATACAATGTATGGGGAAAAAAATACTGGATCCTTAGGTACATTTGTTTCGGTTAATGTGGTATCACCAGTCTCTAAAGAAGACGTTACTTTTGTTTGACTGTTATCCATATTTTTAGGAGACTTGTTCTTAGTTTTATTCTTAGAGATATTTTTGGGAAATGAAGTTTTAATTTCAGTATTGCTTGAAGTTGTGGATGTTTCTTTTCCCGTCATAATTGCTGAAATATTGCCGGGTGATGGTATCATTTGTGAGTGACTTTCATTGGAAAAAGTACTATTTCTAAGAAATTCTCCTTTTTTATCAGGACAGTCATATTTCATCTCATCATCATCAGATGACAAGTATAATTTTATTCCTTCGACTGAACCATTTATTCTATTAATATTAGGTATTTGATCATTTATATTATCCGTTGCTACATCATATTCTTGATCCAATAATTCTAATTTTTCTTTCAATAAAGATATTTTTGCTTTATTATTCACCGTTTTCATTGGCGTAGAACCTTTTACAGGTGTATGTAACATAGTTACACGACCAAACAAAGGCATACTTTTTACTTCACTTGGAGCAGTGAACTTATAATTACTAGATGCAAAAGATTTTTTTTCATCTTTCACAGATATTTGCTCATCTTTTACATTACTTTTTCCTAATAATTTTTCGTGTTTTTTCCTTGTAACATTTTGTTTTGGTACTATTTCTGTAGATAACTCTTGTTTTCTAAGAAGACGTTTTTCAGTAGCTCTGGTTATTCTTTTTGGCGGTGACATAGGTCTTGTAATGTGTTTAATATTATGAAAACATGATTTTGTTTGAGGCAGTATACTAGAAACTTTTATTGGAGGAGAGTAGTAATTATGATGAACTATGCCTACTTTGAAGACAGGTTTTTTCTTCTTTTGTTCTAGTTTTTTAAGTCTATCTTGTTCAACTTTCCATTTCAATAACTTGTGATATCTGTTATCCTTGTCATCTGAGCAACAAAAATATATATTTATTAGCAACTGTTCTGTTACTACCATTGTGAAAATCAAAAAGCATATATTGCAGGATATTTTTTTGTATTTAACTTTGCATTTCATCTTAAATTGCAAAAAAAATTTAAGATTTAAGTATTTACAAGTAAACAAGTCACTTCAATCTTAAAATGTCTTTGGCATGACTTTGAAGTATACATTGAGCTGATAAATGGTAAACGAATATTGAC
Organism: Dolichovespula sylvestris; assembly: GCA_918808275.2. NCBI lineage: Eukaryota > Metazoa > Arthropoda > Insecta > Hymenoptera > Vespidae > Dolichovespula > Dolichovespula sylvestris. The sequence goes on from OU964969.1 coordinate 2,600,605, forward strand.
ATTTTTAAAATTGACGTTATAATCTGATCCTCCTAACATAATCATTCATCATATAATTGAATACAACTATCTTATAAAAGTATTTAATTGATTTGTATAATCAAAAACAAGAGCTACAAACACATTTCATAAGCTCTTATAAATTACATCACACATATCTTATACATCATATGATATAGTTATTCGAAGATCGTTGAAATTTGTGTTTATTATAAAAATTATACACATTACCTTTCGTGTCTATATCAGCAACAACTTCTAATTTTCGTTTTTTTGAAAATTCCTTGGCCCTTCGTTCTTTACGCTTGATTTCGCATGTTGTAGCACGAATAGCTCGACTGTTTTGTATGTTCCCGAAATCATTATTTGCTTTATACTGAACTTGATAATTAGCCATATTATATGTCAATAAATAAAACTTGTAAGTATATATCAATAAATAAAATTTGTAAGTACTTTTTTATAAAATATTAGTTTTCATAATAGTGCTTAATCTATGAGCATTTGATAACTGTCGGCAGCTTACTGGAAGTCCCTGGAAGTATAACTCAAAACTGAAAATGTTCTGAAATGTAACATTGCGTATGAATTGTTTGATGTAATGCGTTTCTGAACTGGTCAATGGTAAATTCATTTTCCAATGATGGAGTCCTGTTTATTTAAGATTCTGCCAATCAGAAAGAATATTTTTGTGCTGCTAATGTAGCGTCATCTGTTCCACATGCGTCGCAATAAGATTGGAATAAATTTGGCGCCAATGCAATTTTCATTGCTTGGATGCTGAATTACTAAGGTTTGTAATTACACATACATATACATAACATTATTGTAAATATTGTAATTTACTTTTTGTCGTGTCAAATTGTTGTTTTTAATTTAGTATATGTGATATATATTATAGAAACTTATCATACATGTAAAGAAACGAGAAAATAATACATTTTAATTAATTATTACAAATAACCTAATTATTAAGTTTAAATAATAATTATATTTATAAAATAAAAATTCAATTTTTTTATTGTTTTAATCTGAAATAGTTAACTAAGTTTTAGATATTATCAGTTAAATAAGTCATGTCTTCAAACACGTAATGCAACGGAAATATGTGTTTCGATAAATATGTAGATCTAACTGTGAGGGATCGTGAGAGTTGAGCGTGAGTGAGTGCAGCCCAGTGCAGCCTAACGTTGGTATCGAAGCTATTGATATTGCTTCTAAAACAACAAATGTTTAGTGCTTTTGTTTCGTACAGCTGTAATACAAAATAAAGAGAGAATGATATAGATAAATTCACTATTGGTTTTGGGATAATCGGTGTAATTTTTTTTAGGATTTTAACATATTGTGCATGATACAGTGTTTCGTCGAATATATTTGCGCATATATGTTGAACAAACGAGTTTCGTGAAGCGTTCCACAGTACTAAAAATTGTTATCGTATTAGTCGCGCGCGCAAATTTTTTCATCGAGCAAGTACGTAAGGCTCTTTTCTTTTAGGGTTTTAGGACGCTACGGGTGTGAAGCGATGTTTAAATATCGATAGAGTTTTTGTAAACAACAAGTGTAAAGATATGGCTACTGTAACTCAATCTTTCCCGAAGATTCTAAAAATGCTACGGGAAACTAGTAGCAACAAGGAAAAGAGAGAGGCTTTAACCTATATTCGCAGGTAACGCTATTAGAATTTTTTATATTATTTTGTTTATATTATTTAGTATTAAAAATCTATGATTTCTTCCAATTTATTTATTTTGTACGACTTAATAGTTAAACTATCGTTCTATTAAAATGTGTACTTAAAATTTACTTACAAGTATAATTACCATCTCTTATGACAGAGTCAATTTTTTGTTTCCATTGAATTTTTAGTAATTTTAAAAAGTTAGAATCTTCGAATAACATTAAGGAAGAGCAATATAAGGATCTATGCAAGTTGGTTATAGATGCTTCTATGAGCAAGGATCAAAATATACAACATGAGGCATATGATACACTTACTTGTATTGTGCAAAATTTCAGCAGTCATAAATTAAATCTATTTGAATCAATGTTGCATATAAATAGAAAAGACAGGTTGGATTATTTCTTGTTATCAAATCAATTACATTTATTGTTTCTACTTAATATGTTATTTGTATATATATTATGATTTTAGATTAAAAATTCTCAAATTACTAGATGTTGTGGATGATGTAGCTATATTAATAGCTGCCAATGATAAGTCAATTTTTCATTTATTAAATGATTGTATGCACACTGTACAGCCTGTCACAATGAATTGGCTTTTACCAACAGCATGTACAGATAATTTACAAAAACTAACTGAAATTGAAAACAGAGTATTATCTAATAATCAGAAGATTGAAGAAGAAATGATTAATTATAGTCTTAATTTGTTGAGGAAATTATACAAAGTAGCTGCTGAAATGGCTGATAATAAAATACAAAGGGTATACAAATTTAATATTTTACTTTGGGATGGAGAATTATATTATACATTAAAAGATTTTAATTTGTATATATTGCCATTATAGTTTGACGAATTGCTAATGGAAAAAGTTGTATTATTAGCTTACATGGGTCATAAGAGACAACGCAGTCCGGCTTTAAAAGTTTTACAGCAAGCAATCACAACAAATTTGGCTACACATGTTCGTAATGAATTACCAGAAGTTTGGACACAATATAAAACAGATTTACAATCAACGTATTGTAAACGAATGCAGCTTTTAGTAACAGTATGTGAACTTGATTGGGCTGTCCAATGGAATATCAGTGTTCAATTGCTTGGTACAGACCTTCATCGTGGTGCAAGTTTGATAAATAATTTGCTCAGTGTTGAGGAAAGAGCCTTCAAATCTTCTGATGCTGTTATAAGAAGGTTTGATATAACAATCAATATATGATTGTTCATATTATCAATGAATAATATTTTTCTTAAAAGTGTATTTATTGTTTTTAGGCAAGCCTTCCTTTCATGGAAACTGTTGATTGACAATTTTGCTTTAGATCCTCAAGAACTTGGAACTACAAGAAGAATAAAATTGTTGTGTATACCATTAAATGCAAAAAATAGTAAGACTGAATTAATAGCACTTACTAAACTGGAAGTTTGGTGGCATCTGATCATTAAACTTTATAAAGATATTGGAAAATTTGTTGACCCTGTGATAACGCAATTTTTGAACTTTTGCTTTGGTCCTCTTGGAGATACACCATTACTTTCATCTAAATGCGATGTTGCTTCACCCGGCAAGAGATTTTTTAAAACAAAATTAGTTGCTGTGTATGCTTTATCTCAACTGCTTGTAGCAAAACAAGAAAAGCATATGCTTTATACGCCAATTTTAGAAGAAATGCTTCCACATTGCATATGTGATACAGTTTTTCAACAGTGTTATAAAAGTATTATACATAGCGTTGGAGAAGCTTTACTTATTTTAAGCCAAATTGATGATAAAGAGATGAAAAATAGATGTCAAGCAGGGAAACTTCTATGGTCGAGTTTATTTAATTATGCTCAAGAATCACAAATAGAAATAAAGGTGAGAAACAAAAATATTAATTCTATACTTTTTCCTGTATATATATAATAATTAAATATAATTTTCAGGATCTCGTTTATAAAGACATTTTATTAGTAATAAACGAATTGATAAATCATATTGCTGATAAACCAATGATCCAAGATCTGATTCTTGATGTTATCATAATTGATCTACCTAATTTTAATAAGGATATCCAAATCCACAGTGGAATGTTGTCTGATTTATTGTTTAAACTTTTTTCAACATCAATACTACAAAAAATAAAGAAGTGAGTATTATTTATATGTATATATTTCTTGTTTACAAATAAAACAGGAAATAAGTTAAGATGAATTGATTTTACCATTATATTTAATTTAAAGGAATCATTGTAAAGGACTTAATTGTTTACTATGGGAATGTGTTAAACCTAAAATAGGGAATGAGTACGGATCAAATACATTGGACTTCTTGAAAACCGTTTTAGACAAAATAATACAGGTCAACGTAGAAGATAAATCCACGTGAGATAATTAAATTTAGGTAGAAAGCAAATCATTTTATGTTTATATCTTTTATTATCCTGATTTTTTAGGACTGTTATACCTGAGATATGGTGCATTGTAGCAGAAATATTAACAAAATATATGGAAAATTCATGTAACATCAATGAAGGCAATGCTGCTCAACATAATTTTAAGACTACAGAGTATATTTTAAAATTTCCATTTTCGAATATATTTTTGAAGGATTTAAAACAGGTTTTTGTATCTATATAATTACATATTTAATAACACTATAAATCTAATACAAATTAATAAGTATATTTAAACGCAATGTATTAACAGGTTGAAGAAATTAGTGGGACTTGGAAAAAATTATATAAGCAGTTCGATTTACAAGGAGATTTGATTGTCACAGTAAAATCTAATGAAATACTGTTAAGTACCATAAAAATGATGCAGTGTTGTTTAAATAAAAATAAGGATTGTAATAATCTTATAATTACCTGCTTGGATACATTATTGAATAGTGTAAATTTTAATTCCTTACTTGGTATGATAATACAATATAATTTTTATAATAATTTATGTAAAGTGTGTTTATCCAATAGTATTTATGTATATTAAATTATTTTTTAGCTTGCAATGAAGTACCACCTGTTGTGGAATTTTTGACAGATCTCATTAGAACTACTTTCAATAATTCACAATTTATTGACTGTGATATCACATTGAAAGCATTATCCACAGTGCTTATTACTGTATATGGTCATGATCCAACAAAGGCAGTACTATGTTTGCAGAACGTGAAGCCAGTGATTGAACTTGTGCTCATATCTTCAACAGGAATATCACTGAAAGAAGTATAACAATCAAATAAATGAATTTCAAGTAGTACTTTATTTCCACACTTTAATATTTATCATTAATATTATCATTTGTTTATTTGTAGATTACGAATATGTGGGAGATAGTAATTAGTATTTTTAAAGGTCTTGGGAAAAGTTACAGTTCCGAAGTTTTGTCGCTATATAAAGAAATCATTATTCAATCTATAAACCACTCTAATACAGAAATAGCAACGCAAACATTGTCGTTCTTAGACGATGAAAATAATTTCGATGATAAAGGACAACGCATGGTGCAGGAAATACATAAGAGAATAAAACCAGATAAACTACCATTCAAGTTAAACAATGCAGAAAAGAAAATAGAAGATAAAGAGATATCTGAGAAACAATTGAAGATGGCAGGGAGTTTTTTAAATAGAAAATCTGTAATTCCTAAGATGATACTTATCAAGGCACAGAAAGAGAATGACGAAAAAAGGATATCAATGCCTGATCCTGACACCCAGGTATATTCTTCTTTTTCTTTATATATATCCATTGTACATACAGAATTTGATAAAACAAATTCTGTATGTTCTATATTTGTTTGTTTAGGAATATGTCTATATTAAAACAGACGTAAAATATGATGTGAATCGTTTGACCGAGCATCAAAAAGAAATATTAAAAAAGAAAAGAGATGATATTCCTGCATTGTATAATGATCTTTCACAGTCATCTTCACAAAGTACTCAAAATTTACAGGAATGGTTTGATAAAAGAGGTAAGGGTATTAACGAAGCAGATTACGCACATGATGCTAAAAAAAATGATTCTGTGAAAGAAGAAAATATTGATCATGATGCTAATAAAGAAAATACTATTGATTCTACAATTACGGAATATATCGTCATTGATAAAATAGAAACTGTTAGTAGTACTGATCTGAAAGCCGTACAACAACAGATTGTTTTACCAGTACAATCTACAAGTTTAAGTGAGGACAGTACGTCTAAGAAATGTAATGACAATAATACGATCGATAATTCATCCAAAGAACAGACTAATTTGATATCAGAGATCTCTTCAAACGACAAATTGGGAACATCACTAGACGATCATAAGGAAGAGATTGATGATCATGATGAATTAGATTCCGTTGCAAAACGATTGAATTTCGAATCCCGAGATGAGTTTCCCGATGAAAAAGACGCTGAACAACGATTATCTCCATCGGTATTAGAAAATGGTAAACGACGGAATCGCATTAGCACGACAAAAACAGATTCCAACGAACTTGATTCTGATAAAACAACGAATACCCCGGGTGAACCAAGTGAATCTAAAATGTTAAAAACATTGAAAACTAAATCAAGTCTAACTAAACATAGGAGAGGTACGAAACGTAAATATGCTTCAGACAGTGATTCTGAGGAAACTATGAATCAACGAAGGCGAAGAAGGTATACTATTTCTGAAAATCCCAGTGACTCTGATAGCCTACCATCCGTAGAAAGTGAACATTTGGAGGGAACGAAAGAAGAACAATGCTTGAGCCAACGTACGAAAAATGAGATATCAAGGCTAAAGATAAATATGGTATTTTACAGTGCATTACCAAATCGTCGACGATCCAAACACCAAGAACATTTAAAAGATACTAACTGCGAGATGAAAAATTTACGAACGTATACACGAAAAAGTTCAGAATTGAAGAATACTGAAGAAACAAAGTCGAGTGTATATGGTCAGTCTTCACTTAAGAAGAAAAATAAGAAAAGTTTCAAATCTGAGACAAATAAAAATGAAGAATCATCTACGGTTGATGCAATGGAGAAAATTGTAGAAAAGGAAACTAGTAATACTGATATCGGAGATTCTAAATCTGATGAAAGTACAAACGTATCGCCTGAAATCACAGATAACATCACTATTGATATTCAAAATGAAATTACAGATAAAGATAATTCATTGAATGTTGGCAAAATAAGAGACAGTAAAAAGAAACTTAAAGAACACGATGCAAATACAAACGAAATGAATACTAAACATTCTATAAAAAAAGAGGAACTATTATTATCTGCAGAAGATGGAACTCAAGAAATTATACAAAATTCACAAGAAATAAGTGTAATATCAAAATTGGAAGGAAAATATAATGATAAAAAATGTTTTATTAAAATCGATAAAATCGATAAAATAGTTAATGTACCGGTCATGAAATCTAATAACTCGTGTAATAAAGATAATGTTTCGACAGAATCTACTATACTAAAGAAAAGTACAAAAGAAATACCTAATGTGCCTAAAAAGATTCCAGACAATGAGCCTAAACTCGACGACCCTAAACTGGACGACCCTAAACTCGACGACTCTAAACTCGACAACCCTAAACTCGACGATCCTAAACTCGACGACCCTAAACTCGACGACCCTAAACTCGATGACCCTAAACTCGACGACTCTAAACTCCACGACTCAAAACTCGACGACTCTAACCTCGACGTCCCTAAACTCGATGATAAAATTGACGAGATAGTACATATAGAGGATAACACTGTAACAGTTGTAAATACTTCTTTGGATCATGAAATTAGTTGTATTCAACGTGAAGATGAAAAGAAGATATCTTCGGATGTATCGCAAGTAAATAGTTCACCTACGCCTAAAATCTCTGCAATGGTTGCATCGTCACCTAAAAATAATATTAAGCGACTTTTAAAGTTAAAAACTTATCCAACTAAGGGAGGTCGCGCAGCTCATATGTTGGGCTTAGTTACAAAACAAATATTAACAGAAACTAATAGTCAAAGTGTAAAAGTGGATGAGGATATAATAGTAAAGAAGATTAAATCTAAAGAAGGAGAAAACGAAATGCAGACGGGGAAAAAAGATAAAACTACAATATTTAAAGATAATGATAAAATTGGAGGTCCATGTGGTAGCCGTCAAGAAAAAATATTTAATAATATGAAATCTGGAGAATACATTTCATCTTCGCCAGTTAAATCGTTTTCTAATTTAAAAAATGACGGTGAAAAACTTTCTTCCAATATAGAGAAAACAATACCTGATTACATGCTAATCAGCTTGGAAAATACAGTTGAGAAAGGAAATGACGGAAGTTTGTCGCCGTCTCAGGAAAAAACAGAATTACCTATGCTGGAGTGGTCCAGTGCTAATCCTCCATCATTAACTGCATCACCTAGTGCTAGCATTCTTAAACGACATCGATTGGCTATAACAGAATGTGATTTAGAAACTACAACATCAAATAAGGTATTTTTTGAATTTTCATAATTAATATGATATATATATATATATATATATATATATATATATATATATATATATATATATATATATCTTTGATCACGTATCTACTTACTTTTTTTTTTCTTTTTTTTATAGAGGAAACGAGTTAGTTTTGCTGATCCTCCAGTTTCCAAGCAGATGGGTTATGAAATTACACTTACTGAATCTCCCGATAAACCAGCTAAATTATCTTCTCGTATTTTATTGTTTCGTAAGGATACGCCGCAACGAATGAAGCAAACAAAACTTAAATTCATTCAAGTTGATATGGAAAGAGAGGATAAGAATGTCGAAATACAATCAGATTACGGATGTGAAGTCGATTTACAATGTGAAAGGGAGAATGAATTATTAACAAAAATAGCGGAGGAATTAGAATATACTGATGACAATATGGTAATAGATGATCATACAACCTGCAGTTTTTCAGAGAATATGAGCGGATCTTCAGAAGCAAAGTTATACACTGCAGTTACATTAGATAATTTGTCCAAAGAAGTAGAAATGGTAGAAGACACAACCATTCCTAAAGAGGCACAGTTTCCATCGTCGACTAAAAATGATGAAATATTTCAATCCCAAGAATCTGAAACTCAGCAAGATATGTTTGGTAGTGCGGATGATAAAGATAATACGGAGCAGCCACAAAACGAAGATAAAAATGCGACTAATGAAAACGATTTAGCAGATTCTTCACAATTAAATATTACAACTAATGCAGAAAATTTAGAAGATACGATAGATGTGGGAAATATTACTAGTTTGAATTCTACAGCAAATTCAGATGAAGTATTTTGTGGGAAACCTTTACGAACTAGTACACAAACGTCAGAAAATATTGCAGACCAAGATACTTTACCAGTAACAGATTCAATATTTGGGAGTTTACCTGTGAGCCAAGATAGCGAATCTAGCTTGAAAAATTCGAATCCAGAACTTCTAAATGATACACAACCAATTTGTTTAGAATTGATGTCGTGTCAAGATCCTATAAATGCCATAACCGAATACTTGACTTATCCGTCGTGGATTAAACATTTGAATACTTATTTCTCAAGTAGAAACATAGTTACTATCGGTGATCTTGCACAATTGACCTCTCGTGAAGCAAATAGAATGCCTGTAAAGGGTAATTCTAAAGTTCAGTTTGTTAAAAAAGTTTTACAACATTACATTAATAAAAATTTGGTAGGATTGAAAAGTCCGAAATCTTGTTTCGAATTACATTCTAGTCTTTTAGTTGCCAATGAAACTAAAGCAACAAATTGCAATTTGCAAAAGGATGTACTTGACATGGCCTGCCAGACAGAAATATTCACAAATACAGATACATGTACAACGGAATCAAACAACCCTAACGTTTCATCTCAAATACCATCGATTATCAAAGTATCAATGGTCGATTCAAACTGTACGACTACATCTGTCGGTGTTTGCACTGATCCTATAGTATGTTCACAGTCTGCAAATGTAGCAACAAAATCCGTCGAAGCTCAAATGGCATTAGAAGATCTTTTGGATGAAATCGATGTTAATTTAGTAATGCAAAGTGCTGTCAAACGAAGTACTTCTGAAAGTATACTTGCACATTATAAGGTAAGAACAGTTAAAAGTTTTGCTTGTGTTACATTGGTTTTATATAAATAATATAATCTCATGTAAAAAATTTTTATAGATGAAAACGAGAGCTTTGCCAGAAGCAGAATTTGAAAAGGAAACGTTAAAACTACTTGGACTTGACAATAACGGAAGCTACTACGAAACGAAATTAAAATCTGCATGTCGTGGTTGCGGGATTAATAAAGTTCTTTTAAGACTTCCCGATATTTTTAGTGGCGACAAACAATTTTTCCATAAAGTTCTGAATGCATATCGGAAGAAAATTACGATTGGCGACTGCATGAACATTTTTGATTTCAAAGAAATAAAAGATTTTGTATGTCAAAAATGTACATCTTCGGAACTTGCCGCAATGCTATCGGTGATATTGAAAAAGGAAGAGAATGATGGTATTAAAACTCCTATGACAGATCTGTCGTGTTTCAGTGACATGTTAAAGAGAGTTCCCATGGATGTAATAATTAGCCATACAGTTGCAAACGACGAACTAATACCACCGCAACTTGTTTTGGATATTGCTTTGCAAAATAGTAGTTTAACTGATATAACAGAAACGCTCAAGTTACAGAATCCAACTCTTATACAAGATGTATTCGATAAGCTGTGGTCTACTGAATTAGTATTGTCGCATGTCGAAAGAAAAAGTGAAAGAGACGAATTACTTAAGATTTATAAGGCAATTAGTTCGAAATTAAGCCCTAAAGAATTATTGGATGCATATCACGATTCGATGAAAGCTAAATTATCTTCGGAAGAAAATGAAAAATGAAAATAAAGATTATTTGTATCCAAATATTTAAAGAAGCATCGTCAGTGATCGTTGAGTATCGTTGATGTTATCATTCATCTTACATTTATATCTCATTTATTTTACACAAGTTTAGTATAAGCCTGTTATAAAACGATTCAGTGAGAAGAGTTTATGCACTCTTTTCCTCATTGTGATATTTGGATACATATATCTATTTATCACAAACAATATTAGTTCAATTTTGGAACTACGTAAACGAAATTAAATAGCTTTCATTGTGTGTTGGATGTGTTAACGATATTCTAATATTGTATATAATATGAGCTACTACAAAATTAAAAAAGAAATTATCGTTCTTCTTGAACTTTTAATTTATTCAAAAACTGGTTAATCAGAAATCACACATTGCCGAACGAAGTTTTTCTATTTACCGGTTTTCGCTAAAGTATGTTAGAATAAAGCGACAGCGCTTGAAACAATCTCTCAAATAAGGATAACAGCGGATTAAATATAATTATATCAATGAATTAACTTTGAAGAGACTGTATTTGATGAAATTTAGGTTCAAGAGACGATTTTCTAGTAGTTTTGTAACCACGTGAGTTTCGATCCTAAATTTGGAAGCAAATATTAAATGACCTCCTTTCTACGCTATCATGGTAGGATTAAGCATTTATTATTGTAAATACGTTTATGTATATTGATTATAATTATCGACAGTCAATATATTTAACGACTACCATTCTTCGTATAAAATAATCCATTTCAATGTGTACCCTGTACCTTTTCTGTTTGTTTTCTCTTTTATAATTAACATAAGAAATTTGATGTTCTAATACGAGAATTTACAATTTTTCATCTCTTAATTAATTAGAAAAAACGAGGAAAACATTTTCTCTCGTTCATTTAAGATGTATAACTACGCCGTATATGTCTGTATATAAACGGCACTATCTCCTTTTGTCGATCCGTATTCTTTATTATTGACTCGTACTACTGATTTACCCACCGGCAGTCCGATTATTGCCACACGTGTGCTTACTACTTGTTCGTTGAACTTTTACTTCATAAGATCTTTTTCTTGACGTTATTTAGAAATTTAATATTTTTTAATAAACATCTTGATATGCTTTCTAAAAACTCATTTAACACTAGATAAAGATATGTTGTAACGACATTGCAAATTTCAATTCGTTAGCCTGAAAATGTCAAACCATAGAATTCGATCATTTCAATCAACGTGAATTATATACGTGGTTTTACTGGCGTACAGAGTAATCCCAAAAGACACGGTATCAAAATACGATGCCAATCGTATTCGATTTTACTGGAACATAAAATATTGCCTTTCTCGTTTCGTTTTCCCTAGGCACACGAGCAACGTTATGTGAAACTGAGGATCTTTATTTCTATTCGCATATCCTTGTATAACTTTTTTTATTTATATTCTCTATGTTAGAAATAAAATTTGTGTGAGAGAGAGAGAGATGGGTACACTAATGTATATTTAATGTTGAAAATAATAAAGAAAAATAAAAGAAAACGAAAGGAAAATGAAAAAAAACGTGTCGATTTTCATTCATTGAAGGGATTATTCAATTTGGTGGATCGTACATTCGTTCGCGGATATATATGTATATACGTTTTGAATGGCCAAATACCCAATACTCTTCATACGTAAACAACGCTTGAAATCAAATTTCCGGCCGTCGTGGAAAGTCGCATTTAAAAATGTCGCATTTAAAATCGTTATCTTAGCTCCGATGCTTTCATTAACATTTACGAATCAGTTAAGTATTGTTAAGATATGTGTTTTAGAGTGGATATATCATTGATAAAACATATACACGTTGAAGATAAAAATCGAAAATGACGTTTTTAGAGTACACGATTTTACCACATCTAGTATATATGTGTATATTATTTTAATTTTAATTAAAAGATATAATCTGTAGACATTTTTCAGACTATGCTACTAGCAAATACTCAAGTTTCGGATTAAAAAAAAAAAAAAAAAAAATAAAAGAAAAAAGTACGAGAAAAAGATTGCGCGGGTGTGTCTAATCAAATACGGTTGTAAAATAGAAGGTTAGAGATACGATTTTGGTACTTTTTCTATCTCTTTTTCTCTTTATTTTTTCCTCTCAACACGCAACAATCTTCGCATATTAGTCTCGGTCGTGATTTTTAAACTGCCTCCATTCCCTTTTTTCTCTCTTTTTTTTTCCTTTCATCCATCTTTCTCTCTTTCTCTGCCTATTTTTCTCCCAGGGGTTGGCTCGAAAAACAGAAGACTAGAAGCGTATGAAATATAGGCGTATTGCGTACCGATTACATCATTTGATGCAGGTGTGCGTAAATATCAACTACCATTGGGTATGTAGGAGGGATTTCGACCCCCCATTCCTATGGGGGTCGAAACGCCTGCGCGGCCAATATCCAACCTATATAAGGAGGCAACGCAGTTCGAAGCGGTACTCACTTTTGGAAATCCGTGTAGAAAGGACGCGTGGTATCTTCACGGAAATGGGCTGCACTGGAAGTTACCTCGTAAAGCTTCTTCTTCAAATCGCCATAGTCAACGCGATTTTTCTTCCAACGGTGAGTTTTTCCCAACGTTAAATTATTTGTTATATCATTCATTTTTGTTATTTTTTTTCTTTTTTTGTTGTTGTATTCTTTGAGTTAAACTTTTTCCTTTTTTCTTTCTTTTTGTCTTTAATTATATCCGTAAAAGTTTAATAAAAATTAAAAATATGTTTGTATTGATTCACCCAAGAATTATTTCGACCATTCTAACGACTTTTGAGTGATTCCTTTATCTTTCTTTTTTTTTATCACAGTGAACTTTAATTTCATACAATTGGTTCGTTTAACCGGGTGTAATCATCGAATAACATATGAGAAACTATCGAGGAATGTTCGATGTAACGTTGATTCGAATGAATGGTACGTATAGAGTGTTAAGTTCGTTACTCGTACGATTTTCACTGATTGCAAGACTCTAATGATTTGGATGACTTTAGGATTGTGTTGTAGGAGATTGGAACGATTAATGGGACGACTCATGATTATTATTATCCTTTATGAGAAAGCGAATATTATAGTGAAATTCGATTCATTCGGTTGCTTATTTTCGTAACACGTTTTATTTTGTTTTCTTTTTTTCTTACCTTTATGATTATCAGTGATCTAATACACGGTCATAACAAAAGCAATATTTGATAACGTCCATTTCTTGTCATGAATCGTTTGAAGCTCTATTTTCAATGGATTTTAGCATAAAGTAAAAGTAAAGTAGTATAAGTAAAATGTTAAAGTATCGTGAAAATCATTGTTAAGCTCATTGACCTAGATTCTTTGTGCGAACCGCGGTGTACACTTTTCTGCTTGTGACATAAGTTACGCTTTTGGTTTGATAAATAGATAAATATTTATATAATCTTAAATGTATTACGAATGAATACGTTAATTTACCGTTGTTATATCTTTAAGAAATAGGCGATCTTCTTTATGAACTTTATCTCTTTGTTTTCATTTCGTCCTTACAAATTTTTTTAATTTAACAACGTCAATTTAATGTATGAATACTACTCTCTCTCTCTCTCTCTCTCTCTCTCTCTCTCTCTCTCTCTCTCTCTCTCTCTCTCTCTCTCTCTCTCTCTCTCTCTCTCTCTCTCTCTCTCTCTCTCTCTCTCTCTCTCTCTCTCTCTATATATATATATATATATATATATATATATATATATATATATCTTTTCGTCTGTCTTTCTCATTTTTTTTCTAATAGTTTCTTGACTCGAAAAACTTTTCCTTTTAAGTCTTCTCACAAACTTTTCTATCCTTTCTTTTCTTAACTACTTTAAAGGCCTAGGTACTTACTTATTCTCTCGGCAATATTGTCTCTTTGCGAAATATGTTCTCTCGATCGTAAAACTCTTATTCTTTTTTTCATGAAAAACGGGTATTTCCGGTTATTTGTGTTAATATAGTATCGTCGAAAGTTCAGGTTAAAAAAAAATGAGAGGAACTTAGAAAAAATTTTCCACTTTTTTTTTTACACAAAATTTTTCTTCATCGTTATCTTAAATAAGAATAAAAAGGGGAAACTTTCATGATTATCATATATTTGTAACATTTTATAATTCCTATCGGTATGTAAGACACAATAGTCGAGAAACTTTAATTCTAATTTATATCTCTTCTCTGGCACGTGCGTTCAACACCGTTCGACAAATTTTGTGCTTTTTTCTACGAACTCGTAGTTCACAAGATTTACGAATGAATAGATAGCAATTAACTCCCTTTCTCTTCATTTTTTTCTTTCTTCCTTTCTAAAAATAAAATTCTGATTTCGACTTGAATTTCGTCTAGTGGTAAACTAGTCGTTCAGTTTCTGTCACAACAGATTCGAGAAATTTCGTTTGTTCTTTCTCTCTCTCTCTCTCTTTCGTTGATTATTTGTTATCAAATTTCGATAATACTTCATTATACTAAATAAAGCGCTTCAAAATATTTTTAACTGGAGAATTCTCGATCATTCGCTAATTATATTAATCGTTTATCGTATGTTACAATGACTTCTAAAATTTCATATGGTTTTCGGTTTACGTTCTCGACCGGTTATCGATACAGATAATTTCGCTTTATTGCATACCATGCAGATTTTTTTCTTTTTCAATGCGCATATCATGGTAATTGTAAAAAAGGAAAAGAAAAACAGGAAAGAACTTTATATATGAATTCCACAGATTTCATTATCAAAAATTTCATTATTAAAATTGAAACGTATGCAGAGAAATAGTTGTATAATGGGAAGTACAAATACAGGTATCTGGGAAGAAGTCATTGGTGTTCTCTTAAACGAAGAAAACAAAAGGTGTGTGTGTGTGTGTGTGCGTGCGCGCGAGCGCGTGCGTGTGTTATATATACTTATGCAGAGATCGAAAAGGGTAGACATAGATATAGATACTCGTGAATGTATTTTGTGTGTATGTGTGTATGTGTGTGTATAGTATATAGAGGCCATGTTAGGTAGATGCAATAGAGGTTGTAAGCATCAAAGGACAATTGTCTGTTTTCCTTTCTTGAAGTTTCTTCCTAAATGGACTCCTAATAGAATATCAAAGAACTTCTTAATAGGTAAACTAGGACGGTTCTTCGACATAATCTTAGAAGAGAAAGAATATCGAGAATGCGGAAAACCGAGTATATATTTAGTTCTTTACTGAGAAGGATTGTTCATTACCTTTTTTCAATTCTTTTTTTTTTGTTTTAACCGCCAAAGAAAGTTAATTACGAGTTCCGTCAAAGATCGTTCGTTCTTAAGAAGCTTGAAGACTTTCACGCCAATCGGATTGGTAAAGGAACATTCGAAGTATAAAGTCTGACGTTTAAACGAGATCTTAGGCGAAGCGAAAGGCAAAGGGGAGGGTAACGAATCTTCTAAGAAGATCCTGTTTCGCTTTTCAAGTAGGTAGGTATGTACGTGTAATTCAGCGGGAATACTATATAGGGTGGAATTCAAGTAACGCAGTTCTCTCTCTCTTTCTCTCTGAAATTTCTTGGTGGGATAATTAATATGTGTAATTAATGAATTAGATACTATAACAATGTGATGCAATATTAATTAACGAATGGAAATTATTTATATTTTTTCTTTTTTCTTCGTTTTAGATTCACAAATAAACGCGATAATTAAAGCTTAAAATACTTCTTCTTTTGTTATGATAAACGTAATGTTGACCATACACGATGTAATTCTAATATCGTGAATCAATTCGCAAAACTTTACGTGCAAACAAAACACATTAATCATGTTCACACGGACGACGCACGATGTTGTCTGATATGTTGCTATTTATGGAACGGTTCGCGAGCTATGATTTATTGTTGTCATTTACAGCGGCGAAGAGTATGATCAGCAGTGTTTCCGTCGATGAAACTTTGACGTGTTTTCTTTCTTTCTTTTTTTTTATCTTTTATAGTCGATAAAATAAATTTGGCTATCTGTTTCTCAAAATTTCCATATTTTTTATTTTAGCTTTCTTCCTTTGCGTGCCTGTATGTAGGTGTGTGTGTGTGTTTCTCAATATCGATTAGAATGAATTCTCAGAGATAACTAAGAGAACCTTGTGATTATATTTACGAGAACAAGAAAGGGATGATAAGCATCAGAATTTGTATTGAGTCCTTTAATGCTATTAATCTTTATTCTATAAACATACCACATATATTGCTGCTTCTAATTAGTGGAGATTTAGCAATGAATATCCTCTACAAAGGTTTGGCTTAACTATAGGAATATTTTGAAAGAAGTTAAGCTTGAAGTAACGATGCAGAGATCTATCGAATTTGGTTGATTGGAAATTCATTGATCCTGATCAACGTTAAGAAGATTTCTCTTTTTGTTTTAGTTTTTCAAAATATTCTGAGAATTATATATTCCATCGCCCTTCTATTTATTTATCTATATATTTGTACGTATGTATATATTTCATTATCCCTCATGCGAGAACATTTTTCCGTGGATGTTACTATCGATTTTGGTTGACTTGATGAAAAGTAAACGATGTTAATGGTTCAGGATCGTCCTATTCAGTACGTCCAAATGTCGTTTAAAGGATTGGCTCGAAGGTCTCGTATCGATGTATCTCTCCCTCTTTCTATCCCCTTCTCTCTTTATCACTCTTTTCCTGATCAAGCTTCTTTTTCTTTCTTCTCATCGGATTATCGATGGTCGTTCGTGCGAAAAGCCTGTCATCTGGTGGGCGTTACGACTTTGCTCGATGAACGTGACGAGGGGATATAATAATTTATACGTATAACGATTATTTTATAGAAACGATAGTTTCTTTAACTTCCCAGATTTATCTTTTGAATGATTCTAACAAATCATCGCTAAAAGATAACAATTGAAAGAATTCAATGCCAAGTTAGACGTCAAAAATATTTATGTATTTTCTATACTCATATATTTATATATGTATGTATAGTTGCGGAAGAATATGACAAAACAATATCGCCCATTTCTTTTGAAGAATTCTGCTAGAGAACAATTTTCTAATTTTCAATAGATCCCGATGTAGATATCCACTTTTCATCTTTTTCCCTTTCTTTATTTTTCCTCTTTTTTCTATTTTTTCGAAAATTTAAAGCTTTTCGTTTGGAACGAGGTCGAGGAATTATCATCGCTACGATTTCTTTTAAGCCAATTCGTGCCTTGTATTACATACGTCGATATATCGATACCACCGCTTTTCTACGACGGTCCTTTTTTCCCATGAACTGCAGATGATTTATGAAAGCCGGCTATGCTACGCAGAAAGCGAATTACTACCGCGGTTATTTGAACGGTTAGTTTCGGTTAGTTAGGAATTTATGATGGAAAATTAAACCGTTTACGTTTCTAAATCGAATTCGAAGCGGAGAATCGATCAATGATGTTCGATCAACCGATCAATGTTCTCGATTCGATTGGTTTGAAATTTTTTTTGTTTATCGTGAAAATAGTTTGTGTTCGATGATCGTTACGGTAGGGGAGAGTTAAATATCGAAAGTTCATTAATAAAGAAGAAGATTCAAAAAGCTTCGTCGTTCTTACAATAATATTACGTAAAGCACGTATTTCTATCGTACCGATAAATCCGATAAACCTGTCAGCTGCCTTTGAAAGAAGGTTCCCTTCGAAGAAAATAAGTCGAAGAGAATTCGACGATTGGTTACCTTTATTGCTATTTCGATGTCGTTTTTCCTTCCCGGCGGACATTTCACAGCTCGAAGGTCCAGCTTTTATTTGTGATCTTCTCTCTTTTCCTTCTCTTTCGTTGTTTCTTCTGCTCTCTGTCTCTCTCTCTCTCTCTCTCTCTCTCTCTCTCTCTTCCAAGTTCAATAGTAAGGGGAACGATATTACATTGAGTATAGTAAAAGTAAGATTTATTTGTGATTATACCGCTTAACTCATTTAAATTGGATTACCGGATTGTTTATTTAAATTATTACCAGTTAACTGTAATAAGAATTTATTTTTGATCATGATACTCGGGAAGAGAAAAGATTTCAATATTTGACTGGTGTTTTGTAATATTTATACGAGTTAATTGCACCGATCCTTCCAGGAATGTTCAGCATTCCAACATAATTTGAGTTCAAGAGTAAGTTGAAAGTGCTACTTGAGGAATTTCATTTAATTTTGTGCGACAAGGACGATTAACAGTGAGTTTTAATCAGACAAGATAGTAACCAACCACGACACTTACCGACGTTTCTCTCTCTCTCTCTCTCTCTCTCTCTCTCTCTCTCTCTCTCTCTTTCTGTGAATGTAGGCGAATATAAATGATATGTAACATGACTTCATTAACTTGAGATTATTCCTAGGATTATTATAACATTGGGTTGGAATAATAATTAATATCAGAATTTGTAATAGTTTATATTTAAATAACACTAATATTTTTTTATAGAGACTGTTTAATATTTTATATATAAATAAATAAAAGACACTATTGTGTTTTGTATTGAAAAAATGTTTGGTATCTTATATTTAAATAAATAACATTATTAATATTTTTTATAGAAAATATTTAATATTTTATATCTAAGTAAAGAAAGAATACAGCACTTTATATCTAAATAAACAACACTATAGTATTTTTTATTGAAACTTTTAGTATTTTATAACAATATGAATAACACGCTGTGAAGTATTTTGTTTATTGAAACACTTTTCGATCCATTTTATATCTAAACAAGCAACGCTTCTCTTTTTTTAATATTGAAAATGCCGATAATAACTTCATCGTCACATATATGTGAACATATCGTGTTGTTAATTGAAATTATTATAATTATTGAAAGTAATTAATTTATACGGAATCAAAAAGGTGCAGTTTAGTGTTTTAAGAAATATTAATAAAAGGAGACTCAATTTCACTAACTAATCCGATTGATTGTCGATAATGAACGGAGGAAGATTTGGGAATTGAAGTTTTTTAAAACGAGAAACTTTAGAAGACAGAAACGTATGATCGATATCGAAATCATGTTTACGATTTAGAGATTACATTAATATGTATGACTAATGCGAAACGTTGAAGCGACGAAATTTATGTCTGACACTGTGACGGTCATTTAATAACGTTGCAGCTGTCGGCCGATCCTTTTGATGAATGGAGATACATATGAATTAATTACTGCATAATATTTCGAGGAACGTTATGAAATATCACGATATAAATATTACAATTTTTCGTTTCTTTTTTCCCTTAATAATACAGAAATCAAGTCCCATTGAAATTTTCTAGAAATACGTTTCTTTCATATATTTATTTAAATTTCACAGGTGAGACTCCAAAGTGTTCACGCGTGGAATTGGGAATGTATTTTGTTCTTTTTTTCCAATTTGCGGTCGAGGAATATATATATGAAGACTAGTGTAATATGAAGTTTGACAGGATCGATATCTTGTATTGTGCGATTGGTATAAAAGGAGTGCTGTAATGTCTCCGCTCTTCCAATATATGTGATTCCGCTTATATGAAAGGGCTTTGTATGATAGAGAAATATATGTATGTATACATTTCAATGGAAAAAAAAACTTCCGTTGAACGATGAGAAATTTTATAATTGATTTTATCAGTTGCTAGCTCGAGGTTTGATAATATAGATAATCAAATTTCGTTAATGATCCTGTTTTTAAATCTAAGATAAAGCACTATATCTATATACTTTTTTTTATTTTCTCGTATAATGATTTCCTATTAAAAATAAACAAATAGGTAGTTTCTTTGTCGAAGCATCATTCGAGTATATAAATTGATTTACTGTTACAGATTGTTTGCCAGGAAGAAGAGAATAACGATCAATGCATACCGAAAAAGGACTTCATCGCACTTTTGCGTCTTCCAGAAGCAAGTTCAAATTTGGCAGCTTATTCGAGAACGGCTCGGATCATTCAGGATGCAAAGAATCGTAACGACATGGCTCATCTGAAGGCACTCAGTACCGAGGAAAATGATGACGCAGAAATTTGTATACCGGTTAGTCTCTACTTGGAACTCTTTAGGGATCCAGCGATGCGAGCTCATTTAACGTCGATTGGTAAATCGTCCAAATTACCGGAATATCCGTTCGGTCGTTCGTTCGAGGACGTCGAAGAAGACGAGCGATTAACCGAAACGGGAAAACGAAGTCTCGCAACTTTGGCTAAGAACGGCGACCTGCCAGCTTCTGTTCAGGAACGTGATAGGTGAAAGATCCATTTTTTTCATTCTATATAAATACACGTACCTAAGTAAAACGAATTCGACGAGTTTATTTCATTTATCTATTTAATAGGTACAGCTCTTGGACCGACGAGAGGTTGGAAGCGTTATTGAAAGGTTTGATAAATGAAAATTCTGCACGAAGTATCCCAGAGATTCTCCGCCAGTATACACTTAGCAATGGAGAATTAGATATAGAATCTTTGATACGTGATTATCCTCATGGAAAGAGAAACATTGGCTCATTGGCTCGAGACTTTGCCTTACCACCAACAGCTGGTAGAAGAAACATTGCTTCTTTGGCACGCAATTATGCATTACCAAGTGGAAAGAGGAATATTGGTTCTCTCGCAAGGGATCGAGCTTTGCCTTTGGCAGGCAAAAGAAATATTGCTGCCTTAGCTAGGTCATATATGCTACCACAGTCAGGTAAAAGGGAATACTTGCCCGAGGAGATGTCACCGATCGAAAGAAAGTACCTGGATTCTCTGGTTCAATCATCTGGATTTCCTTTACGTTCTTTGTACGATGAAGATAAGAGAAGCGTAGCCTCCTTGGCTAGAAATTCAGCCTGGCCTGATTCCGTGAAACGAGCTTATGCTATTCCACCCTACGGTATGATCCTTCGTACTATGAATCGTCAAGGACGATCCTTGAAGGACAAGCCGTTCGAACTTTACCAGCTGGCTCGCGAGAGACACGACGATGGAACCTCTGGCTCCTTCGGTGATGATCGATTGGACTATTTGATGCGAGATTCGGACGATAGGAGAACGAAGAGGCAGATAGACTTCTCGGATGAGTATCCTTTACCCGTCATGCAGAATGCGAACGTTCTTGATTACGAGGAAATGATCGAAGCCCTTACCGGACAGTATCCAAACACGGAGAAGAGATTCATGGGTAAGGAAGATTTTAGAAATTTCTCTACAACCTTAACGATTTTTACCATTTATTAAATCGTAATAGTAATATCAATGATTCTTTCAGGTATATACTTTAACATAGATTAATCTAATGTATAGATCGATAAATCGTCTCTATATCATTGTTTTAAGTTTTTAAGAGATCCAACGTGTTCCATCATTGATTACCAGTTAAAACAATTGAAAGCTTGATCATTTTTGAAAAATAAAAAAATTAAATCGACTATTCCGACACATTGGATCTTCAAATTATCGTATCTACCCTACAGTTCCTTTCGCTTCCTTGTTGGAAGCGAAGTTTTGAGAAAAAAAGAAACAAGATTCTGACTCTCAGGAACGGAGTCGGCTGAGTTGGAGTTACCGGTGGACACCTCGTTTCCCATGGAATATGTCGAGACGTTTCAACCAAGTAAGAGACATATCGGGTCTCTGGCGCGGCAAGGTTTGCTACCATCGCTCAGGGCGGCACGATTTTCGCGATCACCCCGATATCTGATCGACAGGTCAGACCATTAGGCTCTCGTCCGTCCGCCTCATTCTCTTCGTGTTTTCCGCAAAATTTTCTCCTACTTCGATGTGATGTCGTCACGTTGTCCATACCTGCAATCAGTAGACCATTGTTGCAACGATATCAAATAATTGTTCAAACAATATCTCGTTCTCGTTAGAAACAGAAACTGACAACAAGAACAACAGTAACAACATCAGTATTATTTCTAATCTCACGAGCATCGTTTACGAAAATTCACCGCCTACAAAAATCGTCTATCTTTTACTTTTTCTTTTGCTCTCTCTCTCTCTCTCTCTCTCTCTCTCTTTCTCTCTCTCTTGCTCTCTCTGTCTCTGTTTCCCTATCTCTTTTTAATCTTTCAATCGTCTTTACATTCTTCAATTGTGTCATCTTCTTGGATTCCTCATGGTATATAGGTGTTAACATTTAAATGTATATCATTCGGTGTCGTTTCTCGATGTTAGATCGATTAGAATCTAGCCATTAGATCGTAGTTCGATGTTAGTAGGCTACTTTTTTTTTTATAGAGGGTCAATGTCTGTATTTATTTCGTACATTTTTTCTTTAATTTTTATACGTATACCATCCTCAATGTTTTTATAATCACATTTATCACTGCATATTTGACGAATATTTTTTTTTGTTTTTTCATTTTTTATGGATGTGTCGCGATTGTTTTGTATGGCTATCCAGAGAAAACAGTATCATTGACACTTTGTTATAGAATTAATTGGAAGGTATGAATAGTGAAGAATTATTCTGCATTGTTTCACAAGGGTTCCTTTGGATACCATTGATGTAATTGATGTTGAATGTTAAAGGCAGCTGGAAGCTGAAGTGCTCGCGGAGTTTAAATGTGAGGCGAAAATAATTATCTCTATTCTCGAAACGTATTCATTCGGTCCAGACTTCTCGATAAAATGTCTTGAGCAGAATCAACAAGATGCTACGATCTTTTGTCCTATCCTTGTGAAAAGCTCTAATCAAGTGCTTACGTTTTTTTTTTTCATTGTATTAACCCTATTTCTATATTTCCTTTGTTTGAAGAAAAAGCTGTCACACGATCGATCATAATTTCTGGTTAAAAATCTATATATACATATATATATATACATATATATATATACATATATATATATACATATATATATATATATATATATATATATATATATATATATACTCTAATTGCACGAGCATTAATTTCATTAGTAATGCAATAGTATAGATTGATAAATAGTTTATATGACGCTATAAATTAAGACGATGATTGGTAATAATTAATTGATTATTTGCTTTGAACGTATATCATCTTTTTTATTCTAAATTTTTATTATATTATATGAGAAAGAAATATTACAAATCGTCGTTGGATATTATACTATCTGATAGATGTTTGATGTTGATTAGTTAAAAAAATAGAAGCTGCGTTAGAACATAGAAATTATGACTGATCAGATATAAAATATATGTGTATGTGTGTATCGATAAAGTAGGAATCGTTTCTGTTATAATAACATGTCGATCAATTGCAGGGAGAATTCCGCAGATGGGCCCACGTCCAACTACTCCTCCCACTCGACGACTTGGTCGTTAAGACCCATCTTTGGTTCTGGCTCTCCCAGAATACGCTTTCTCCAGTCTTTATGCGGAAATTGTCAACATGGCTTTCGAAGATACCGTTCTATTACCAACGGACGATAATTCTCTTTATCACCGACTGTTTCAATTGTTTGAATCGTGCAAGTAGCGATGGGTATAAACAATGTATTCCTAACGTTACGCTTATAAAATACTGATACTTAGATTTTTAGCTTTGAAAAATCGCTTTCTATGTTGACCTTTAAATTATTATAAAAGAGAATAGTATGAGGTAGAACGATTATGTTAATTAAAATTTTTTTAAATAACAGCGATATAGGTGAAATCGAAAGCTTGTAAAAGACTGAATCGATAGACCCATCGTTAAGTGCAAGATTCTTGATTACTGGCTCATTATCATCGATGATTAAATTATCGTCGTATAAACGTCACGATAGAATCATACGCAATCTACGAAGTATCGAAAAAAACGACGAGTAAAATGGAAGAATACCCTCCGATGTAAATATTTTGTAAACCTAACATTTCGTGCTTCTTTATCTATGTATGGTATACGTTTATTGAAATTATGAAAGCTTCGAAATTCCACTTATGCACTTACAATTCTACAGTAGACGGATTTATTTTTTCTAGAACGAATTAGATTAGAAGAACTAACTACCGGTCGTCTTTGTTATATCATCTCATTAATTATGAAAGAAATGTAACCTTCGACGTGAGAGATACGCGTTCACTGACAATAAATAACGACAATAATTTTTTTCTCGATACTTAAGGATACTATAAGCTAATATTGTTCGAATGATTAGAATCGTTCGTCGTTCATAAGACAATAAGTGTATCGCTCGATGATTGTAACTACCCACACTTTTATTCTCCTTCTATCATATCAGTTAGGATTATTCTGTTAGGATTATTCTATATTCTTATAAAGAAAATTTTCAAGCGTTCATTTTGTTCTTAAGTAAAACTATCTCTTTAAACTTCTGTACTCTAAATCTACATTCCTTTCTTGAATCGATCATCGTCTTGCTACGATAGAACGGCTTACGAAGTCTCGACGCAATCTCCTTGAACGTAGGGTAAACTTTCACAATGTAAAACTCAAATTAATGATTATAATATGCACTGATAACACGAATTCGGTTTTTTCTTCGTACGCGTAATTACGCATAATTCGACTATTATTAATGAGATCGTCGTGTATAAATGTATGTGATGTTGTATGTAATAATTGTATAAATATCAAGAGAAAAGGTTAGATTTTCGAAAATGAATAGTTTACCCGTTAAGACAATTTCGAGCGAGACTTTCCATTCGGGAGCGTTTTCGACTTATTGCTGTGGATGACATAAATAAGTTTACGATTCTTTATCATTAAAATAATGTATTATGTGTTTAATTATACTGTAATGGATAAATAATGTGACAATAAAGCAGTAATAATATTGAAATAATCATTAAATTATTAAATTGATAAACATAATTTTATTTTTATTTATAGCTTTGGAAGGAAAATATTAAAACGTTTTTAAATTCTAATATATATATATATATATTATTTAAAATATGTTTACATTTAGATATTACAGCCTCATTTTCCTACATTATCAAAACTTGAATTTCAATTACGATTATTTACGTTACCTTCATTCGCGTTATCAGCATTGCCATTGCCATTTATTATATTACCATTATTACTATCGTTGCCGTTAGAAACATTATTATCACTGTGACTATTTTCTGAATTATTAATAATAAAAGGACGTAGACCAGGTCTGTGCGCTTCTACGTTACCTATGTCACCTTCGTTCTTATTATTATCATTGCTATTACCATTAACTATATTACCATTATTGTTATCGTTGCCGTTAGAAACATTGTTATCACTGTGACTATTTTCTGAATTATTAATAATTAAAGGGCGTAGACCAGGTCTGTGCGCTTCTATGTTACCTATGTCACCTTCGTTCTTATTATTAGCATTGCCATTGCCATTAATTATATTACCATTATTGCTATCGTTGCCGTTAGAAACGTCGTTATCACCGTGATTATTTCCTGAATTATTAATAATAAAAGGACGTAGACCAGGTCTGTGCACTTCTATGTTACCTATGTCACCTTCGTTCTTATTATTATCATTGCTATTACCATTAACTATATTACCATTATTGTTATCGTTGCCGTTAGAAACATTGTTATCACTGTGACTATTTTCAGAATTATTAATAATTAAAGGGCGTAGACCAGGTCTGTGCGCTTCTATGTTACCTATGTCACCTTCGTTCTTATTATTATCATTGCTATTACCATTAACTATATTACCATTATTATTATCGTTGCCGTTAGAAACATTGTTATCACTGTGACTATTTTCTGAATTATTAATAATTAAAGGGCGTAGACCAGGTCTGTGCGCTTTTATGTTACCTATATCACCTTCGTTCTTATTATTATCATTGCTATTACCATTAACTATATTACCATTATTATTATCGTTGCCGTTAGAAACATTGTTATCACTGTGACTATTTTCTGAATTATTAATAATAAAAGGACGTAAACCAGGTCTGTGCGCTTCTATGTTACCTATGTCACCTTCGTTCTTATTATTATCATTGCTATTACCATTAACTATATTACCATTATTATTATCGTTGCCGTTAGAAACATTGTTATCACTGTGACTATTTTCTGAATTATTAATAATAAAAGGACGTAGACCAGGTCTGTGCGCTTCTATGTTACCTATGTCACCTTCGTTCTTATTATTATCATTGCTATTACCATTAACTATATTACCATTATTGTTATCGTTGCCGTTAGAAACATTGTTATCACTGTGACTATTTTCTGAATTATTAATAATTAAAGGGCGTAGACCAGGTCTGTGCGCTTCTATGTTACCTATGTCACCTTCGTTCTTATTATTAGCATTGCCATTGCCATTAATTATATTACCATTATTGCTATCGTTGCCGTTAGAAACGTCGTTATCACCGTGATTATTTTCTGAATTATTAATAATAAAAGGGCGTAGACCAGGTCTGTGCGCTTCTATGTTACCTATATCACCTTCGTTCTTATTATTATCATTGCTATTACCATTAACTATATTACCATTATTGTTATCGTTGCCGTTAGAAACATTGTTATCACTGTGACTATTTTCTGAATTATTAATAATTAAAGGGCGTAGACCAGGTCTGTGCGCTTTTATGTTACCTATATCACCTTCGTTCTTATTATTAGCATTGCCATTACCATTAACTATATTACCATTATCGCTATCGTTGCCGTTAGAAACATCGTTGTCACCGTGATTATTTCCTGAATTATTAATAATTAAAGGGCGTATACCATGTCTGTTATCTTTTATATTATTTACGTCA
This sequence comes from Dolichovespula sylvestris, assembly GCA_918808275.2. Taxonomy (NCBI): domain Eukaryota; kingdom Metazoa; phylum Arthropoda; class Insecta; order Hymenoptera; family Vespidae; genus Dolichovespula; species Dolichovespula sylvestris. The sequence goes on from OU964969.1 coordinate 2,627,850, forward strand.
TCTTCATTCTTATTATTATTATTGTCATTACCATTGACTATATTACTATTTTTCTCATCGTTTCCGTTAGACACCGTATTCGAACCTTGACTATTTCCTGAATTATTGATGAATTGACGCACTCCTGGTCTCGTTATGTTACTTCCGTCCCCAGAATTCGAATTATGTTGGTTGCTATTGCCATTTATAATATTACCTTTTACATCGTCGTTACCATTTGATATATTGTTGTTACTGTTGTTATTGTTGTTAGTAATGATAAAGTCAGACTGCTGCAGATCCTGTTCGTTTTCTTCGGAATCATTATCTTCATCGTAGTTATCAGGAAGACCCAATAGATCGGTAAGGAATGTTTTCGTTTCGCAGGTATTATTCCCTTTCAAACACTCTGCTGTCTTTGTGCAGATACCTTTAATCTTATCAAAACCTTCATTGCAGGCACAGTATTGCATAACTGGTAGGTATTGTCCTCTTTTAATTTCGGCACAACGTACATACTTCTGACAGTCCTCGGTAGGTTGATTTTCAAGTTTTCTGCAAACTCTAACACATCTATTCAAATTAACATCAAATTTCTCATAATCCTTGCATCGCCCTATAAGAAATGGGCGTCCAGCAATACAATTTCCATATATTCGATCGTCTGTTGGGTAAGCAAAATACTTATCGTCTCTACCTCTGCAACTAACGGTAATGCATCCAGAGGGAGAATAAGATAGCTTGCAAGTTTGCGAGTACGTGTCGTAACAGTTATTAGGCGGGCAAATATTCGTTGTTCTATAACCGTTCGCACAAAGGTGATATCTATTACCATTGTTTGGATCGGGATACACTCCGTCGACGCTAGGACAGATGAAATCGTTCGACAGACATTGGTTTGGAGGTACGCTAGTGCAGACACCAATTTCCTTATCGCAATAGGGTTTTGAAGGATCAGTAGCGCAAAGTATAGTGGCTACCTGATAATATCCTTGTTGTTGTAAAACATCTGGATAACATAGTTGGCATGTCGTGCAATTTATATAGTTTCTCATTGCTTTGCAATTAATCGTTTTATCTACCTTGATGGTGATGGTAGGTTTGCCATAATCGGGAATACTCGAAATCGAACATTTCACGCTTCCGAGGATAACGAATATCTGAAACCATTATTATTTTAGAAATTTATTTATTAGAAAGTTCATATTCAAGCCTATCGTGCTCGATAAATTCGTTCGAAATGTCCGAATAAAAGTCAATGAAAGTCTACTTAAGAGTCAACAATCACAATGCAATTTTTTACGTAGGTACTATATCTACTTACCCACACAATCGACAATCGAAGCGCGTACATTTTCTAGCTTGTAAACTGGTAGTGCTTACACTCGTCGGTTCTCTTATATGAATCCTAATTTTTTCTTTACCGATATGTTAATTAAACAAATGACGTGGTACGTTTGTAGAAGATCGTTCTATTTGAAAATGAGTATGCAATAAATTTATTGTCTTGATATACGTTTTCCGAGAATTCTCTTCTTATCTCTAATTCCTGTGTAAGTAAATATCTACACAGTGAACTACTTCGTTCATTGAAAGATTATACGTCGATTATGAAATCGAAAGATGAATTGATAATCAGAAAAACAATTTTTTATATTTATTCAAACTGTTTTAATTTGTTAGGCACTTAAATCGGTAGGAAAAATAGATTATATGTAAACGCGGAACATCATAATTTTTCTTGATAGCGTTAACGATCCATATGAATCCATATGCAAACTACAATAGCAGAGATCGGATAATTATTTGAAAACAACGTTGACAACGCCAAACAACATGAGAAAAGCGAATTTCTCTCATTGTTACATCAATGTCTCGTCATATAGCTTTGGTTTCCTAAATGTAATTTAATAAGGTAGAAGGAGATCAAATTATCAATTGGTTTTGATCATAAAGCTTAAATGTATTATGTACAAAAATAAATTCGATCGACGATTTCAGATTTTCCATCGGATCGAGAAGCATCTTCGGCTAGTATATTCCACCCACGCTGCGATGATAGTTGAGTTGGGCGTGCTGGGCATAGTCGTAACTCTGGTCGTACCATTCGGTCGTTGTGCTTGCGGTATTCGCGGTATTCGAAGAGTGGGTACCATGAGCTGCATGCGCGGCATGTTGATGGCTTGTCACGTGACTTGACGAATATTCGCTACCTTGAAAATGATTGAACTGTCCCCAAGTGAGCTGTGTCCTGGACCAGTCTGTATTACCTTAAAAAACAATAAATTAATAATGAAATATTATGTTTTTAAGAATCTAGATTCGATGAGACACTTGTCAAGGTACCAGTATTAGGAGTCAAAGATGTGGGAGCACCATGAGCAACCGGAGGTTGAATGGACGGCACTTGACTGATTTGCATGCTATTCATATGTCCAGAGAGGGAAGTCAAATGTTCCGAAATGGAGACAGCATGTCCTTGTAAAGTGTTGCTCATCGTCGTAGGGATCGGAGCCATTGACGTGGTCATCTGGGAAACACTTCCAACAACTTGGTGAACGCTGTTCGGTGTTTGGTGCAGAGCCGTCGGGCTGTGATGCAAACTCGTTGGTACTTGAGGTATTTCGCTTGGCATTTGAGGTATTTGAGCAATCTGAGCCAACTCATGGCTTGCTGCAGCGTATTGACAGGGTGTCAGGGGTAAACTTGGTACAGAATGTGTTATGCTTCCTGCGTGTTTACGAAGACGAGCTCTCCGATTGCTAAACCAGACCTAGAACATGGATGTTGAGGCGGGTGACGCTTTTTGAAGATGATGAAAAGTATAAATAATCTTCTGCTGATTTTTCTTACTTAATTGTGTTTCAATCTTTCTGCTCACAGATATTATTGAGGGCAATTTTAAAGAAATGTAAATAACTCACTTGAATCCTAGCTTCTGTTAGACCAGTTCTCTGAGCCAATTCTTCTCTAGCATAAACATCTGGATACTGAGCACGTTGAAAGGCAGCCTCAAGTTGCTCAAGTTGTTCTCCAGTGAACGTTGTTCTACTCCTACGTTGTTTTCGTTTCAGAGGTATGCCTGGTTCACTTTCCGTATCAGAATCATCACCGCAACGACCTAATCATAAAAAGAGATAAGTGTCATCGCGTTTGTTACGTTGTAATTCCCTAATACTATTATCATAATTCTTTTTTAGATATTTTTTTCTATCAACAAAGCGTATAGGGTCGAAAACAGGATCGAGAAAGCGATCGAAATAAATGACAAGCTTCTACGATTAAATGGCTATAATTGGTAATCGATAAATCCTCGACGAAAACTGCAACGTCATGAGACATGAGTTCTCGTTGCTCCGATGAACTTGCCTCTTTTCCTATGAATACGATATTGATGAGCATTCTTCTGCGTCCACATCTTATACACACGTAGCTATTCCATATGCAAAGAACGTAATCAGATGACGAAGTCATCGGATCATTTATGATATAATTGTCTCCGGTGATATATAGTATCTGAGAAATCACGATTACGGAGGAAGAAGTTTAAAACGCAGTTTAATAAAGGAAGTTTAATAATTAATATAAAATACTATGATTGAGTACAATTCGTTAAAACTCAAGTAATTACTAATTAATACTTAGAGAAGTTTTCCATATTTGTGGACGTCTAGCCTCTTTGATTTCTCCTTTTGATTTCTTCATGCTGTATTAGATGAAAAGTTTATTTTACGCGTCACAAGTCAGTGCAATGAGCACTCACGTGATCATATGCGAAATGGACTCTGCTTTTATATATATGTATATATACGCTTATATATATATATATATTATATATTATATATATATATATATATATATATATATATATATATACACACACACACAGATAATATCCATAGGTGTGTGTGTGCCGCAGTCATTAAGGTGTCCATAAAGTACTCGTAAAATAACCGTCCAACATGCCATCTTGTTCGACGTGGTCAAGACGCCATTTTGTCGAGTGTTTCAAAGCTATCAGCAGGTAAGTCTCCTCATAAAATCACGATACTGCAGTATACCCAAGATATTAACTATTGGTCAAGAAAAACGCTTTTGCGAATGATCGATTTCATAGAAATTTGTTCTATTCTATAAAGAAGAAAGGTCGATATATACATATATATTTCGATCGTGTCTTTATTTTGAAATCCATTGAGTATTTCAAATAAGTTTGTTTACACACTATTGATTCTTACGCGTGGAGATCTAAACAAGTAGATAAAGAGGGTCTGATCTTTGAGCAAGGACTTAGCCCGTACCGTTGCTAACGTTGAATCCTTCTTGAGCCTATCAAGAACCTTTTAACATCAAGTTGGGTTTGCGAGTTCGCACTGACCAATGTATTGATGTTTATTTATGCGAAACAACGAGTAGCTCGTGCGTCCTCTTCTTTTTTTTAATAAAAGAATGAACAGAAGGAAGATAGATATATGGAAGAAGTAAGAAAAACTCGATCTCTATCGTGACCACCGATGCTATGTTTGCTCTTAAAGTGAACGTTTATTGTCCAACTTTTTTCTTATTATCGTTCAATCGAGCATCTATGAGCTTATTGTGTAAAAAAAAGTACATGAGGATCAAAATTGGATAATGTCGGTATAGACTCAGATGTGCCTCCACAGTTCAATATTATTCCCTCTTCTTTTCATTCATGGCATTATCTCGGATTATCCTTAAAATGGAATTGTTACTTACGCCTGACTTCACAACAAATAACAAGAACGGTAAATTGGAAAACGTCAAGGAGATTGACAGAATAGAACGAGTATCAAGATCACTTTGTTCGCAATTTATTCAAGTGGTTAAACGATGGTTAATTCAACATTTTTTGCAGCTCGAAAAATGATCTTTTTTTGTGAAAAATCTTTAATAAAAATTTCTAAATTTACATGATGTCATGTAATGTCATGATGTCATGTAATATTAATATGTGTTATATTAATTCGTAAATTAATTGACATAATATCGAATTTTATTATTCGTCTGGATCTTTTGGATTATTTCTGAACGAAGAGAGAACCAAGTAGTGAGATTTGAATCGAAGTCGATATATATATATTTATATATATTATATATATATATATATATATATATATATATATATATATATATACCGCAAAGGAAATTTTGTTTTGCCCCAGCACAGTACGACCTGCCTCGAATAGACGCCGACGCATACAATACGAGTTGCCGCTCTTTTCCTTGCGGTTTTCACTTTGTGCGAAAGGTAAAGAGAAGATTCAACGACGGAAGTCCAAATTCGAAGAGGATTCTCAGCGGTGGTCTTTTGAAGATGGTCCGCGATCTTTTTTTCTCTTTTTTCTTCTTCTTCTTTATTTTTCTTTTTCTTTTTATTACGAAGAAGTCAAAGATAGTTTCAACAGGAGTCTTTTATAATTTCATATCTTAGAATTTATTACGGTCCTTTTTTCTTCTCATCGGTTCGTAAAAATCTCTAATTAATTATCTAACGTCATCCATAAAAAAAAAAACAAACATTAGGCTCGTTAGATCGCTTAGAGACAATACTCGATCCCTTTGAAGCCTCATTTTTTAGTATCGGTTTTTGTCGCTTGTAGTTACGACAGTTTGGCTTTTCAAAGATACCACTCACAACGGGTGTTCATTCTTGTGAACATTGAAGGCATTGTGTTTCTTAGGCGTGTTGTGAAATATCGTCGAACATTTTTCGGCCGTCCACTTCGACTTGGACTTTTTCTCTTTCTCTCATTCTCTCTCTCTCTCTCTCTCTCTCTCTCTCTCTTTCTTTCTCTCTCTCTCTCTCTCTCTCTCTCTCTCTCTCTCTCTCTCTCTCTCTTTCTTTTTCACTTTCCTCCTCCACCTCCAACCCCTTTCCCCCCATACTTTAACGCACAATTCCATTTCTTTCCTAGTCGGCGAACGAGGTGACAGGAATTTAAACCGTGGGTCTACAAGCTTTATTGTAGATGCAACTTGTCTCCGTGGTCATTTTTCCCATTCTTCCGTTTGTCATACGAAGAGACGCAGCGTAGCCGCCAAAGACGCCGCCAAAGGGAATATATCTCGAAAGATTCACCGACGTCTTCGAAAATCTACGAGGAAAATTTCTAGCCTTCGACTTTGGTTGCTCTCGAGTCACTGCCGTCTCTCTCTCTCTCTCTCTCTCTCTCCCTCTCTGTCTTTTTCTCTCTGTCTCTCTCTCTTTTTATTTCTTTGCAACACTACGTGCTTCGCGATCGAATCGTTCCGAACGTAAAAGACCAACAATGTTTCTTTCTTTCTCTCTTTTCTTTTATTTCTTTTTTTCTTTTTTTCTTCTTCCATGCACGTTACTTTGGCAAGGAACATTACACTCTAAGATTTCAATAGAACACAACTCCGTTCAATAGAATAATAATAACGTACATATGTACGACTTCGACGTTGGTGGTTTGTTTTTCGGACTGTATCGACACAATGAAAAAAGAATGATCAGGAAGAATCCATCTAATTTTTGTGGATAATCAATTGACGTACTCGGCTTCTAAATTCGTGTTGATCCGAGTTCTCTCGTTTTCTAGGGGAGTGAAGGGGTGTTCGAGTTGGTGTTCCAGGTGTATTTCTTGGATGCTATGACTCAGGAGAGAAAGAGAGAGAGAGAGAGAGAGAGAGAGAGAGAGAGAGAGAGAGAGAGAGGAAGAGAGAAATAAAGAAAGAAGGACGTCGAAGAAAAGAGAAGGAGGCAGGTCGGAGTCGAGTCAGCATTCCTTCGTGCGCCCTCTGACATCGGCGGTCCTTTCAGAAGGTGCTCTTCATCTCCTTTTGCTTCACGAGCCCACCCATCGTTCTCTCTCACTCTCTCTCTCTCTCTTTCTCTCTTTCTCTCTTTCTCTCTCTATTTCCCTCTCTTCTTCCTCAAGTCGAAGAGCGCGTGGAGGAAGGAAGAAAAAAGCAGAAAAAAGGGGAGCGAGCTCGAGAAAAAGAGAGAGATGGAAAGATCGGGTGTGATCGTTTAGGTGCCCATATGTTGGACTTGTAATGAGAGAACGTGCTCTCAGGTTGAGACAGGGAGGCGGGCACTCGATGAAATGGTTTATAGATTATCTCTCTCTTTCACTCTCTCTCTCTCTCTCTCTCTCTCTCTCTCTCTCTCTCTATCTCTAGCTATTGTTTCATTCATTTGTTCCGTTTAGTCGTGTCGATCCATAAAGAAATATCAATTACTTTGTGAGGAAGATTACCGAGAGATTTAAATGTCAACGTGCTTTAGATTAATTATCTCTTAAGTTGATTTATATTGAAAATAAAAGGTGTTTCTTTCTTTGTCAACAATCGTTAAAAAAAGAAAAAAGAAAAAAAGCAAAACTATTGAACGCCACCCACTTAAATATTGTTATATTAGATTATAGATACACATATTTCTATCTTATTTCTGCGAGCCGTCCGGGTTTACTCGTTGATAGGCACAATCAATATCGGTTTCTTGGGGATGAAAAGCGCCCGATCGGTTGAATAGATCGCGTGAAAAGATGCGTGTAATCAATTAGAGGGGGCCCGCGGAGTCGAGAGCAAATATCTCTTTCGTAGCAACGTCATCGAGAAATGTGCCGGTCAGCATCCCCGCTGTGTCCGATCGTACATCTATCGATACCGGTCTGAACCACCCATTGGAACGTACCTATATCTACATAGTGTCGCGTGATCTTTCGCACGCATTTAACTTCTTTACTTTATCATATAAGACGATAAAGGATAATTATTTTTTACGATATTTAAAAGTATGATAAAAGTTATAACAAGCTAATTGCATTGTTTTCGTCTAAAACAGCTTACTTTTATCTATGTCTTTATCAGATAACAAAGCTATATTATCAGCTTAATAAATATGAGACTGTTACGTCAATCCAGTTAAAAAGTTGCGTTTTCCTTTTTTTTTTACCCCCCCAAAAGAAATTTTTGTTTACTTGTCACATTTGCGCATCCTCGTAACTTTTACCGCGGTTCCTTTCCGCTTTCCGTGTGACGAATTGGGCTCTGAATGGCGGAAAAGATGCCGCACCTTCGTAGGTTATAAATCTAGTCGTGCTCTCTTCCTTCTATCTATTCCCATCTTTTTCTAGTCGGTACTTCCCGAAGAAGAGGAATGGATATCTGTAGGAGCGCGCGTGAGGTCCCCTAAATGGTAACAAATGTCCTTAAAAAGGTTAACAATGAGGACGGCCGAGGGTTGACATCGGAGAAGTCAGTGAGTCTTCCTGTCAACGCCCGTGTGCCAGTTTTATAGAAAATACGCCGACTTTTTCGCTTTTCTTATTTCGAGAAGGAAACTTTCAGCAGTGTGTGGGAGTGAGAGAGAATGGGAGAGAACGGTGGTTGGATGAATTTTTGGTGGTCACATTAGGTACTCGTGAACTTTGTCGGAAAATCACCGCCCTTGAAAAACCATTAATTTCGTCGTTGGTGGTCTGTTCGAAGGTCTGTTTCCTCGTTTTGTCCATCGGTCAGAATAATTTTCACTGTATTTCAAACATATAACGTCGACATCTTATAATCGTATCTTACAATATTTTTCATCGAATCAAAATTAGAATTTCGATTAATTATCGAATATGTTGACGAGAAGAATAATTTCAAGGTTTAATAATCGGCATAATATTGTTACTAGATAAAAATAAAAACGTGTTATAGATTAAGTAAAGGCAAAGTTATCTCTTGCGAAAAAATACCAACGATAGCGGATTGGAGAAAGCAGGTATTTTGGTGGAACGATGGAAACGATGGAAGGAACGGGCAAGAGTGTAGCAAATTTGGCGTATCCTTCTACCAGCAACGAATTAACATTTTCCACGAAGTACAAGAGTACAGTGCCCGGAGTGTTAACTGAGCTCGATCGAATCTACCGATTTAATGAAGGAGTTGTAGGAGTGTACACCTTCGAAGGTACGATGAAAGGAGACAAAGGAGGAAGAGGGTAGCAGTTTGGAAGCGTTTGAAACGCGTTCAAGCCGATGCCACGTACGATATATGTCGGTACTAGACTCTCTCGGCGGATTATGTGATCACGCGACAAGAATTGCACGCTCGCTAAAGCTCGATCGTGTAACGTAGATTAGATACGCTCGATGATATTCAGCTTCGACGTTAATTCGAATCTACCTAACTCTTCCTGCTAGCTTTTACTGTCTTATGTAATCATTTTTTGTTTCTAATACATCCGGTTATACCGATGTATTTCGCATATAGAAATCAGTGAAGATATTATCCACGGATTGCTATGAAGTAAGTAATATCAAATTTTTTGATCTGATTTCAACTTGGTTTAGTCAGGTACTCATTCCTATACATATCTTACGATGTATTTCAATGGTGTATCCAAACAGATCAGATATATTTGTATCCGCGATAAATCCGCGAAATCGTTTAGTAAAAATGCGAAACTGATGGATCACCGTACGTCGATGGAATCGATGAAGCTGATCGTGAATCACTTAGCGACGTTGTTCATCGACCACGTTGCTCTTCGATCGTTTGGTACCTATATAGTGAAGAAGGAAGAAGAGAAGATGAAGAAGGTTGGAAGAAGAGAAAGAAAGAGAGAGAGAGAGAGAGAGAGAGAGAGAGAGAGAGAGAGAGAGGAATCGAGATGGATATACATATTATACGCGTGTGGAGGTGCAGTGAGAGGGGTGGGCAGGACCCATTAGGCTAATCCCTCGTCGGCGGCCGAAGCCAAAGGAACGGAATAAGAAGGAATAAGAAAGCCACAGGCTACGTGTCATTCCTGCTCGGCCTGCCGACACCTATACCCTGGACCCGACACCTTCGACCGAGCTACGAGTATATCCGTTCAGAGGTGCTCTCTATCACAAATGTCCTCTGTTAGAACTGCTATTCGCGATCTGATTGCCTGCTTGATCGTGGTATACGTAGTTTCAACGTAGTAGAGAACGAATTGGCTCGAACGATCTTGTTTATGATGTTTCATAATGGCTTCGATTATCGAGATTTAATATCCTACTTGTCTTTAAAAAGAAAAACTCTAACGATTCATATTATAGTTCAACAATCATGATGATTCAATTTCATAGTTAAATAATCTTGATGATTTAATGTCGAATCTTTAAAGTTAAGTATTAAAATGGTTTATAGAAAAAATATCGGAACGATTGTGATACGACCAGTCGATAAAACACAATCTAGAGATTACTTAGGAGGTCATGAATAATTAACCACATTCGAGGCGATAAATATCTTTAATTGAGGGTTACGACACGTAACTTCGAGGATAATATCCTCCTACTCGGAAGGGCATTTACACCTGCTTCCAAGCGAATTTGCATTAAAATTCATTAGACGTTATCGCTCTAACGTAAGAAATCACTTGGTCGAGAGATTTTTTCCTCGTGAGGTTTAACAAAGAAAATCGTAAAGAAATATTGTAACTCTTCATTGAAGAACTTTTCGACTTGACGTCAAACAGAATTAAATTTAGGCGATTAGAAGAACGATTGTTAGTCTTCTATGGATGCGTAAGATAAGGAATTAATAAACGAGGAGAAACGATTAATCGTCGAATTAAAATAGACTGTGGTTCAAACGGAGCCCGAGATGAGCGCCACTGTCGACGTGTGGCAGGCGGTTCGTTTGATCTCCGCGGGACCCTCGCGGGGCCTCGAGGCCCCGGGCTCTGCTCTTCGCTCTTGGCCCTCGACTCTCTTTCCTCGCATTCCCTGTTGCTCCCCTCGATCCACCTCCAACTCCTTCTCCGACCACACCAGCATCCTCGTCGAATTAACTTTTAAGACTTTGGGACACCTGTACCCACTAATTCTTTCATGTCCAACGCCACCACCGATCGTGATACTCACGAATTCTTACATCCTGTTGGGGCAGGCAAATGAGACAAAAACTTGTTTGGTCGCCAATGAATTAGATACTTGCTAATTATCGACGAAGAAATTTGAATGGCACCTGTCCTCGTTAAAAGACGGACGAATTAAAAATAACAAGAAAATTAAAAAAAAAAGAAAAAACGGAAGTAGAAGTATCGACATAGGATAAGAAAGAGAGAGAGAGAGAGAGAGAGAGAGAGAGAGAGAGAAAGAGGCGGAGAAGTTAAGAAAGAAGAAGACACACTAGCGGTAGTCGTCGAGAAGCAAGGCAAAAAGGACGTATTTCAATTTGTACTTTAAATTTAACGCTCGGGGTATTCGCAGGGTTAAATCAATAATGAGGCTTGAAAGTACTCCCTTAGCAAAAACTAATGACAGTTTTCACGAGCAATTTGAGAATGTTCGGCAAACACTTAGCCGTGCGAAAAGGGCAAGAAAGTTTGATGGAGTTGCGAGAGAAGGAAGAGAAGAATGAAGAATGAAAGAAAAAGAAGTATACCTACGAAGACGAAGAGGAAAAGAGAATATGAGAGAAGAAGAAAAAATCTAAAAACGAGGATCGCAAAGGACGCAAGGAAGAAGAAGAACAAGAACAAGAACAAGAACAAGAACAAAAATAAGCAGAAGAACAAGAACAAGAACTAGAACAAGAACAAGAACAAAAACAAGAACAAAAACAAGAATAAGAATAAGAATAAGAATAAGAATAAGAATAAGAATAAGAATAAGTATAAGAATAAGAAGAACAAGAATAAGAAGAAGAAGAAGAACAGAAACGAAGACAGGAAGAAGGAGAAGAAGCAGAAAAGGGATAATGCGTGCCCCGTAAGATATTGACACTCCTGTAATCCGTTTGTCGGACGTGTGGGCAACCTGGCTAATCCTGCTCACGCCCACCGGAGATTAAATCCTGCCGGTCTGCCCTGCTCATTCGGACTAACTCGGCCTATCCGACAGTGGACCGGACTTAAAGCGCCGTACACACGCTCGCGTACGTCAAACTCGCTTCGTTCGTAGCAGGAGGTTAAAAGCTTCCGACGCTGACCGACGATGAGAGAACGAACGTTCGACTCTTTTCTTGCCTCCTTCATTCTTTCTTTTATTTTTCTCTTCCTTTTGTTTGTTCTTTCTTTAATTCACGTACCAAGACATTATTCCTCCTCCTATACTTATTCATACAGGTTTGTACGAATAAAAATATGACTACATAAGTACATATTGGTATATAAGTAAATGCAGATACTTACGTACGAGTGCACGTACAGTTTTGTACGTATATCTTTAAAAAAATCGATGTTAAAAAATAGCAAAAATCATGAAAATCATGAAGATCTAGAGGATTTTCATTTGACGATAGAGCATTCTACGAATTATTTTATACTTCAATATCGAAATTTTCTTACGATTATTTATAATCTATTCGGATTATACAAAGTAGATTGATTGTTCGAATTCGAAAGATTTACTACTAGTGTAAAGTCGAGGGCATGCTGGCCATGAATTTGGACAAACGAAATGTGCCTTCCACGGCGATCAAGATCAATGCGGATCGCGGGGATGAAAGAGAAATGTACTTAAGTGCTACTCACCGCCTCCCAATATGCCGTCTATCGTGTAATCCTTCTTCCCGTCGTCCCCCGGTCTTCCACCCCGAAGTAGCCTGCTGATGGAGCTGACGCTAGGTGGATCGGAGAAGCCTTCCTGCGTGCAATAAAATAAAAGCACGGGGCCTTTTTGAAAGAGGCAAGATTAAAGTGAGGACCTATGCGTATCGTTCTTGTCGAATTTCTTTTTTTCCCTCTTCTTCTTTTTTCTTTTCTCTTTCTTTCTTTTATTTTCCCTTAAAAGTCTTTTAAAAAGAAAGAGAGAGAGAGAGAGAGAGAGAGAGAGAGAGAAGGAGATAGAGATAGAGAGATTGAGAGATAAAGAGAGAGTAGATTGAAACGGGCGTGAAAGCTAGCTGTTGTTCCCTCGCGATTCATCGAAGGCCACGCTCGCAGTTTCGCAACTGCAGCCTACCAAGGCGTACAATTTTGCGCGATTATTTTCGTTCGCAACGTACATATTTTCCCGGACGATTCAACGTTATTACGCATTGTGAGCTAGGCACCGTTACGCGCCTTTACTACGCTCGCTTTCTTACTTCGTGATCGACCGAACTCTAACCAACGTTGAAGAAATTGAAAGGAATCGCTTGACAAAAAAAGAAAAAGCGCGAAAGAGAGAGAGAGAGAGAGAGAGAGAGAGAGAGAGAGAGAAAAGATGAAGATAAGGAAAGAAAATTTCCTCTCCGAGATAACTTCGATAGAATATCAAACGAGTAAAATTCGAGAATGAAGATCATGTATCGAGATCGTTATCGATATGTGTGTGTGTGTGTGTGTGTGTGTGTGTGTGTGTGTGTGTGTGTGTGTGTGTGTGTGTGTACACTCTTCTATCAAAGGATACCTCGAGAAGTTGCGAAAATTTCGACGATCGATATCGATCGAGCTGCTTATCTCTTTTATTGATCGTACAAAGCGTAACGCACGTGCAAGCGAGCGAAGATGGAGGATAGATAGAGATGTAGTGAAGAGAGGAAGATCATAGAAGAAGAAAAAGAAGATGATGAAGAAGAAGAAGAAGAAGAGAAGGAAGAGAAGGAGAAAGGGGAGGGATATAAAAAGGTTGGATCTCTCGCTTTAACCAAGGATTTAAAAGGCAAAAAAGTCAGGGGAAAGGGGGTCGTCGGTGTCGATCGCTATCTCTCGCTTCGCCGATCTCAGAAACAATAACGATCCTTCTGCCAGTGGTGGTCGAAACTTTGGGTTCGGGGTGATGACAGGAAAGAAGAAGGAAGGAAGGATTGTGGGTGAGGTGGATGATTTCAGAGAGGAAGAAGGATGAAACGAACGATGGATAAAAAGAGGAAGAAGGAAGAGAGAGAGAGAGAAAGAGAGAAAGAAAAGAGGAAGAAGGAAAAGAGAGAGAGAGAGAGAGCCTCGGGGCCTCAGGCCCCGGAACGCCCCCTTCCAGCATTAAATGCCGTATTAATGCCGGCAACGACCGCCTGCCTCCACAGAGGCGTACGTGTTCCTAAAATCGTTCTCAGCCTTTCATATTCTTTCTTCTTTATATACAATCTCTCTCTCTCTCTCTCTCTCTCTCTCTCTCTCTCTCTCTCTCTCTCTCTCTCTCCTCTTTCTCTTTCTTTAGTTCTTTTCTTACTTTCTATGCATATCTTTCTAATTTTTGCAGATTTTTCAGATTTATATCTTTATCAAAGAAACATTAGGAACGATCGAAAGTATTATCGAAAGTTTTCAAGATCGTTCGGTGAACGAAAACATAATTACTTTCAATTGAATTTATATTACTAATTGAAGTACCCTTGTGTTAGTATTTTATTTTATTTTTTTTATTTTAATGTCTCATGTCTCTCGCCTTAAAAATGTAAAGAGAATGTTTTTCAATATTAGAATATTATAGATAGAAATTTGTTTATTTTGTTTTTCATTAAAAAAAAAAAAAAAATAATCAAAAGGTAGAAATGTCAATAACAAATATTGGAAATTGGATTTTTCCTACGTAGACGTGACAAACTATTGATCTCTTTAGTTTCTATTTTGTAAGGATACCATAGGCATGTGAAATCACGTCTGACAAATTGCGAAAGGTAAGACAATGAAGACGAGAAGGAGGACGACGAAGATGACTACGACGACGACGATGAAGAGGACGAAAGGTATTACGCCAATGAAGTGTGGGTGTAGGCGGCGAGCAGTAACGTATTAAAGGACACGCGAGTCGCCTCGAGGTACTCACGTACATACGTAGAGAGTCCTGCTCGGCTGGTGCACGCCTCGTGCACGCCTCGTGTACGCCTCGTGCGCAACATTAAAAACTTCCATTGAGAGTGATCTTCGAAGAGAGATAAGGACCACGATCGAAATTTTTGTCGAGTCTTCCGATTATGATGAACATATTTCTAACTTTTATTTTTAGGCATATCTTATGTTTTCAACAACGTACGAAATAATGATTCTCATCAATCTATTTATTAATTTCTTCGGAAAGCATGAAAAGATTTTCTTGAAGGGTTAACGAGTTAATATGCTTTTATGTTTATACATAAGTTAAAATAAACATTGATCGACTTTGATAAGCCAAATCCTTTACCTTCACCAACGTGTCACGGATTTCCCAAGAGAAGATACCAGGATTGACCCTCTTCAATTCCTCGATCTTAGCCTCGACTTCCGGCGTGGCAACTCTCGGCTTGCTGCCACCAATGACACCCGGCCTGATAGAGCCTGTCTCTTGATAACGATTGAGTATTTTCGATACGCAACCGTGGGAAACACGAAGCTGTCTCGATATCACGCAGGGTCGTATCCCAGCAGCCGCCATTTCTACGATTTTCAAGCGAATGTGATTTGGAAGGGGACGGCCGTTGATGAAGACGCCGCCCAGCTGATTCATTCGGCCTTGCCCTGTGAACATTCGATCGATGTCTCAGCGATACTTAGGACGAAAAGATGAGCGCGTTGTCTCGATAAGCTTGAAATTATTTACGGAATCTGCCGAGCGAACACGTGAAATCGCCTAACAGCCGGTAAGGCCGGGATACGTTCGCGCGGAGGATACCAAAAGCCACGTTAACAGCCGTAAAATTGAAGAAGTTATGCTCACGAGAGGGCGTGCTCGGCCATTTCCAGGACTAACGAGTATAAAGTCGGATCGTTAGTCGAATTAGCCACCCTTCCGTACGTGACATTAGCTACCTGTATCATCAGCGCGTTCCGATGTACAGCACGAGGTAATTACTATGTTTACGCATCACGAACGCTTGCCCGGCGTGCTGTCCGAGTAAACAACGAAAGCATCCAATTATTTTAATCGTCGTTCAGAGAGCCTTTGCATATTCAATAAAGTCCACGAGAACCATCCTCTCCTACTCCTTTTTTCTTCTTCCTTTTCGCATTTTACTTTTTTCGGTGATCTTCGTTCGACTCTTAACAACGCCATTGATCGAAAAAGAATAAGACGCAACTCTCAACGATAATAGATAGACATCGAGCTAACCTTGGAAAGGATATCCACTAAAGATAGGTCTCATTCCACTGGTGACATCCATCTCGTATGCAAGCTTTTATAATCTTCCTTGCAACCCACCGAAGGTGACGTCCAGAGGAGGATACACGAGTCACTGACACTGATAAAAGTATGAACAAAACAACCGATAGTACAACGGATGACGTCGAGTTATTTATCCGAGGCAAAGGAATTCCGTGATTAGTTCACGGAAAATTATGATAAAAACGATTTACGAAACTAAAAACTAAAACTAAATCATTTAGACAACTAACGATTGCTAATGTCGAATCGACGGTATTATAGTAGAGCTTAAAACGTTCAGATGACGTAGGGAGAAAGAAGAGAAAAGGAATAGAAGCGAGCACGCGTGGCTTTCGTTGCGAGGGGTACCGCGGCAATAACGTGTCGGAGTTGGGGTACTGGACCCCTCTTCACCCCACTCTTCTCAACATGCTGGACCCGAGGGAACAGAGTGCGAGCAACATAAGAGAAAAACGAGACCGTCGCCTCGTTGGGACTTATGGTACCAGAGTGGTACGCTCATTGGCTACGCCCTGCCACGTGGTTGGTAAAGCTGAACTTCACAATGGGCGGCTCTACCCACGGAACCGCCTACGGAACGTGCTTTCTTACCCACATATTTCTCGATACATTATATTATCCCTGTCTATGTGTGTGTAAATACATTGCCAGATCGAGAGAGCTCTTGATGTCTACTGAGCTAAATTCGAAGTTATTTTCATTTAATCCTATGCGAGCGAATTTTCTATACCTATTCGTTTGATATAACTTCCTAGCTATGCTCAGTTGGATATCCATTTATACA
This sequence comes from Dolichovespula sylvestris, assembly GCA_918808275.2. Lineage (NCBI taxonomy): Eukaryota > Metazoa > Arthropoda > Insecta > Hymenoptera > Vespidae > Dolichovespula > Dolichovespula sylvestris. The sequence continues at coordinate 2,644,626 of OU964969.1, forward strand.
TTGCTTAGATAATATATCTTACAAATGCGATTTGTTAAGATAGAGTACGAGTTTGATATAGCAAGTTTTTAGCGTTACTCAAATGATTTATTGTATGATCGAGAGCTATCAATGTCCATGATTCTTCTCAAGGATCTTCTCAAGTGTCAAACAATTGTTCAGGCAAAGCAAATGGTGTTTAGCCGTAACAATTCTATCTTGATAATGGGATTCTCGTTTCAAACTTTGGTACTATTGGTAATGAAAGAATATCTGCGCTTTTAGTGAATTATCCTTCGGAATTATGCTAGAAAGTGACCGTGTAAATAGAAATAAGAAAATATTTACAGTCGTCAGTGTTTGAAAGTAAAATCATAATGAACGCGTGATGGACTGGTATAAATTTTTACAAAGGTCCTACCACTCGCTCATCTTCCCAAATAAACGTGCCTATGCCGCTTGTAAATCTTTCCGTACGGTAGCGAAAAGCTGGTTGGCTGGCCGTGAAAACAGCAGGAGGTCTTCAGGACCGTGTACGTTTGAGTCAAGATTCTTTCGAGGACTCTTAAATTAGCCCGTCGATCCTGAAAATTCATTCGTGTCGAATATATTGTAAAATTTGCTGCAAGTATATGAAAGTTTACAAAAAGTCGATAAAACGTATCACGTTTTGTATATCGTTTGCACGTTGATTGTTTCTAGGATTAACGGCGTAGGATCTGACAAATTTTTTCGACGGCTTTTAGTACCACAGGGAAAACGATACTTTTGGGTCCACGGTAGATATCCGCAAATATTTTACTGGCTGTTCTGTTTCATTACTTGGGGTAAGTAAGAAGATTTAAAGCTTTCCGTGACGAAATATCTATGGACGAGAAAAATATAGAAGTCATTTTACGTGAATCGATCTACATAAAAATGTAACGAAATGATGTTACTTCAACGCTTACTTTTGTGTGACAAACCGGAATCGAATTTTGATAATTGCCGAGAAAAACTGGAAAATAGAAAGACACCTGCAAGAAATGAAAGTAAGAGCGAGCGAGAAAGAGAATAGAAGGAATTCGATGATTAGACTTTAAAAACGAACCGTGTCATCCTCGAGAAAGAAGTCTTTCGAACTCGACTTAGTTCCGTGTACTTTCGCAATTCTTGTGTAGACAAAGCCACTCTCTCAATATTTTTGCTGCATTGTCTAGAAAACGGTAAACTCGCCGTGAACTGCACCCGACGATGTCTCCTTTGGTTTACGAAAGAGCGAAGCTCTTTCTAATTCCTCCGATGTTCTAACTTTTTTCCAAGAAGAGAAAGAAAGGGAACCTATAAAAATCGGTGCTCTTCGTCAAGGTCACACAAATAAGAAGAAGATCTCTAGACTGGTCAGAACAAGTAGCAGATCAGGTAGCACACGCTTAAACGCGGAAGAAATTGATTAGATGATTTTTGACTTTTTCGAGAATCTTACCATTGGGTCTTTCTCATTGTTTGCGAGAAACGGTTTATTTCTATTTCTTTTTGTGCACTTGGTCGGGACGTAGGATCCTAAACGTAATGATTTTAACGACAATTCAACGAAACTCTAACTCGGTCGATTATTTGTTTATTCTTCCTTCTTTTCGTCTTATCACATTTCTTGTGTTCTTTTTTCTATTATGAAAATTCTTACATCAATACTATCACTTTCCTCCTGTATATCTATTTCGAGCTATTGTTAACTGGTTTTAAAGTAAAGAAGAGGAAGCAGAAGCAAATGGAAACGAAAGAGGTAGACAGTGTGGTGAACACGACGTAATGATCAAAAGGACTAGCCGAGCAGCTAGTATTAGGTTCGAGCTAAAGAAAAACAACGAAAAAGAGAAAAAGAGAGAGAAAGAGAGAAATAGAGAAAGAGAGAGAGAGAGAGAGAGAGAGAGAGAGAAGTCCAGTTGGACGTGGATGGGTAAGGGAAGCTGGACGAAGTATTTAGGAGTTCCTTGCGGCGCTCCGCTGCCGTAGTACCCAATTCGAGGGCAGCGCGCCCACTAAACGGGCGCATTAAAAATTCTAATGGAGCCACGCATATCCCAAGTTTCTCACCTAGTTTAACATAACAACGACAGGGCTCGAGAGAGCGAGTGAAAAAAAATTCCTTTTTCTCTCGTTCTCGTTCCTCCTCTCCTCTATCTCTTTCACTTTTACATCAGTCCTCAATGTTTTCTATCTCTCTTTTTTCTTTTCTTTTTTTTTTTTCTATGAGTTAGAATACGTAGTGGAAATCGGTGTGGGCTTCCCCGCGGGCCCCTTTGACAACGAGACTGATGTCGGCGTATCACTCATAAAGATTTATCGGGACTTAGACTAATTGCCGCTTTTAATAGAAATTCGTGCTATGTGCCCGTCGAGAGATACCTCTACCACTCTCCTCCTCTATATTTTTCTTTTTTTTTCTATTTCTATATTCTTCTTCTCGTTCTTTCCGCTTCGTTGGAATCGCTTAAATTTAACGATGCATAATCCATAAGTTTTGAATGAGTGTATGTATCATCATGATTCTTCGTTCGAAGGCAGGTTAGATATCGATTGGGAACCCACGTTTCGACGTTTATTATTGTGATAGATAGAAATCTTTCGCGACATATGAGATGCAACGATATTCGAGAAAATGGAGAGAGAGAGAGAGAGAGAAAGAGAGAGAGAGAGAGAGAGAGAGAGAGAGAGAGAGAGCTTGACCTTCGTCATCGGCACAGATAGGGGTAGCCTTGGATGAATAGCTCGCTTTAAAAACAACTGGAGAGCTCGTGGTTTTAGAACGGGCAGTCCCTCTCTCTTTCTGAAAGCACCGTGTGACTTCCTCGTTAGACTACCAAATGCTCCGAATATCTTCCTGATTAGCTTATTGACCGAATGAATGCGTCTTTTGCATAACTTTGGAACTCGTAACGTGTTAGCAAAGCAACGACCACCCAGACGAAAGAGAAAGAGAGAGAGAGAGATTATGTAAAATCCTCTTCTCTCTCGTCATTGTGAATTATTACACCGTCGTTTGTCTTTTTTGAAGAAGCTCCCTTGTCACGTGGTTTTCGATAGTCAACAAACGTAATTCTTCTATTGTGAACCTTTATTTTCCAGGACAATACAGATAAGCCGATCTTAATCGTTTAAGAAAGAGCATTTCTTTCTTTCTTTTCTCCTTTTTTCTCTTTTTTTTTTTTTTTTGAAACGAAGCAACTCGAAATTTATTAACATTTCGATATCATAAAACATCTCGATATCGATCGTCAACATCATGACTACGTAAAAGTTTATATGATCTATAGCTCTTCTTGTCGAGACGACATCAAAGTACCTAAGATCTCTTTGGCGTAGCCAAGAGTGAAGTTTTTACTATAGAAATGGTCATTCGATATAGTGATCCGTGGCGTCGCATAATCGACGTAAAATTTGCCGATAAGTTTTCGGCCAGCGGAGGTGGCTGGATCAGTTCAGCGGCACCTTTGAGGGAATTAGTCTTATTGGGCACAAAATTGGAACAGAGGCCTCCTGACCTTCGTTGTGAGTACGGCCCATAAGGGACTCCGAGACTCCGTTGGTCCTGCCTTCTCCACTCGGTCCAAGTATAACGAGCTGAATTATGTTCATACCCCTGTGCCTTGACGTTTCGCCGCGCATACTTCGCAAGGCCCACGAGACTGCCCTCACACGTAGAACACGTCCAAGTTACAGTCTTTTTCTTTCTCCTTCACTTCTTCCTCCTCCTCCTCCTCCTCCTCCTCCTCCTTTTCCACCTCCTCCTTTTTCTTCTTCTTCTTCTTCTTGGAGTTAGACTCGCTAGGGAACACCCATAATGTGTGAAGAAGTAACCGGTAACATTCGATCGTGTGATCGATAGATTCTCTCCCTCTTTCTTTAGGACCATCTGGAAGGACACGTCCTTCATGAATCTCAACAAGTCCTATGGGACAGATTCTATGCTCTCTCTCTCTCTCTCTCTCTCTCTCTCTCTCTCTCTCTCTCTCTCATTTTATTTTCTGGTTATTATTATCGATGTTCGTTTCCATAAAATCAGCGTTGAAGATTTAATTGGATTCTGTTTTTCCTCGAGAATAATAATGCTCGGAACAAAAAACCAAAAAAAAAGGGAAAAATACCTTTGCACCTATGTAAGTATGTATGTATGTATGTATGTATGTATGTATGTATGTATGTATGTATGTATGTATGTATGTGTGTATGTATGTTGTATGTATGTATGTATATTATGATTACACAGAAGAAAAAGAATGATTGTTTTTCCTTTGCCTTTCCTCCTTTTCACCGTTTTATATTACTTTCAAGCAAAACGACTGATGTGGCGCCAGTGCAAAAGGTCAAGGAACATAATCCGTACGTGCGGTAGCAAACGCTCGTGGACGTAAATCTATACTAACCGATAGGTATTGGCTTTGCCCATAACTTACAAGCGGTTTAAGATATGTGACGACCTTCGACACTTTGCATATCTACCCGATTGTGAGAAGGATTCTCTTGCTTTCTAATATTCACCGCGAAGTATCGAATGATATTTTTACACGCATAGTTCTTTACTACGGATTAACGTATTTAAACGAACTTTGACCGTTGTCATCGAATTCGATTATAATTCTTCCTTTTGTTTTGTCATATCATCTGAGTAGACCATTTAACGCGAAGAGAGTGCGAACGAGGAAGGTATAAAAAAAAAAAGAAAAAAAAAAATAATGGGAAGAGAAGAGAACGGGTATATAAAAGGAGTATAAGAGCGAAGGGGCGGGGGTTGAGTGTGTGTTGGGAGGGTGGTAGGAAGGGAGGGTAGGGCCGAGCGAGAAAGGAAATGGTAATTCGCCATATCGGCGTACACGCGCGGCTATAAAAGTAACTTCGGTAATGGGATCGAGCCAGCCGACAAAGGGCTTTATTTAAATAACTCGCGGCGAACTCGACGACGACGACGACGACTACGACTACGACGACTACGAGCAAACCGTTCTGAAATTTGGATATGACGTGGCGAACGATACTTTCTTCGTACTAATCGGATCAGAAAATACTCGAAACATTTTCATTTGTTTACGGTTTTTCTCTGGAAAACGGTTTCTCCGTTATTTTCGATTTTTCCAACAATTTTTAATTAATACTGAGTTAACGAGTTAACCCTGTATTATTATTTTGATAGGTTATTAAATGAAAGCTAAAACGTACTAAACAAGATTCATCAATTATGATAAAATATTATATGAAATAATTGGTACGAAACGATTCTATATGATATTTGAATCGTATGAATAATCTATCCATTTTGTTTTGGAGTTCTCTTGTATCGAAGAAAATCTACTAAACGGTCGGTGGCCCTAAGGCACTCGTTGGGTGGAGGAAGTCTAATGAAAGGCACGCGCAGTCTGACGGCCTGGCGTGAGAATAAAATAATTAACCGAGTTGCCTTCTCTCTCTCTCTCTCTCTCTCTCTCTCTCTCTCTCTCTCTCTCTCTCTCTCTTTCTTTTCGTTCCACGACAAACGGAGTTTGTGTTCTTCTCTCTCCCACGCTTTTATCCTTTCTATATACCTCTTTCTCTTCTCTCTCTCTCTCTCTCTCTCTCTCTCTCTCTCTCTCTCTCCCCCTCTTTCATATACACATACTCACACACATTTGTTCTCTTCTCTCAACCCGCGTCTCCACGCCTTCTCTTCCTTCGTCTCTCTCGCTACTCGCGCTAAGAAGAACGGAACGAGAGTGTCGAGGGAGACGAAACGAGGCTGGAAGTGGTCGAGATGGAAGGAGACAACCGGCCGCGGCCAGGTGGGTCGTAAAGCCTTAGAATGATGCTCTAATAAATCCCTCTGAAAAATTGCGAGCCCTCGGGCACGCCGAACGAACGAACGAACGAACGAACGAACGAACGAACGGACGAACGAACGAACGGAGGAACGAACGAACATACGAACTTCTCTTCTCTTCTCTTTTCTTCACCTTTCTCGGGACCACTCTTCTCTTACGTGCGAAGAAGAGGAAGGATCCTGTGGAGAACGGACGCGAGGCAGACATCGGCAAACGCGTTCACCTCCGAAGGAACAATATGAGCTTTCGTCCGTTTAGCCGTTCCGCGTTCGTTTCGTGACTTTAATGTCTCGAAGGTGGAAGGTGTTAAGGGATGAGAAAAGGTTCTTTTACTCTTTTCGTCTTTCATAGTTTTTCATAAGACCCTTAGACCTAACCTGCGATGAACATGTCCAAAAAGATGTTAATCGAGTATCTATCATAGTATATGTAATTTTTATTATAAAGAATTTTTTATATCTACCATCTATCTTGTACAGAGCAATAGAGAGAGATGGAGATAGAGTAAGAGAGAGAGAGAGAGAGAGAGAGAGAGAGAGAGAGAGAGAGAGAGGAGAAAAAGGGTAATCTATCATATTTGTGTTGATATATACCTACATATGTATGTTATTCTATGTATATAATAATAGATCGCCTGAACGGAGAATTCCGGTTATGGAAAACACTAGTTAGGTATACTTGGATTTCAGTCATTCAAAACAGTATTTGTGTATTGCGAGTCGAAGATAAATACCGATCTTTTCGTTTAATTATACCCGAGTGGAATCGAAAGATCTGGCGAGAGGCTGCACAGGGAATGCAGGCTAAACGTTGCAATAAACGTTCGAGGATTAATGTTCGTACGCTCGCGGGAGAAACGTTTCCTGTGGCAGCAACTCGAGCTCCCATCTGCGCACCCTTTCTCTCTCTCTCTCTCTCTCTCTCTCTCTCTCTCTCTCTCTCTCTCTCTCTCTCTCTCTCTCTTTCTCTTTCTCCCTCCATCTACATTCCCTTGGTTTCTCTTTCCCTCTCTCACGCTTCTCCTTCTCTCGCCAGTAAAGAGGGAGTAGTAGGACTCGCGCCCATTGTCCGTTCTTTCGCGAGTTACACGTGTGGATATGCATCGTCCTGCGAATAATCCGAGTATTGGTGTTGTCGGTGATGATGATCATGTTGGTGGTGGTCGTAGGAGTCGCGGCCCGCGTAATACGTCTTACGATTTTACGTCTAGCCTTTACCAGTGAGTAAACCTCCCGCTAACGTGGCGGCGCCTTTGTTCTTCCACTACTATCGTCGTTATGCGTCTCGCCCGATATTCGATAGCCATTACGATCGACGGTCAATCGAATCGATCGTTTCTCGCTTTATTTGAATCTAACTTTTTGCTTTATGATTTCTTTTTCCTTAATCAGTAAGATCAATAACAGTATCCGCTTACGCGTACCTTTTTTCTTCTCTTCCTTTGCCTATACTTTTACTTTCCTTCTTCTTCTTCTTTTTTTTATTTTCTCTTCTCTTCCATCAGTCATCGTGAAAAAAGAAAACATAAAAACCATGGATCCTTCGATCCTTTATGTACACGAGCCAAGTGACGAAAAAATAGAAAACGATCTATGGGATTCTCTAGCTCAGCTAGCCCCGTATCCCTGGTTCCTGAAGTCTTAGATTTCGTCACAGTTCGCTTCCTTCGTGAACGCGGATTGGATTCGGCCCGGTGTCGCTCGCTCGCGACGTCCTCCCATTTACCGATTATTCGCCGTATCCTCCTCGGCCTGGTAGAGCCCAGAAATGTCCCGCTAGAGAAACCATTCTCGCACTTCTTCGTTAGAACGCCGGTGAATTTCTCTAGCTATCCCTGTCGATGATTTCTCGCTCGCTACTGGTCTGCAGCTGGCAAACTCACGCTCAACGAACAGTGCTAGCCTACCCGTTACTAATCTATAGAAGAGCGGAGAAATTTCTCCAATGCAGGAAACATCCGAACCCGACTTGCTACCCGTCGGTACCTCTTTGGGGAGTTCTCGATCCTCTCTCTTGATCTGTCGAACGATGATCGAGAGAGTCGAATAATAATGAAAATAATAGTAGTAATAATAATAAAAATAATAATAATAATAATAATAATAATAATAATATGATGATGATGATGTAAAGATTTTCTTCTCGAGGACATTCTCAAGTGATCCTTTGAACAAAAAATTTCTTAAATGTCACGAAGATAAAACCGGCATGATATTACATTATTTTGCGATCTTCATTTAAAAACGCGATTAATATTTCTTTTACATCGACAATACATTTTTTCTAACAATATCAAATAAATATATAGATTTTTAGGAAACTTTGAAAACACTCTTATAGATTTAGGATAAACTTGTTTAACAGGTGAAAAGAAAACTTGTAATACTTTTGGCATAACACTCGAGAATGACCTGAACTGTTATACGATCTGAGAATCCTAAAATAACTTTCCCGAGGATGTCTAAATATTTCTATTTAATGAAGAACGAAGTTTTCCTTATGTTAGGTGGACACGAGAAGAAGGACACGATCTACGAATTTAATGTATAAAAGGGAAGATAGTGTCAGAGCTAAATCTAACAAACGTTTTGAAATTATAAGTCGGAGCAGAACTGTGCTTATGGGTCACAATAAGAATAGCGAAGGAAAAAGGGAAGGGAAAGAAGAAGAAAAAAAAGATAAAGAAGAAGAAAAAGATGAAGAAAATGAAAAAGGAGAAGAGAGATCGTTGGGGTCCTTGATGGTCGTCAAACGAACTGGACCCCCCAGTAAGATAATGCGTCCTTCTTGCGTTCTCCCTCTTGAAAGATTTAGGTACGACTTAGCCGCTGGATAAGCAGCGAACCTGACACTAACTCCACTAGCCCCGTTACCCGTCGTGCATTCTGACTTTTTAAATCTTTGTTTATTTACCATCTAATCCGCGACGAAAGTAACCTCGTTGAGAAAAAGAAATCCGCTTTTTGGATAACAGGTAGGGATATAAAGAGAGAGAGAGAGAGAGAGAGAGAGAGAGAGAGAGAGAGAAAGAGAGAAAGAGAGAGAGAGAGAGAGAGAGAGAGAGAGAGAAATACATAAGCATTCCAAAAATTATAACCTCTTGTGAATTTTTCGAGGAAAGAAAAATTGCATTAAAAATCGTATTTGGACGTAACATCTTTCTCAAAGTAATTATTGAACATTACATATACATGATGTCTACTACACGTTTATGCGAATGAATGTTTTCTGCATGGAATTAACGAGAAATGCCAAATTCATCATGTCCACATCTATATCATCGTCATAACCAAACGAGACTAATCCATATCGACCATCTTAACCAGCTTAACTAAAAGGACAAACGCGGGATGTTACACACACCGAGTCCCTTTGGTTCTACCTACTTATATCGGAAAAAGAGGCCACCGTCGATGTTTTCTGTCTTTTTCTCTCTCTCTCTCTCTCTCTCTCTCTCTCACACACATACACATATACATACCCATATATACGTATACGGACTCTTTCAATATTAAAAAGAAACTCCAAAAACGTTCTTGTTTTCATGCGTTTGAGTGAGTAAATGCGTTTATATGCGTTAGTGTGAGTATACGGACCATGGACCCCGAGCTGGGTGGTTGCTTTCGACGAGATTCGTTAGGGGTTGAAAAGTGTTTCCGATTCGCTCTGTCCCAAAAGTTGCTTTTTCGGGTGCCGACTACTGCACGCTTAAATCATATTTCTACGCTTCGATTCTACGTGCGCCACCCTGAAGTCAAAGGAGAGAAAGGGAAAGAGAAAGAGAGAGAGAAAAAGAGGGATGATGCTGCGTGGTCTACGAAATCTTTTGACTAGGATATTTAACCGAATCAGAAAGAGAGAGAGAGAGAGAGAGAGAGAGAGAGAGAGAGAGAGAGAGCGAGAGAGAGAGAGAAACTCTAAAAACTGAGACGTTTTCGTTAGAACCTATATGATCTTAATGTCAACGTTAACGGTTCTAAAACACGAAAGGTGACGACTCTACGCTAAAATGAAAATCCTTTTTCCGTTTTCTCATTAATTTGTATCTTTCCATTTTAATTTTCTCGATCTCCTTGTCGTTTATTAATGTTAACTGTTGAAATTAATATAATACAATAATAAAATCTTCTTACAGGGTCACAAGAGAGACGTCATATTTGCCGTCTTCTTTCTTATTCTTTTCAAAGTATCTCTAAAAAAATTATTATCGCTTCATCTCACCGTGCTGTCACCACAATGTCCAAAAATGTTGACAAGTATCGAAGTTGATCTACGTCGACCACCCGACGAGAAAGCTCGCATTTCTTCGTCTATCGTTCGCAAGCAACGTTAGAAAGTCTTTTTCCAGTATAAAAAGGGTTGTAATCCGGGCTCGAAACTAGTCGTTTCATAATGCTTAAGCTCTGTCCCGCCTACTTGATGTTTTCACATTCTCGCGAACCTGCCGATCATCTTTTACTGTTGAGAAAGGTAGAATCGAGTTCTCTTTCCTATACCTTTACCCTTATATCTTTACCTTTCAACTTTCTCTCTCTCTCTCTCTCTCTCTCTCTCTCTCTCTCTTTTATCTCTCTATATCTCTTTTTCCATTGACCCATAATATTTTTTGAAAAGGATTTCATGAAACGCCAACGGCATTGTTTCTTAGCTCGCGAAGAGCGTGGATCATCCCGATTATCTTCAAAGTTTTGAAAACTCTTAGTGACCCCTTGACTCATCGATTCACGCGAACAATAAAAACGAAATAAGATAAAATAAATGTCTAAGTTCAAATTCTGGAATTTAAAGAATCGTTTTAGACGTTTTTCTTTTATCTCCTTTCAGCAATAACATTGAAATAATGGCAAACGTTATCGCAACGTAGAATCAATAAAACGTCGTATTCGTGGTATCCGACAAGAGGCAATAAACGATCGTTAAAGTGTTAACGGATATTGTTCTATAATGAGAACCAAGAACTACCATTAGTATAGGCACGTTCGTTCGACTATTATTATTCTGACTTAATTAAGTTTCACGGAATCAAATGGCTTGCTCAGATATAACTTTCCTCGGTCGAGGCGTGCGATGATTGGAGAATATATTGCAAATTTATATTTTTATTTTTATCAACGGCATATATTATATGGCTATTTAAATATTTCTAAATTACATAAAGTCCGTATCATGTTAAGCATTCTGAATTATTTTATCTGAGATATTGGAAAAAAAAAGAGTACATATTTTACTTTGTTCTATTGAAAAATATTTGTTTTTTCTTTATTTCGTTATCAAGAGATTGTAAAATTGTAGTACTCACATCTCATGTTTTCTTTCAAGTATTCATTGACCTATCACGACGTTGAAAGAGAAACGACCGTATTTAATCGCGATTATTTTGGCATCGTCAAGATCGAGTTCAACTTTAGGGACAGATAGAGAAAGAGAAGAGAGAGAGAGAGAGAGAGAGAGAGAGAGAGAGAGAGAGAGAGAGAGAGAGATAGAGGATGAAAAGTAACGCGAAGATACAGCGAATCGGAATGTAGTGTGCCTTTGAACTAGGAAGGGAGACCCCTTGAAGTCTTTTGGGTAGAACGAAGCTCATAACGCGTGATGACATGCCTACTTACGGCACTCGACGGCGATGCTTTTACGCTTTTCGTGCGGCTAGCATCGGTGGAGAATTTGATTAGGCCAATTATGCGCCAGCCGATCGAATCTCAACGTGAAATTAGATTAGCCACGTCGATTATTAAGTCGGTATTGCCTTTTTATCTCTTAATATAAACGCCACAAGCAGCACATTGATACTGATTGATATTTAATCCGTTGTACAATAAACTTTTGTAATGTCATGTCAGATATAAAATTTTTTCAGAAGAAATTAGATCTAACTATCTGCATAATATTATTCCACCGATGGATAATTATTAACAAACGAATTCAATAGGGGGAATAAAAAATATAAATAAATAAATCGATCTGATTATTTCCATTTATTTTCCTTTTTATATAATCATAAACTTATGAAGAAAAAAGATAAAAGTCAGAGAAACGATAGGAAGCTTGGATCGACGAACATTAGAAAGTTTCGTTGTTGTTTGCAACGTTGCCCTTTTGAAAGGAACTGACGATGGAACGTCGGAAGTTTTACGGGGGAGCTGGTTAGGGGTACCCCGAATGTATATGCGCGGATCGCTTTGCAAAAGATCGACAAACGCGGCGTGATGCGCGTCCAATCAGCGCAGCATAGCCAGCTGCCGTGCGGGCAATGCCAACCAAGCCGACGCGTACCCAAAGCGCTAGCTTGGGTTCATTCATCAAGCTCCTGGTTACAGGATGCAATAGCGTACCCGAAAATCCCTCTTCCTTTATCGATCGTCTCGAAAGGTTCTTTTGTTTCCTCGTTGTTCTCATCGACGTGCGGCCTAACAAAGATCGCTTACTAAAAAATGTATAAAAAACGATAGATCTTTTGGCTGTTCTTTGTAATAGATCGAGAAAAGTTCATTCGATGGAACTAAGTAATTTGGCACGTGCAGATACGTGAAAGGTACGATAATTTCTGTGCAAGTTAGTTGTCTCTTGTAAATTTATCAGAACATTATTTTTACCGACCATATTTCAAAGACGGTTAAGCAATCAGTAAATTTTGTGAAAAGTATTTATGTATTATTCTATATAAAAACATCGTAAGAATTATATGTAACTTAAGAAAAAATTAGAAGAGCAAGAAGAGAGATCGTGGAAGCAAGTACTTACTTCCTGTGTACCTTGATAGCTTCATTAAAAGTTTGTTTCATCGTGCTCCAAGTAAGATCCGATCGTCGGAAGAGCTCGTCTGAGGGATAATCGTGTCCCGTAGGAAGCTAGCTTAGTCGTCGTTAAACATCGTTAAATTAGTAACACTAGGAAAGTCCATGGCACCGCATGATATTCCCATATCAGTCTAACCTACGTACCACGGAGTTTCTACAACGAAACGAACAAACGAAGCTACCCTACGCCGCTTGATTTGCACGCTTTTCATTGGCTCGGTTAAGTTTGATTAATCTAATCGGTCGCACCATTGTTCGAAATGTACCGCCGTGTCCCATTGGCTGCCTGGCATAAGACCTTCTCATATGTGTGTACAAGTACATCTGTATGGGGGGTCCACGGTATTTGCCATTAAGGCTGGGAGAAGACGTGCAAGCAGCCATTACTAGCTACGACCGAACTGGTTTTGTGTGTTTTTCGCTCTGCCCATTTCATTTCTTCTCCCTATTTTGCACCCCTCTTCTCTCCCCTTCCGCCGAGTTAAGTCGACGATGATTTGTGCCCCGTTTGCTCGGCGTCCCATGTCCTATAGGGAAAATGGCGGTTGATTTGCTAAAAAAAAAGGTCTCGTGTTTTTTCTTGTTTTTTATTTTTTTTTATATCTTCTTCTTTTTTTTAAATATTATTCTTCATATTTTATCGTGACACTCGACAAATTTACGAACTTGATATACTTTCCTACGTCATTCGTGTGTGCGTGTGTGTATATATATATATATATATATATATATATATATATATATATATATTTTAAGTTCGACTCGAACGGGATGTTAAATTTGTGATATATTCTCATGGTATATACCTACTTCCCTTCCTATCCACAGGGTGCAAACTCAAAGTTTCATAGGTCGTTACGCTCGTTAAAGTTACTCGTAAACGATACATCTGTCGGGAATGTTCATATTGTACGAACGGTCCACATTTTTATATTTTTTTTTCCAAAAAAATCATAAAATTAAGTACAACATTATCTTTCGATATCGACCAAGAAATTATAATTTTTATGTGAGTGTTCGATCATTGTATTTACGATTTTAAATAAAAATTATTGTCTAAATTAAACTTGAATTTTTTCCAATCTTTAAAGAGATTATCAACGATCAAATTAACAAAAATTTCATTAGTTTTACCAAGAAGGTCTAGATCTGATAAATCGAAGACAATCAGCGAATACGAATACCAAAAGAACTTCTCTATCCCACGGTATTGTAAATTTTTCGGACCCCACATATAGTTTCCAACCAACTCAAAGATTCCCCGCCCATTTCCTATCTCCCATAGCTTACAGTTTAGGGTTGCCATTCGAAGCGGCTTCTTTGAGCTTAGTCCCTTTCTTTCAGCCCCTATCGCCAATCCTATGCGACGAACTATCCTCCAATCTGTTGCTCTAGAATTTTCTTACCCTCCTATTTCATGCGGTAGGTCAAGGGGCCGTACGACAAAACATTGTTACATTAAAGCCGATTGGAATTGATCGTGACGATAATATTTTCTTCTTGAATAATTTTCTTCTTGAATAATTGTCTTCTTGAATAATTGTCTTCTTCTTTTTCGTTTTTTTTTTTTTATCAATCACATGATCGCATTTTCATATATTTTACTATAATATATTATTATGATGTTTGATATTATATTGTATCGAGGACAACATCGGGAAAAAGTCGGTAAGATTGGGCCGAAAAACGCAACCGTATCTTTCCTACGCGACGATATATTTATGTCATGATAGAGAAAAGCGAAGAGGTCCGACCACCTACTTGGCGAACACAATGGGCCACAAATGCGTGGCGACAGGACTCGTAGATATACGGCAGGCTGATTGCTCGTTGTCACTGTACACCCGATTGTCGGCTCTCCTTCTGACTTTTCACTTTTTGCGTTTCATTTTCTTTTCTTTTCTTCTTTTTTGAGTCCGGTCGATTTTCAAGAACGGTAGGCTCAATGTTGATCATTAATATAATCAATATTTATTTTATAACGTTTTAAAAAATTTTTAATGGACGAATGTAAGTACTTACTTACCGTATAAAATGTTAGACTAATCATAAAATTTTTCCACAAATGTGAATAAAAATTAGGATGCATTCGATTAGATCGTCGATTGCAGACTGTAAGCTTTGTTTATTCCATAACGTCGATTTTTACAGCATAGCTATAGCTACCGATTGAAAATGTTCTTATGTGAATTATGTAAAATCTCCTTTATGTACAATAATTGTGTATATATATATATGCGTCTGTGTGTGTGTATAATATATTTATAATATATTTATATATATATATATATATATATATATATATATATATATATAACGTTCAATTAAATAAATCGTTGAGAATATTCATCAAGTAAATAGTAACGATAGTGATCTCTTTAGTATCAAGTTTAACATTATTGCCGATTTAATATCGTTCATTAAATAACGTCTACGATTGATATTAATCTCTTAACGCTTTATAAATAGATTAGCAATATTAATAAAAAAATTACTTACGATTAATTTAAGGCGATCATTAAGGCAAGAAGTTAACAAGGCACGTCTCCTCGTTGTCCACGAAAAATAATAAAACATTCAAGCGACAAGTCGAATTTGTTTGTCTATTTAAAATTGTTCGACAAATTCGTTAATCATTTGCACTTGCAACACGTTGTACACAAATACACGTATGTAGATATCTATTAAGTATGAATGTTTTACGTTTACATATAATTACACATATGTACAGCAATTTCGGAGGTTTCCCGTTATTATTATGTCCTTTCGATTTTATCGAAGATCATTTTATTTAAAGCACAGAGTTTATATTAAAGACACACTTATTTCAAAAACATATTTTATCGCTTTTCAACGTTGCTTCCAATTCGGCTGAGAAAAGCAAGCTGGCTCTGATCAAGAGGTTCGTTCGTGTAACCGTTTAAGGTACTTCGAGCCTGCGAGACTGGAACATTGAAGTCATTCGACCTGCCAGTCGACAAGACGAAATCTGGACCGTGTACTCTTCCGCAAACTTGTGAGTCAATTCCACCCAAATATGGATAACCGCTTTTGGCTTCGCCAGGACTGTGAGGTGCAACATGATGATGAGCAACTCCAGTGCTTGCTGGCACCGTGGAACTCGCACTCTGTACCATGCAAGCACTCATATTTGAGGCTGTTGGACTGACGTTACCACCGAGGCTACTCAAATTTAGATTGCTGCTACCATAGTGAGAGGCGTTGAATATCCTGCAACATAGTACGTCAACGATTTCTAAAGGAGATCGAGAGGAGATCAATTACTCTGTTGAATCTTAATTCAAGTTAAATATGCTTGCTGATTATTCGTCATGAAAGCGATCAAAATATATTCTTTTTTTGCGACAATAAAAATAATAATAATAATAATAATAATAGTTATATTAATATTATAATAATTATTATTATTATTAATATTTCGTTGATTTATATAAAAAAAAACTACCATCTTTTGTCAAAAACAATGGTACGTGTTGATTTCGTCGAATTGAGTATTTTTAGGCGAATCTAAATTATATATAATACAATTATTCTAATTTCCTCCAAGAATTTTTAATTGTTTACCATTACATATTCCTGTTGTTACAGATTAATTAAAAAGAAAAAAAAGAAAAATTAATAAAATACAAGAATTCCAAGTATATATGAGAAACGATATCATAATACGAAATATATTTAATTTTATATTTCTACGTTAATACAATTTATATTCTAAACGATATAAATATTTATCTTCTTTTATTCTCGATTTATGCTACTGTAAAATTTCTATAAAATTGAGAAAAATGTCGACGATTAGACAACTAATCTTGGAGATTATTTTAAAGTCAAGCACAATCTGGGATCTCGTTAACAAAGCGTCGTTCGTTTGGTGTTTACAAAAGCAATAAAAGACGCGCGTGGGCGTACGAGTTCTGTGTGTTTCTTCGGGGCGTGCCGAACGTTTTGACTCCCGCGCTTTCGAGCGCGGTACCTTTTGAACCGTTAAGGACTCTAAATCGTGCCGATGCACGACCCTGCTCTTTTTTCTTCTTTCTCCTTCTCTCTCTTTCTTTCTTCCACACTCCTTGGGAGGCAGTTTGAAAAGAAACGCGAAGATCGTAGCGGAAGCCTCGACCGATTTATCGACTGTGTCCCCTTTCCTCTCTATCCTCAGTTGAGCCAATTCTAAATATCGAGAGTAGATCTCTCTAACGACTACAAATCATCCCTTTCTCTATGCCGCGTTAATGACTTGGCAGTAAAATTAAAAAGAAAAGCGAGAAAGGTCGATCTGGAAATGAGTCGGATCATAATTATATTCTTATTTGGGACACGTTGAGTTATTAATGACGGCGATGTATGCACGTGGTTGAATTCGATATATATATATATATATATATATATATATATATATATATATATATATATAGAGCGAGAGAAAGAGAGAGAGAGAGAGAGAGAGAGAGAACGAGAGAACGAGAAACGTGACAGATCCGTTCGTAGCGACGGTTAGAGAGAGATCGATCGCGAAAGAATATGCGTCCCGCGTTGAGGGGGCTGAAGATCGACCGCGGCTGGAGGATTATTAGCCGGTAGCGTTTCATTACGGAGGCCGAAGCAACATAATTGAGGACCACACAGAAAACGGTGTCGGTAGACGGTGGAGAGGGAGGAAAAGGGAAGAAGAGGGAAGAAGAGCCACGAACATGGACGAGTAGAAAAGACGAGTCCGCGAGGATGTAGGTTCGAACGTGTGCGAGGACAACACAAGGTTACATGGCACACTGTAGCAACGCGATCACCCCGGCAACCTGTTATTACGGCACAATGGCTGAATTAATTGTTGAAGAGTACGCGGCTCGAACCTTTGCTCAGCTTTCTCTCGACGGCATCACCTGGTTCAAACCGTTTTAAACGTTAGCGGTGTTCGGATATTACACGGAACTCTCTTTTTCTATCTCACACGAAGTCTCGTGGGAGGTCTTACTCCATCGAAAGCCCTCCCAACATGGAATTTACTTTCTCTTACTTGAACGGAAAGGAACATCGATGTTTTTCAAGATCGACTTACCCGTAGTTCTCGGCCGTCGCTCTGGACCATTGCTGCTGAGCGTAATAGTTTTCCCCGTAGTTGTAGTGTTGAGGATAAGCAGCCGTTGTCGCTGCCGCCGCAGCAACGCTTGCTTGCCCGTAACTCTGATAACTCTCCGCTGCGCTACCATAGTGTTGACTCTGAAACGATTGTAAACTCATCGTGTTGAACGCGTTCGCTTGCTGACTGTTCATCTGTTTCCTCAGTCTCGCTCGTCTGTTACTAAACCACACCTGAACGCGAGCCTCCGTTAGCTTCGTTCTGAAACAAAGCCGGATAGTTCGAATTGTTGAGAGATCCTTTTTTTTCCCTCTCCACGTTTAAATCCGTTTCTAGAGCTTCACTTACTTCTGAGCCAACTCCTCTCTTGTATAAACGTCTGGATATTGAGTTCGAATGAATACTGCTTCTAATTGTTCCAATTGTTCTCCCGTGAAGGTAGTCCTACTACGACGTTGCTTTCTCTTTAGAGCTATGCCAGGCTCGCTTTCCGTCTCAGAATCGTCCCCACCATCGCTTCCACCTGAAGTAACGACAAAAATAACATCCATATTGATTAAAATCGACTTGGTTCTGTCTAGATCCTGTCAAACTTCCCGAGTATTATTGATATGTGTCACGAACGGCATAACAATGAGAGAGAGAGAGAGAGAGAGAGAGAGAGAGAGAGAGAGAGAGAGAGAGAAAGAGAGAGGTAGAAAGAAAGAAAAGAAGGAAGAGAGAGAGAGAGAGAGAGATCAGAGAAAAAGAGAGAAAGCTTTCAGTCCAGCACGTGCTGCACGTCAGATATCGAAGATAGGAAGCGAGTCGTACCCGCCCACAGTTCACACGCCGGACTGAGCAACCCACTATTAAGACCCGCCTGATTACAGCCGTGGCAGCCAAACCTATACTAAACTAAAACACCGGAGAAATTAGGGTCCGCCGTGAAGAAATTAAGTTCTTTGACATGTCCCGTCCCACCCGAGCTAAATGAAGGAGACTCGTAGTACGTCCCGATTTTATTTCACCAATAATCAATGAGAAAACTAACTTGGCTTTTCCAAATAATTTCGATGAACAAAAGCAGATATACATTGTACTTCTTGTCGAATAATATCTCAAATTCGAGTTCAAATTTTGTACAAATTCGAGCACCAATAGAAATAAGCGGTGCCTTTAAAAAAATTATATATCACGAACTTTGTCATAAATTCTCGTGTGGATGGAAGTCACGATTTATCGAGATCTATCAGCGTGTTCATCAATGAAGATTCCTTAAAATCATCTTAGGAATTCCATCGCCGTTATAGACAAGATATTTCTTCTAATTAAAGCAAACGAGTAAACGAGGAATCAAAAACAAGAGAGTGAGAGAGAGAGAGAGAGAGAGAGAGAGAGAGAGAGAGAGAGAGAGAGAAATAAAGCAAAGATATATGTAGAAGAAAGTTTAAACGGACGGCATCATCGCTCGAGCCGCAAGAGAGTAGTACGTCTCAATCATGAGAAGACCGCAAGTTTGCCCCGCAGTAAGAACATCTAAATCAATAGAGGGCGCTGCTATTCCTCGAACAAACTGGCAGGCCGAGCTGTTGTTGGCGGTTTGTAAGATTAGAGGCAGGCTACGAGCCGAAGACCACACGCCGTGTGCCGCGAGAGTATACCGCGTTTCTTCTCTCTCTCTCTCTCTCTCTCTCTCTCTCTCTCTCTCTCTCTCTCTCTCTCTCTCTCTCTCTCTCTCTCTCTCTCTCTCTCTCTTTCTCTCTTCCTTTCTCTCTATTTTCTTCCTCTTATTTCGCGCGAGGAACACCATCCAATCTTCTTTTATCATCTCATCCTTCTGCCGTCGATCTCTTTTATCGTTCTTCCCATTCCGCTAGGTTTCGCAATGAACGTTTGTGTTTTACTTCGAAGTTTTTATCACCGATGAAAAATACTTCAAAGATCTTTTTCTCCCATTTATTTTTCTTACAGAAGATGACAGGAGATATTAATTCGAGGGGTACTTAAAATATATTCTTTTCTTCGGTCCACGTTCGTTAGGACGAAAAACCTCGCCTTTAAACCATCGCTCGTTGTTAACAAATAAAGGACTCCCTTGGAGAACCTTCGGAATAAGTGTAAAAAAAAAGAAAAAAAAAAGAAAGAAAAAAGAAACAGAGAGAGAGAGAGAGAGAAGATGGATCTCATTGTTCCTTTTCGGACAGGGTAGACTCGTGCTTCGCCATTCTTCGCTTTAGGTCTTCGCTTTCTTAGCTTGGAAGACGTCGACGGTCTCTTCTCCGTTGACTTCGAATTTCAAGAGGTACATTGGTACAGGCATGCTTGACTTCGTCATCGTCTACAGGCATGCATTATATACATGCAACATGCATATGTACGAATTTTGTAGGAGGAAAGAAGCGACGAAGCGAGACGCCGTAAAAATGATAAAACGGAGTTTACGAAGATGGTGGTGTTAATCGAAGCTGAAAATTAAGAGTGCTGGAAGTCTCTCTTTCTCTCTGTTGCAATCTTGTAGTATACGTCTAATCAAAACTAAATCTCTCCGACAAGGTAATAAACTCGACACATCTACGCGCCACGGGACGCCTAATATTTCTTCGCGAGCTCTACCGTCGGTGATAAATAAAGAAACGAAAAAAAAAGGAAGGAATCCCCTTTTTGTATTCTCTACCGACCAAACCTATATTTCTGCTAATCCTCTTCTCTTTCTTCTTGTGCTCTCTGAATATTTTTAAAAGATCGCCATGAAATCACTTCTTTTCTTTCCCAGTATTCTCCTTGTCCGATAATCGTATCACCTAATCGAACTAAGTATTTACTTATGTTCCCGAATAAATGTATTAATTATCATTTTTATATACGTTGTCTCTATTGAAATATCCTAATATAGAAAAAAAGTAGCGAATAATAGTTTTCAGTCGATCTTATATATTACATCGACAGAAATATTAATACAAGAGTCGAAACTCTTCATAGCGAGAATCCAACTGCGGGTTATCGTCGGCGTCGCTTTAACTCAATTATTTTAACGCGAAGGCTTCACTGTAATTATGGCTTATCGCTCGATTAACCCAAAGTATTTCATTTACGACCAGCCCCTGCATAATTTTAACGTGATGTTAAAACAGTCTTTGACAATATTTAATTCAATCAACGATTAACGATTTCAATTGCAATAATTTATTATACAAGTCGCATTAGAGGATGAAATTTTTATTTAAAATTATGGTAATTTTGAGGGACGATTAAATTAATTTTATAATCATTAGTTGGATTAATTATTAATAATTTTACTTTTCATCGTCGTGAAATTAAAATTTGCTTATATATATCCTTTTTATTACCATTTAAAAACGACAATTGAGACGAAAATGAATCTATGAAGTAATTCGTCAATAATTCTGCTTTGTGTTAAAACGATTCGATAATATTCAAGGTATTCAAGATTTAATTCTTTTATGATTGACAGTATATCTACGTATAAAACGATTTAATCCTTTGAAGCATGTCTACAAATTAAACGTATCAATAACTTATGATATACTCATACTGAATTTAAATATATTTGTTTTATATTCAAACATATTTTGACGAACTTACTTTGTTAATAAATCATGACCAACTACTATTCCATAGAGTTATGTATATTTTATAATATTTCAATGATCGTTTTGATTAATTTTTAAACATTAATTTAAAACCCATAAAAACTTCATTTATCGATCCAATCAATAATGAAATAACTAATTCAAAGTTATCCTATAATTAACGTCAGCTTAAATAAACATTAATTAGTTAATTAAATTCAATATTATTCAATATTACATCAAAGTAGCGAACAGATTTCGTGGAATTCGCGACCGACAGGAGCTCGAGACTCTCTTTTTCTCTCCTCGGAAGAGAGAATGTTACTCGGACGTAGCATTTTACGACGTCGTATGATATGTTTCGAAAGGCTGCAGTTAAAGTATGTACATACATACATACATACGGTCGTTGAATAATTCTGACAATGAGATGGATGTATCATCGGTTGGGTTGCGTCCCATCGAAATGATTTGTTATATACTTAATACTCGATGTAACAGTTACACGGATAATCAACTGGACGTTTCAACGAGCTTCGCTAATTGACGTAAATAAATTTCCATTTATTAATCGGTAATCGAATTCGTAAGGTTCTTATAAATATACTTAATTATATGTATTATACGTTTATCAAATAGAAATTAACTTACCAAGGATCCCATTGATCGAATGGTTCGTTCCGAGATCGTCAACGCGACGAATTTTATTCGGTGGACCACGAAGTAACCTGGTGATACTGGAGACCGATGGCGCTGATGCCTTATCGCAAACGCCATCCTGCTGGCAGAACCACGTTGGACCAGTTAATATACCAGCTGATAATAATTAATAATAATCAAAGAGATAGGTATCAAAGAAAAAAATTATAATGACAATGTCAACGGACCTTTATTAGTCTTTCCTTGATCTCCCAGCTGAGAAGATTTGGATTTTGTCTTTTAAGGTCTTCGATTCTGCTCTCGACTTCAGGAGTGGCAACTCGTGGCTTGCTTCCACCGATCACACCTGGTCTGATCGATCCGGTTTCCTGATATCGATTAAGAATCTTCGACACGCAACCGTGAGAGACTCTTAATTGTCTTGATATTACACACGGTCTTACACCGGCCGCCGCCATCTCGACAATTTTCAGTCTGATGTGATTTGGTAGTGGACGGCCATTTATAAAGACCCCGCCTAACTGATTAACGCGACCTTGTCCTGAAACCCCGAGCAAAGAATTTTTGTTAATGTATTATTATTCATGTTCGACATACATACATACATACATATCACATTTTATTTGAACATCCTCATCTCAACGTGAAAGTTATTACTTCTTTAAATATAGTCATCTTGTATATAAATATTCTATCTGAACTAGAGATTGCTTGTTAGGCAGTTTGAAGTTGTCCAGAATAAGAGGCGTGCAGAAAAGAGTACGAAGATGAAATTTCGAAAATAAAGTAGAAGCGAGTGTAATTTCCAAAGGATTGAGACGAGGGCGTGCACGAAACGCAAGAACAACGAAACTCGCTTTACTGTACGTACAAACAGAGAGAGAGAGAGAGAGAGAGAGAGAGAGAGACGAATAGAAAGAAAAAGGTGGTGGACCTGCAACGTGCAGCAAACTCGTCGTTTGGAAGAACTCAGTGACACGCAAGGTGCCGCTCAAACGTTCCTAATTACCGGTAATTAGGGTCCCTCTTAATTAACTTAATTATAATCACGAAGTCAAACAAACCGCGTGTTACGCGTCCTTTGCGGCAACCGAGCAAAGAAGCGAATGAGATGCGCGATTTCTTCGTGTCGAGTCGAGTCGAGTTGAGTCGAGTCAAGTCGAGTCAAAAAGTGAGATAGAGAAAGAGAGAGAGAGAGAGAGAGAGAGAGAGAGAGAGAGAGAGAGACAGAGAGAGAGAGAGACAGAGAGAGAGAGAGAAAGTTTCAAACGGGGACCAGAAAGTCGGAGCGTTAAAAGAACGAGCTCGCGTGCCTTTTGCAAAACGGGCGCGAGATGAGGAAGGCGTTCGAACGTCTGTACTGATGCGCCTTACGGTTATCCTCGGTTTTGCTCGAAGCAGTAAAACTGACGGAGAAGACGGAGTTACGTCCTAGCGCGTGTAAATATAAAAAAGGAGGAGGAGGAGGAGGAGGAGGAGGAGGAGGAGGAGGAGGAGGAGGAGGAGGAGGAGGAGGAGGAGGAGGAGGAGGACGACGACGACGACGAAGAAGAAGTAAGAACGAGGAACGTAAAGAAGAATGTAAATCTATCCAACATCTCTCTGTGTAACTAAAACTGTCTTGGAAAAGAACTTTGATAAATCATTATCGCATAGAGAATAATAATCAAAACGATTCCGCGTATTTCATTCATCCCGAGTAGTTCGTTTAATCGGATTCCATGAGAAATTCAGAGGGTCTGCTCCGCTAATTATCACGAGGACGAGATTCAGAAAGGAGATCCCATCCATCCTCCTATCAAAAAGGAGAGAAAGAGAGAGAGAGAGAGAGAGAGAGAGAGAGAGGGCAATGTAGTCCCGTTTCGTCGTTCATCGAACGCCTCGAGATTTACATCCTTCTCCCCCACTCCTCTCTTCTCTCTCTCTCTCTCTCTCTCTCTCTCTCTTTCTCTTTCTCTCAACGGACAGAGTCAGCTCTCTGCAAGACTTCCCTGTCTCACTCCGTCTCACTCCGTCTCATTCCATCTCTCTCTCTCTCTCTCTCTCTCTCTCTCTCTCTCTCTCTCTCTCTCTCTCTCTCTCTCTCTCTCTCTCTCTCTCTCTTTCTTTCTTACGTTTGGGATCCTAAGGACACACATCCGTGAGGGAGCCAGGCCCCGTACGGTCCCGGCGTGTGTGTGACGTCAGTCGGGCCGCGGGGCCCGACGGGATTACAGGCGAGATCAAAAGACGCCGACCGCCACCGCCGTCGCCGCCGACACCGCCGCCGATGACGAGGACTTGCCTTTGAATGCGCGCCCTACACTCGCGCGAATTACGGAATAGAAGAAGAAGGTGTACGATTGCTTACTTTTTTCTTCCTTGATTTTCTTTTATTTATTTGCCCGTATTGTTTTTCTTTTCTTTTTTTTTCGGTTTTTATTATTTAATTTCAATTGGAAGATAGATCAGCTTTGAGTGAATAATATTTAATTCGATTAATCATTTACGATCAAGTTTTTATTTAGTCTTCGTTACTTAATCATTTTTAATTGCATTAACGATTAATCGATTGATTTCTTTTTCTTTTCTTTCTTTTTGTATTTTCGCGAAATCAATGTTCGTTCCTATAAATTTAGTGTGTTTTTTTATAACCATTGAAAAATTAAGTCAAACAATAAATATAGTTCAATGGAATAGTTGGTTAATGATTCATGGCGTCTCTACGAATTAAATGATTCGATAATCAATGACATATCGACAAATAAATTAATTCAATAATTTACAGTGTCTCGATGAATTAGTTGGTCTATGATTCATGGTGTGGCTACAAATAAAACGATTCGATAATGTATAGTACGTCTACAGAGTAATTCGTCAATGATTCATGATGTGTCTATAAATAAAACGGTTCAATGATCTACGACGTTTATACAAATAAAATGATTCAGTAATTTAACAATATATGAGTTAAAAAAAAATTGACGAAATACTTTGCAGACACGTCAAGAATCATTGAATCGTTCTATTCGTACACATGTCATTGACGAATTACCCCATAGATACGCTTTAAATTTGACAAACACGTAAACCATTGTCCAATTATTCTGTAGGATTACTTTCATCACATTCATTATTTGATTCGTTTTGAAATATTAATAGGAAGAAGAAAAAAGCTGCGATACACAGAAATATACGTTAATTTCATGACGATGAGAACATAAATTATTAATAATTAATCCAATTGATATAATCCAAAAATTAATAACTCTAATTTGATCGTATGGATTCGTGTCGTATGAATAACATTTCTATAGATAGAAAATGTTCAATCATTATACAATAGTAATTGTTAATCGTTAAAGAAAATATTGTCGAGCATTTTTTTACAAGTTTGAAAAGACCTTTAGATTCGTTCGTATTCGGTTTACTTGAGTCCCGTAAATGCGTATGTCATTCATTACTCAAATGCGAACGACTAGTTTAGAGTTATGGACTTCGTCGGTCGTAACTTTGGTTGTAGAACTGATAACTCGGAATATTATGTGAGTCAACCTTCGTAACTTTTCTCGTTTTTAACGATCTCAGGGAACAAAGCTTTTTATATTTATGTACGCTTCCGAACGGACTAATAAAAATCTTTATGTATCGCATATCACATGCACGATAAATAAAATAAAAATTTTTTAAATTGCATTTTTAAGGAACGACATCGAAGAAAATCTTCATCTTTAAGAATTACGAAAGGAAAAGGGAAAAGAAGAAGACCACCCTGGAAGCGAGCGAAATGATGAAACGACGAGGAAATAATTTAACGCATGAATTATTGATAAGCGGCAATTGATTGTGAGCGATCCACGCTAATAACCATGATCGGTGGCAGCGATGTGACGCGATAGAGAGGGGGGATCAAACCGATTTGAATACGCTCGACGCATCTCTCGTCATTAAGCTTCCCTTCGAGGCCCAAGTCTGCCGTTTCTCTCTCTCTCTCTCTCTCTCTCTCTCTCTCTCTCTCTCTCTCTCTCTCTCTCTCTCTATTTCTTTCTTTTTTTCTTTACCCGTTTTTCTCCGAATATTCAATGTTATCTCAAAGAAGACCAGGTGATTTCTTAGATTCTACAACGATTACTTTCCGACTTCATCGATTAAATGAACTGTTGCAAGGTCTCGATAAGATTTGGTCAGCTTTCACGAGTTACTCGGTACATTTTAAGAGAAAGTTTGCGTTATTGTAGCTGCTGGTAATTCGAAATAATAAATCTTTATTTAGATCCAGGACGTTATTACGATCTATATATATATATATATATATATATATATATATATATATATATATATATATATATGTATGTATTATATACATACATACATACATGTATATCTGTTCTCTTATTTTTAGGGATAGTACAAAACTATAGAAGCAAGATCGTCAAGAAGTATCGATAACATCTTCGGGATCGATAAGGATCGAACCCGTCAAGATCTCTTTGTCCAGGAAGATTGAATATTCTTCACGTCGTCCGTCGTCCAGGAAGGGTTCTAAAGAAATTACAAGAGGAAGAGGTGTACACGACTATGTGCGATTATCTACGTGCAACCAAGGGATGCATGTACTTAGCGTTCGGTGTGAGTTCCGAGTTGCAAGGCCTCAATCATCGCACCGTCGCCTGCGGCCTATTCGATATCGGACATTAGGTACCCACGACTTCTCTCTCTCTCTCTCTTTCTTTATCTCTCTATCTCTCTCTCTCTCTCTCTCTCTCTCTCTCTCTCTCTCTCTCTCTCTCTCTCTCTCTCTCTCTCTCTCTCTCTCTCTCTCTCTCTCTCTCTCTCTCTCTCTCTCTCTCTCTCTCTCTCTCTCTCTCTCTCTCTCTCTCTCTCTCTCTCTCTCTCTATTTCTTTCTTTCGTTTTCGAAGCATCAAACTTGTCTTCCTTTCAACACGATGATTTTTATTTGAAATCATGTCTTCCATCGTTTTTCTAACGACACCGTGATACAGGACAAGTTTTATATTAAAGTACGTTTTTTATTGTCTATGTGATACAGGCGTATCAAAAAATTTTTAAGTCAATCATTCCTTCGTTTTCTATACTACTGCTTATGAAAATGATACTGTCCGTTATTATTGTCGTCGATTGTAAGACTTATTCTTTATATATGGTAGTTAAAAAAAAGTTTCGAGTCAACAAGTGTTGCAACGCCAGACGTTCTCGATTATCTCGTTTCTTCCTTGGACGTATTTTTAAGCAAAATTGTCCAAATGTATTAGTAAGCTTTTTCAAGCAATAGAATGATCTTAAGATCGTCGAACGTTAAGGACGAAAAATAAAAACAATTTTGATCGAAAGACTAGTGGTTTCTTTTTCTTTTTTTTTTTTTTCAATACACATTAAACTTGGTAGAAAATGTATAACAATCGATATGAACTCACCTTGAAACGCGTATCCAGTAAAATACGGCGGCATTCGATGTTGACTGAGCGTTCTGACCGCCATCTGGCCCGTATCTTTGGACCCGGAATAATTTTCCCACGTTCACCGAGCACTTCTTCCGTGGTAGAATTACTGTCGAAGAATAAAAGTAACAACAAAGGAAACCAACAAAAATAATATATTTCCACCCTGTCGAATTGTTCTCAAAAATGAATAATTTCGAATGATCACTTATCGATGACGACAGACGATTCGGATCCAAGAATAAAAGAAAAAAAGAAAAGAAAACTCAATCTCTTTTAGCTCGAATTACGTTTCCTTTGTATCTTTATTACTTTTTATTTTTATTCTTTTTTCTCCTCCGAAGATCCGAAACGCGGATAAAGACACGTCGTTTTTCACGTATACGAACGAATTTTTTAACTAGAACCGAAAATGACCGATAATGACCGAAGAGGACATCGAGGAGGACCTGTTTGCTTCGGACTCTCGACTCGGACTGGCCAAAAGGCTGAACGAAGTCTCGAGGAGTCTGGTAAGCAAGAACCTAAAGGAAAAGGCAAGAAAGAGAAAGAGAAAGACAAGGATGGATAGATGTGGGTCTCGAAAGGAGAAAAGGAAAGATGATGGCTCCGCCTTTCTTCGTGAGGCCCCTCGATAAGAAACCAGCACTGGTCCCAGTCCATCTCGACTCGAAGGCAAACCAAACGGGAGCATGGTCGTGAACGTTGTATTGGCATTGGTCACCATGTAGCTGATTCCAACCACATGGAGGTGGTCTTAACCTCGACTCCGCCCGAGTCTTCTCTTTCTCTTCTCTTTCTCGTCTTTTACGTTCCTTCTCCTTCCTTGTTTTCATTCTTCGAACAACACGCAAGTAAGTATATATATATGTAGGTATACTTGAATACGTATTCGCGATTTTCGATCGTTTCTTTCATTATTTTCTTTTTTGTTTTCTTTTTTATCTGATTCTTAAGATATTCCCTTTGAGGAAGGTGTATCGAATGTTTTCAAAAAAAATATTATTCAGTTACCTCAAATGTTTGTTAGATATCGAGGAACGATGGAAAAATCATTTGATTGTTATTTTCTAAATTATTATTTTTCTCATTGATTCTTCGAGTTTTATATATTCGTCAGGCTCAACTCGAGTAATACAAATTTAGTATTATTATAAATAAATATCAATAAAAAAGACATGGGAATTAATTAAAATCTTTTTTCGATCATTCCTTTCGTTTTTCCTTTGATTTTTCTTCAGATTCTCCATGATAGGCATAATGTTTTTTGGAAAAAAAAATATTTAATTACTTTCGAGCTAAAGTATGTGCGATCGATGACCAATATGAAGTCGTACGGTTTTTACTTCATAAATTATTTTTATTTTGTCTCATTGATTTTTCGATTTATATTTTTGTCAGTCCTAATTCAAGTAATACAATTTTAATATTAATTAAATACCATATCGATAAAAAGGGATACAAGAGTTAATTAAAATATTTTCGATTTCGACGTTGTAACAATTACGATACGATACGCATGTAAACACCGACATAAATTAATAATTTCCATTCCGAGGATATCTGTAAAACCCGTTAGAGTAATTTTCGAATTTTTCTTCTTTTTTTCGTATTAAGAGTTGCCTTCTCGTTTCGCGTGATTTAACGACGAGAAGCGTCGCTTGTAATTTTGTTCGCATCGTTAATTATAATTAATCGAGTCGCCCGTGTAATCATATGTTTAATTGAATCGGAGAACTGTGTGGACAGAATATAAACGGTCAACTTTCGGCCAGTGCAACGAATCTTCGTCACGTTTTAAAGAAACGATCAACGGGGTTATTATTTACAAATTTTTTGTATTATTAAAAATTTACATGGCACATTATAGCAATGAGGATCTTCGAATATGTACTATTTATACAACATTTGTACATTAAAATTGGACATTATTCGAATAACATATTAATTAAATATTTTTGTATCTTTTCTTTTTTAATTGATATATATATTGTCTCAATCTTTGACAAAAAGTTTTAACAACTGTTAAAAATGTTTACGCGTACCTATGTATATGTTTATTTTAAAAGAAGAGAGAGTCATGAGTCTCGTAGTAATTTTTATAATACATATGAATATGATCAGTTTGATTTTTTTCTTTAAAGAATGTATCATTATAAATGGTTCGTATTATTAGCTGAATTGATATCAATGACGTTGCTCTTTCTTTCATTCCTATCGTACGTCAGTGTAGGCTGTTATTTAATAGATAGATATTCTATATTTTATTTTTCAATTTTGTTATGACAACTAAGAGATCATTATTTTGTTATTCCTTTAATAAATATTTATTTACGTAGGTAGGTGTATAAACAGATACACAAAATCTTGGAAACGTTTTAAAGTTAAGATTAAGGGTTTTAATTAAATAAGGAAATAAATATTTCACGATCTGTCACAATCTGCATAATAATACTACATCATTATAAATTATCCTATATTATTATATATTATTATATTATATTATATATTTATATATTATATTTGCAATATACAAATATAATATAATTACCAAATATAACATACTATTATAATATATTTTGTATACTAATTTTTATTCTTTCTCTCTCTCTCTCTCTCTCTCTCTCTCTCTCTCTCTCTCTTAATATATATCTGTATAACTTATAATATATTATACTGTATATATATATTTTTTATATATAATATTATTATTATTATATACTTATATACTAAATATAATATATTTAAATATAATATTTTATACACCAATTTATGCTCCAATACCATAAATACTTTTATATCATATTATTATATTATAATATATTATTATATCATACCGTACATAAATATATACATATACTATTATCTATATCATATTTAATTATTTACACACACACACACACACACACACACACACACACACACACACACACACACACACACACACACAATATACACACTAATAATGTGCTGACATTACTCAGAGATCAATCATAACATAAAATAAGTATTTAAAGCAAGCAACAAAATAATTTTATGAAATGTTACCAAAAAATGATATCTGTATGAATATATATGAACGTATATATTCTTTAGAAAATAAATCGAATAAAACAATGAGTTAAAATGATAATAATTTTCCGTAGATCGTCTTAGTACGGGTGCAATCGTCAAACAGCAGGAGGACGATTCATAGAGGGTGGAGGATGCGCTGAGTTCGGTACGATAGCACGTGTCGTGATTGTAGTTTATGGGGAGCTGATTGCAGTCGAGAGCGTGGGTCGGTTGCAGTAGTGTGGACGCCACGAAACATGCTGGAGAGTTCCGACTCCATTCATTCCACCTTTTACATATCCATTCCAGTGTCAGTGTTTCGTTTCGTAATCATTAAGATATGCATTATACTCCTAATGACGAGCAGCCGTGGTCGCGAGAGCG
Organism: Dolichovespula sylvestris; assembly: GCA_918808275.2. NCBI lineage: Eukaryota > Metazoa > Arthropoda > Insecta > Hymenoptera > Vespidae > Dolichovespula > Dolichovespula sylvestris. Next base: position 2,675,437 of record OU964969.1, read on the forward strand.
TGTCCGATTCGCGAGCAGAAATCGTTTGCCCTGCGTCACTTTCGAACATAAATTTTCTATAAAACGACTTTGATTTTCGCATCCTTTTCAATGATTTTCATATCAACTTACTTGAGAATTTATCACGATCGATCGAAGATTTATCGAATCGTTAATTTTATTATTATTTGTTTTTTGTTTCACATTATAGAAAAGTTGTCAGAATTGATGACAAATTTCTTCACTTGATCAAGTGTTTTTAATACATTGATAATAATAATAATAATAATAATAATAATAATAATAATAATAATAATAATAATAATAATAATAATAATAATAATAACAGAGAATTTAGATAATATTCTAATTTGTTAATAGATCATTTTTACGTTACATAAACTTTATCCTTTCTCTTAGCCATAACCTATGGCATACAGAAACATTTAATGACGATTAAAAAATGTAAAATAAAGATGATTGTCATTTGATATTTATAATTATAATTATTTCTCATATGAAATATATAATATTAACTATTACACATACGAAAATGAAATCGACAAATTCGTCAATAACTTTTAACTAAAACGTGGTCGTAATGAAGACATAACGACGTCAGAGTCGGGTAATCTCGTGGGTCGAACGACAGATTCGTTATCTTCCCTCGAAGGTGTCCGGTCTCTCAGGGGCGACCTTGAGATTTGAAACGTTGGCGAATAATCGTGAAACACCTGCTGTTCGGATGATCAATCGGTCTGTCGGGAAGGTCGTATTCTAAAATTGTTATAATGGACGAGAGGAGTAGTAAGACTCTGAAGAACATCGAAATTTTTTGTCGAAAGAGTTCGAAAAATTTCAAAACTGTTCCGTATAAAAGACATTTCTTTAACCATATATCAGCTATATAATGTAGGACAACTGGTCGTTGTCATTGTGGAAAAGAAGCGTACCCATGGGATCAGAATCGAGTCAGTGATATAAAAGATTGTGTCCCACCATACTGATCGTCTTTCTTATTCGAAAAATGTTCCCTAAGGAATCAGCATCCACTTAATTGTTCCCCATTCAGTCCTTTTTTTTCTCGTAGGACACTACGAGCAGTACTACCACAATCGAGCGGTGTCATCCTCTTACCAACTACACGAAACCCTTTTCCATTGGCTCGAACAAGTCGAGTTAGCTGTACGTCTATTACTCATGACGACGCATTGACATATTTTGACGGGTTTGTTGGTGCCAAACAGCGGCGAAAAGTTTACCCTCCTACGGTAACGTTAGGACTTTCGAACAATTTGTTCGAGTCAAACTCGGTAGGCGTGATCCATTGTGACGATCGATGATTTCGTGAAAAAAAAAAAGAAAAAGATACAGAAAAAAGAGATGAAATAATTTTTCCAATTTTCTCGAAACTCCGGTCGTTCCTTTTTTTCTTTTTTCTTTCTCCTCTTTCATTTTTCATTGTTCTTTGGTCCTAAAAAAGGTTCTTTCGTTTATAAAAAAATATTGACGTGGACGATCGAAGGAATAATATGTATACGTTTGATCTATAACATCGCTTATATCTAGATTATACGTAAAATTAAATATAATGAGTTTTGCACACAGAAACGATAGATGGCATGTATGCCAATCGTTCTTGTTGGTGAGAGCCATTAAAAACGCGTGGGCTCTCGACTTTTGCGCGCGCTTATAGCTTCGTGCTCGTGTTGTTCGACCGAGAAACGGAGAAAGACGTTTCGAAACGAGCGAGAAAGAGAAAAAGAGAGAGAGAGAGATAGATAGATACAGAGAGAGAGAGAGAGGGAGGGAGGGAGAGAGAGAGAGATAGATATGGAACGGAACGAAACGAAGAGAAAGAGAGAGATAGGTAGAAAACGCATACGAAACTCTTTCCCTTTCTCTTTCTCTTATACGATTCGTGCATGAAGAGAGGAAAAGGGAAGCCTCGGCCTACGGACTTGGCCCGCAGTTAATTGCCAGCATTTAATGAGCGCTCTTTGACGCGCCGCGCGAACCGCTACAACACGGTCAGTCGTAATGGCCGATGCTTTTCTGACGACTGCGCGTACCAACCTTACACACCGGGCCCAATACCTATGTACAAACCTGCGCGCACATCTATATAACTACATACAAATATATAACTTTTATATATATACAACACAGAGAGGAAGAGAGAGAGAGAGAGAGAGAGAGAGAGAGAGAGACAGACAACACATGTATACATATGCACTCATGTATATACGTAAAACGAGAAGTAAAAATGGCTTCTCGCGCGTATTTATCGAACGACCCTTCCATATTCCACTCGCACACCAACGAAAAGCACTTTAACGATTGAGATATTAGTTTGACTGCGTCGAGAAGTCAGCGAGAAGTACTTGTTTCGACGATCGGACGGATGAAATGGGGTGTGGTAGGGTGGGGAGAGGGAGGAAGAGGGTAGGGATGGGAGAAAGAGTTAGTGACCTTTCCTGCGTGTCCATAGTGAAATTAGATTTCAAAGGGTCCGAACACATTTCCTTTTTTGCTTTCACAATGCCTTACACCTTGCTGCCATTTTACGATTCCGTCGCATGACAAATTCGCAAATAGTATAGTATTCTTATAAATATCTTCAATCGAGTAAGATAATAATAAGAAGCACGCTAGTTGGATTTATGTATATGAATCTTGTATCTCGTATCTACGCTTTTTTTATTTGTTGACTTACCAATAATGATGATAATTTTCGAAGATGATACTTTTAGAAGAAACTAAAATACTTTGATATTTTACTGAGATTCATAAGGAAGTTTTTAAAAGTTTTCTCTAAACTGTTTAGTTCAATACAAATACCATCTTGGAAATGTTCCATCGATATATTATCGGAGTAGTAATAATTTTATTTATAGAATATTAATACCGATCTGTTGTCAATAATTTTCGACAGTCGGTATAGTAGAAAAACAGTTGATATGGTAGGAAATAAAAACAAATGACGATACTTTATAATATTCTTTCGTTAATTTAAGAAAAATAAATGTACGCTGTAATGTTCGTGAAACACAGAATAATTATAATCTATTTTAAGGTGATCACAGATGATATATTTATTCCGATATAATATTTATAAAATAAAAGTTATAAAACATGTTGTCACATAACAATGTATTGATCTTACCAACCGATGTTAAGGTCATTCTCGTTACACCATTTTTAATCTTCGTTTCTCCGAAAGATGCTGTTTTATCGATTTTTCCTAAAATAGAGTAAATTCCCGTCCCATCTCGGATAAAAACAATTAACCGGATTAACATCCGGATTAAAACGGACGAGTATCGGATTCACGCTTTGAAGAAAAAATAGCTGCAGAAAAAGTTACACGGCTGACGTATAAGCGTATCGAATTGCACATTGAGGAGAGAAGAGAAGTACATGGTATAATGTCAAGGTCGATTAAAAACGAACGAGAGGTTAT
>OU964969.1:2683878-2706378 GCA_918808275.2 Dolichovespula sylvestris
GCTCGTTAAAATGAAAATACAGGCAACCCTTATATAACACGGGTATTTCGTTCCATTGAAATACCGCGTTACATAAATCGTTTTATGAGAGGCTCGAATATAACATAAAAAACGGAGTGAGGTTCCAAATTCTTTTTTTTTTAAATATATAAGTTTTTCTTTTTTAAAATATATAAACGATATTGACATAATAAAGGAATATACTTTTATCTAATTCAAGTAGTTCGTATAAGTTAACATACAAAGCATGTATGTATGCGTGCGTGAGTGTGTGTTAATGTTTTGGAAAAAATAAAATTTCGCTGAATGGATTGTGATAAGTTTAGAGACGCCAGCAATGTGGAAGATTAAAAACTAATGCACGTATTTATTTTTATCAAAACCGTGTTGTTTAAGTACCATTTTATACAAGGGTTGCTTTTGATTTTGTTTTAATATTAAAATATCTGAGTATTCAGAATGGATACGTAGAATTTCACTTAATCGAAGATAAGAAAGAAATTAATTCTGTATTATCGACAAATTCGATCACCGGTCGAGTTAATCTCAAGGAATGTGACTGATTGATTAGATCGATTAGATACATGTCCTTCCTTTCAACTCATGTAAGTATTTCCCTCTTTCTCCGATGTAATGAGACATGTACAAATTAACAATCAATAAGAGACGATTTGCAGTTCTAAAACGTAACATCTCTAGAACGACAGAAACGATTAACGATCGATATTTCTTGTTAAATAATATATTGTCCTTTTATTAAACGTTCGATGTAGCGAAAAGTTTAAAAAATGGTTATTTCTGAAAATTAATTATTTCTGAAATAAAATTAATTTTATGAAAACAATTTAATCAAGAATTTATATACAGTACTTGAAGATATATAACAATTCGTACTTGGCTGATAACTTTAAGCAACCCGATAACAGGCAATACATTCGTGTAGTCTATGTACAAAAGCTCGTAAATATTTGTTCTTTATCGACAAATTAATATAATCTCAATATGTAATTTAGTTAATGAAAAGAAAGGGGAAAAAATTGAGATATTTTTCTTTTTTGCTTCCTTTCATTAATAAAAAAAAAAAGGAAAGGAAAAGAGAACAAAAAAGAAACCACCATAGTAGTTATTAACGATAACGTCGATGCATCGCACATATCTGCATACATCGTTTATTGATTTCCGAAGCTGTTGCTGGAGCAAATGCATATACACTTTCACGCTTGTCGCTTATGCGGCATACCTATAGGTATGTAGCTCGATCGAATTTAATTAAGTTACATTAAAGCTACCTATTAAATTGCCATGCTTTGTGCGCATGACATTTGACAATGAGATGAGATATTTTTAAACTTCGAAAATAATAAATTCGAATCAATTTATCTACGTTTTGAAATAATATGAATATTAAAAAAAAAAAAAAAACAAAAATAAAAAAATAAATCTCATTTTAAAGGAATATTTCCAAGATCTATAGTAAGTCAAAAAAATATCGATACGAATTTGTCAAATTATTGGCCTGCAGTCTGCAATTTATTCCATAATGGTCTGCATTAATTATATTAGCGTGTGCCATGAAAGCAATGACGATACGATCGTTGGGTGCTATGGCTCGAAGGACTTCTTCCGATTGGAATCTAGCTAATAACCGTGTTATTTCTGTTTCCAATGAATTACCTCAAAATATGGGAAATAATTGAACGATGAAAATTCATTTCGTTGCCAGACAAAATACAAGGATAAAATAATCCGACGTAACGTATGTTTAGTAATATTTATTTGTCTTACGATGACTAACATCATGGACTTTGTGACCAAAAAAAGAAAAAAAGCAGTAAGTTTTCATTTATAACATTCTTGAAAAATAACATGTTTTCATTTATTCCGACGAAAAATAGAATGTTGTACTTTTTCGGTACGATAATTAGCACGTTTCAGTAATACGTCAGGAAAATAGGCACGTTTCGATTTTATTCGGGAATAGTGGCACGTTTCACTTCTGAATTTGTTTTAACCTTCATAACTGAACGTAATGAAAACCGAACGTAATAATATAGACAAATGAAACGTGCTACTTACTTATCGTAACAATCACCGAAATATACTATTATTGTTCCTACGGGGAAAATTATGAATCGTGCTTGTTATCATTGTGATTTAATGTCGAACACGTTACTTCTCGATAACAATGTCGAAATAACGCGGCTCTTTCACGTGATAAATTCAATTGCAACTGGACAAATATTTCGTTAGAGAAATGAAACGTGCCACTTTTCGTAACGCACGTCGTCTTCATCGAATTACAATCTCGGAGGATATTTTTAAATGTCCCACGTTAATATTACACGTCTGTATTATGCGATCGCGTTAAAAATAAAAGGAAAATAAATAAAAAGAAAAAGAGAGGAGAACAAAGAAGAGAATGAAGTGAAAACCAAAATAAAAAAAAATAATAATAAAAAAGGAATGGGGAAAACTCAACGATGACCTTAAGATCTAATATATCCAATGACTTGCGACAGGTTAAAGGGACCGGTAGCCGTCAATTTAATATCAAAAGAAGAAGACGACGAGTCAGTGGAAATATACGAAATTATAGTACTAATTGCTCGTAAGCTTCAATGCTACCATAGAGTTTGCGGAAGTGAGAGCATCCCAGTTTCAATTATTTTTCGCTAGTAGAGAAACTGTAAATGTCAGAACTCGCGTTCGAGTTCTCTCTCTCTCTCTCTCTCTCTCTCTCTGTCTCTCTCTTACTCTCTAATTCCATTCAAACTTTCTGAGCCCTTTTCTAATGCGCAACCTCCGCAAATCCCAAGATCAATGTATAGACCTTGTAAAACTGGAACGGTCTAAACGAGCCCGGCAAGATCTTCCTGCGATTACCGTAATTTCAGTCTGAGCTTGGACCGAGCTCGTTGTCCTTATCACCGTAGTTCTACTAATAAACGACCGAAAGGAGAGAGAGAGAGAGAGAGAGAGAGAGAGAGAGAGAGAGGGAAAGGGAGAGAAATGGAAAGAAGAAAATTACGTTTTACGAGATGAGAGAAAAATTAGAGGAGTCTGATGATACCTTGATTCAATTTTAGATTTAACCTTCTATAATCCAATTTTTAATTCGTTCGCGTTTAAATAAAAATTATATGATGCGATATATATATATATATATATATATATATATATATATATATATATACATATATATACATACATACACAGCTATGCTTCACTTAGTAAAGTACCAACCGAACAATCAACTTCGTATATGAAACAACAGGATTAAAGCTGTTGTTAAAGAGCATTTTTAGTTTACTTTAGTTTAGTTTAGTTAAGGAATTAAAACATGAAAAGTAAATACGAATGCATATACACGCTGTATGTGAGTTTGTAGCATTAAAGCGTTACATGGCGTTGTACAGGATTAACTATTTAAAAAACGGAACAAAACGTGTTCGTCACGAATGCTCGAGTTGGTTAATTGTCTTCGTTAGGAAAGAAGAAAAAAAAAAAAGAGAAAAAGAGAAAAAAAAAAGAGAAAAACAAAATCAAATCATGATCAATAGAATTTCCCAGTGGAATAGAGACGCCTCGATTTCAAGTATATCAGCTATCAGTTAGAACTTTTTCGAATCGAAAACTATCATCCCTCTTCCTCTCTCTCTCCCTCTCTTTTTCTCCTTCTCCCTTTCCCTTCTACTACTTGGTCGAAACGTCCGTCGAAACAATTTCACTTTTTTTCTTTTTCTTCCTTTTTTTTTTTTTCTATGAAAACGTGAAAAAGCAGGGAATCGTTCAGAGTACGCTCTTGTGAAGTCATTCGTAGCTCGGTGCTCCGGTTACGCGGATATCCAAAGTGCGCCAATACCAGAAAATCTATTGTTCGTCCAGTGCGAACGAGCGAGGGAGCAAGCGCGCGCAAGAGAGAAATGGAGAGAGGGAGAGAGAGAAAGAGAGAGAGAGAGAGAGAGAGAGAGAGAGAGAGAGAGAAAGAGAGAGAGAGAGAGAGAGAGAGAGAGAGAGATAAAAGAAGTAAACCTATGTATGTGACAGAAAGAGAAGGAGAAAAAAGAGAGAAAGAGAAAACGAGAAAACACAAACGAGTTTGAATGTCTGTTTTGTGCAATGATAAAATAAAAAAAGAAAAAGAAAATAAAATAAATAAAAGAGAAGGAAAGAGGAAGCAGTAAAGGAAAGGAGAACGTAAAGTTGAGGGAAGGTTTTTTGTTTTAATATATTCTTCAATCTTCCTTCGCCGATAAAAAAAAAAGAAATATATATGCATATATGTATATAAAAACAGACAAATGATATCGAGAGATTAGAAAAGGCAACTAGAAATCCTTGACTCTTGCCGTTTTATCGGTTTATCGTATTACCGTTTATAGACATTGCTATATCTTTCCTTTGGACGTTGGCCATACGACTCGGATAGATGAAGGAAAGAGAGAAAGAGAAAAATAGAGAAAGACAGAGACAGAAACGGAGACAAAGATAGATAGATAGATAGATAGATAGATAGATAGATAGATAGATAGAGAGAGAGAGAGAGAGAGAGAGAGAGAGAGAGAGAGAGAGAGAGAGAGAGAGAGAGAGAGAGAGAGAGAGTAAGAAAGGGAGGAAATGTTTGCGAATCAAAACGTAGTTCCTTGATGAAACGATTCGATCTTTATTTGCGACAAACGTCAACTTCGCTTGTGAAGTACCGACGACGTTTGTGCAGTGAACCCGGCCTCATTCCTACCTCGCTATTACTCCTGCGCTATCGAAAATCGTTACGCACTTTCAAGGGAGAGAGAGGGAGAGAGAGAGAGAGAGAGAGAGAGAGAGAGAGAGAGAGAGAGAAAGGGAGGGAGAGAGAGAGAGAGAGAGAAAGAGATAAAAAGACACGCTCGGAAAAATTTATTTTATTCTTAGTAACTATTTCAACAACGAAACGTTGATACTCCTTTTTTGGTTTTTTACTTTTCCTTTTTTTTTAAATTATTATTAAGATAGAGAATGAGGCAAAAAGAAAGAATGAGATATGTATCCATCTATCTATTTATCACCATTATCATTATCATCGCTTGGTATAATCTAAAGAAAGGAAAACGAAAAGTAAAAAAGGACAATAGAATATGAATTTAAGAAGTATGTATTCTTGAAATTTTTAGGTTTAAAGTTGAACATAAGCGTGCTCTTTCTTTTTTCATCGACCGCGATAATACATTCGTACCATACGTACGTACATCTTTTATGCATGAAGTATTTAAAGTGGAGGATGAAAGAAAAAACAAAAAGTAAAAGAGAAAAAGTAGAAGAATAAGTAACGTTAAATATGATGAAAGTATTGAGAATTGTTCAAACTTTCCTACAAATTTGTAATCACTCACAAGAGATTAATTCCCTTTACGAACGTTATATCTATTCTCATATTTACAGGATGGAAATGAGAAGGAATAAGAGTGAGAAAGAGAGGGAGAGAGAGAGAGAGAGATACAATATGGCGGGAAATTTGACTCGCAAAATACGTCGGCACGTTTTGTTTAATTTTGTGGAACGATATTAAACGCTTATGTATACGTATGAACTCGGACATATATTCGTGTTCGTAGATATGTATGTAGATACACGCATATAAATACGAATCGACATATTACTTACCACATAAAGCTTTATTCGACTTCGCACGAATAACCAATTCAATTATGAATGCGAAACGAGCACGCGAACTTACACAGGCATGCAGAATTAAGTCAAAAGGGTATATTGCGATTGGGAAAAGGATGTTTTGAGAAGACGACGAGGTTCATTTCGGTAAGTAATTTTCATGCTTTTGTTTGCTACACACACTCACACTCATACGTACATACATATACAGGGTGAGGCGCTATCTATTGCCACCTAGAATAACACCGAAAGTATGATAGTAGTAGAAAAGTTTTAGAAACAAAAGTTGCATGGAACAACCGGGTTTATCATATGACGTTAGTTTTTTGTTGCTAGGTGGAGTCGCATCAGAGATTTGAAGGTCAACTTTGTTTTTTTTTTAAATAGAATGCTATATTTTGGAACTTATTTTCTGATAGCGGCTATTGAGATGAATCCAATGATGTGCAACATTAAGGTCTCCGAAGGTCAACAAAGGTCATTTTTTCTTGTGGGGATTCTTGAAAAACCTTGTTTATAAAGAAGTTCCAACTACGCCTGAAGATATGCAAGAGAGAATTGTTAGAGCATGTGATTTGATAAGTGCCGAAGTGATAAGAAATACTACACAATTCGTGATAAGGAGATTGCAGCACTGCATTGATATCAATGGTAATCATTTTAAACACCTTGGTAATCACTTTGAACAAATGAAGTTCATTTTACATAAAAATAAAGTTCATTTCACCTTTTTTGTCTCAAATAACTTTTGTTGACCTTTAAAGACCTTAATGTTTCACATCATTAGATTCGTCTTAATAGCCGCTGTCAAAAAATAAATACCAAAATATAGCATTCTATTTAAAAAAACAAAGTTGACCTTCAAATCTCTGATGCGACTTCACCTAGCAACAAAAAACTAACGTCCTATGATAGTCCCCGTTGTCCTATGCAACTTTTGTTTCGAAAACGTTTCTACTACTATCATACTTTCGAAATTATTCCAGGTTGCAACAGATAGCGCCTCACCCTGTATAAATACGCACAAAAGAAAAAATGTATTAAGATTAATAAGAATGAAATTCAGACAGTTCTGTGAATATCACAGGGCTTATCCATGATAGGATAAGTTACTTTTTTTCAGTTTTTCTTATTCCTTTTATATATACCCTTATTTTTTTTTTTTTTTTTAATTTTTCGACATTAAATACGAATAACACTTTTCACATAGAACAGATATTATGTATAGTGATAATATATATTAATGACGTTAGCCGAAATAATTTCATTCATTGACGAAAGAATAAGTTTTCAATGTATGACTTGTGTTACGTTACAAGGCTTTTTTTGTCAACATATGATAAAACAACTTTCACTCTTCTTCTTTTTTATTGTTTTTTTTTTTTTAAGAACAAAGGAGGAAAGAAAGATAGAAAGAAAGAGAGATAGAAAGAGAGAGAGAGAGGTGGGGGGGGGGAGAAAGAAAGAGCGGGAGAGGAAGAGAGAGAAAAATAAAGCACATCATTGGCGTCGTTCGGAAGCAGAGGAACAGGGTGGTTCGGTGAATTATCCACCCTACTTTCAGGGTTGTGTTTGACGTTGATGGCGGCCTTGAAGAGCCTAAACGCTCAGCTAATCACGTAATGGCGCGTGACGCGAAGAAACACGGCTTGCTCTACCGTGGAAAATGTATGTGCTCTCGAAAGAAAGAGAAAGAGAGATAGACAGATAGACAGATAGATAGATAGAAACAGAGAAAGAGAGAGAGAAAGAGAGAGAGAGAGAGAGAGAGAGAGAGAGAGAGAGCGAGAAGTAGAGACAGAAAATTACTAACATTATTAAAAATCGCTAACTCGAAATTAGAAATTGATGCTCGAAATTTTTTCGGACTGTACCGATAATGAATTCGGATAACGAAAAGCCCAAAATATCTTTCGAACTTTTAATTTTTTATCAAAAATGAATTGTGTACGAAACTAATATTTGTTCATCTCAATTTATTTTTATCTTTATTTATTTTGTTTAATTTACCACTGAATGTGATGACTTATTATGCTTTATTGTTTTATAATATAAAGTTTAGTAAACGCTAAACGTTAATGAACGTTTGGTATATCAATATAAATTGATATAACAAATAATAAATAAAAATTTAAATACTAGACAAGTTTTGTAACTGTCGTTTAATTGATCTATTAAATATTAACTTGAAGTTAATTATATAAAGTCCTTTAAATAATACAGACATATGTATTATACATGTATTATTTTAACGTTATTTGTAAGAATATTTCGAGTTCGATCGAACAATCTTTTTGTCTATTTTATTTGGTACAACCAACGATATCACATAGATCGATCGACGTGTATCTATTATAGTTCATGTAACTATAGATCCTTTCTATTTTTAAGTTGAAACGTGCGCTCTTGAAGAGACACGAAAGCGTTCGATCGTTCTTCGGTATTCTCGTTAAAAGAGGAAAAAGGATAGATAAATAGATATATAGATAGAGGTAGAGAAATATAGAGAGAGAGAGAGAGAGAGAGAGAGAGAGAGAGAGAGAGAGAGAGAGAGAGAGAGAGAGAGAGAGTGGGAGAAAGAGGAAAAGAGAGAGAGATATAAAACAAACCTTATGAACATGTAGACACCAGTAGGTTCCAGGGCTCTCCCTACGGCCCTCCAACTAGCCATAACTGTAAATTTTTGTCTAGCTGTCAGAGGAAGTCTTGGATCCGTCGTAGTTTGAGGAGGTGGCGGTGAACCTTCGCGAGCATTTTGATTTCGCGATTTTGTGGCTGTCAGCTTGCTAAGTTCGCAGCCCATCTTGATTGGTTGATTATCTACGACGTCCTTGCGACGTCCTTTTCTTTTCTTTGCTTTACTTCAACTTCTATTTCACCTTGGTTGAGAAAACACTATGAGATATTTCTCGGGTGGATTAAATCACAAGTAGATTCAAAATGGCGATCTAGAGAATCCTCGAGCGGTGATCATCGATCGAGAACGCTCGTCTCTCTCTCGTCTCGTTTATTGATCGAAAGCATTCCGTTTAGCGTTAAGTTTATCCTTCATAAATGTTCTTTCCCCCCCCCCCAAAAAAAAACACAGGAATGTTTCTTTTTTCTTCCTTTTTTAAATACTGGTCTACAATAACAAATATGCAAAACTGTCGAACTCGAACTGTGGTCCAATATGATATTGAGAAAATGTAAATTTTCTAATTTCCTTCGATTCGTCATCGACGATGACAAATCGATTGTTCTTTAACAATCACGATCATCATTTTATCGGAATATTTTCATCATCATCGTCACGCACGCGCGATCAAGATCTACTTTTGCCCCTCTTTAACACGCAAACACGTGCTTGAAATAGTGACACCGGTCGAAGCACTGGCTCGCCGTTAAAATTTCTCCTGCTGTCATCGTTAAGCTTCGAACTGAGATGGGACAGGATTCTCACTGATCTCGTTGGTTATTACTAGAATCAATTCAATTTTTTTCTGGAATAAATAGAAACTAAGTCGCCGGAGGCCAATCGAGAAGCACGTCATTTAGGATACATCACATCGGCAATGTTCATTTCGAGTCGGAGGAACGCGGAGTTGGATGGTGAAGGAAGTACAAGTGGTGGTTGCTCTCGAGTATCAGAGGGATGATGATATTGACAGGAGGTCTAGTGTCGGCGGGAGAAAGCTCTCTCTTTCTCTCTCTCTCTCTCTCTCTCTCTCTCTCTCTCTCTCTCTTTCTCTCTTTCTCTCTTACTCTCGTTCTCTCATTCTCTTGCGTATTCCTCGAGATACCGAGTATCCTCATCGAATGATCATTTCTTCCAATACGATTATTTCTCTTTTCTTTTCCCTTTTTTCGCTGACGTTTTGTATATATATATATATATATGTGTGTGTGTGTGTGTGTGTATATATATATATATATATATATATATATATATATGTGTATGTATATATCTATATATCACTCTCTCTCTCTCTCTCTCTCTCCTCCCTCAAATCGATTCTTGTCCTCTCTTCCTATCTTCGTTTATATCGGGCCAATCGAGAACACCTGACGCTCTCCGTTATAACTGGTATCTTTTCCTTCTGCTCCTCATAACATCGAGACAGAAATGAATAAGAATAAAAGATCAACCGAGAAGGAACTATCCTATCGTATCTATTTAATCCTGACCATCCTCTTCAAGGAAGCATCTGGTCCAGTCTCATCTCGTCGTCCATTGACACTCGATATTTTTACTTTCCCTCACAGCTTATCGTCCATATTTACGAAATCTTTTCAACAACGTATCATTCATCACTCGTTTATCGTTTCACTTCTCACTTACAACAAACTCTAGATTTGTAAATTGAACCAGTTTCTATTATCGTTCTCCCGCGTTTCCCGTTTTCTATCTTTAGACCGTTTCCCGGGGCTCCCTGACGAAGAGCTTACCGCAATTCTTCCACGTCGACGATATTGCCTAGAGCCCAGGCGAGCCAAGACTGAGGCGCCCATAACAAGTGCTCCGCGACGCATGCGTCCCGACGCCGGCGGACCCTTTCCATCCTTTAGCCTCCCTTCTCTTTATATTCCTCCTCATCCTCATCCTCATCCTCATCCCGTTTTCCACAAGCTACGAGACCAATTAATAGGCCACTTTCCATTTTTCCCTGTCATCCATTTTCTTTTCTCTCTTCCTTCGTATTCCATGTATATTAGACGAGTCGATCGGTATTACGAGTCTCTATGATCGTTTGATACGATTATACGATATATATATATTTTTTATCAATACAGTAGGTATAAGGAAATTTCATCTCTCAATGGAATATGTTATCTAGAGATGAAAATTCTTATTTGTATATATCATTCCGATGGAAATCGAGGAATAAGATCGACGATATATATATATATATATATATATATATATATATATATATATTATGTGTACCTATCTAATTATGTAAAATCTTGAGTATCGGAAACGTTTATTCCTAAAGTGTGAGATAGCGTTATATCGATGGTAAAAGAAAAGAAAAAGAAAATAGAGGGATAAAGTGGGAACGTTGTTGAGCTATGTTAAAAGTGAAGAAAGATTTCACGCCAATACAAAAGATTTTTTTTTTTAACCCAATGTGTCCAATACTGTGTCCTTCCCTTATCGTAGATCAAATTGTATATTCTCCATAGTTGGTAGGCAGAATGCCTCGGGGATTCTTCCAAGAACTCTCGTTCCATACTGAAATTATGATTCTAGGCACAGACGCGGCCTCGAGAGGTCGAAACTCGATGGGCGTTTACTTCGACGCCTTCGCCGTTAACGAAAACGAAAATACTGTATCCTTCTTCCGTTCCACTTTCGTATCGAATGGACAAATTGTGAGTTTGATCAAATTCAGATAATATTTTATTTATCATCGAAATGACAAATGCTCTTTCTTTTTTTTTCAAAAAGATTGAAAACGAGAAAAGAGAGAGGGAGAGAGAGAGAGAGAGAGAGAGAGAGAGAGAAATAGAGAGAGAAAATCTGTCTTACGTTCAATAAATTCATTTTTATAATTCGATGAAATAATCAGTTTAGATAATTTGTAAACATTTTCCTGTAGTAAAATTAATACGTAAACGTTGTTATAAACTTACATATCTAATGTATTTGTTGATACGATTGTATGCACGAAATATAAAACTAAATATGTTCAATTATACGTATTCAACGCGATAAATTGTATAACCATTAGATATTAATTGATAATTTTATGTGTGCATATATATATGGATTGTTTAAATAGGAATACTTAAATATCTTACAATAATTATAAATATAGAATAGTATTCCTTAATATCATAAAATTAATTGATAGAAAAAATGTTTTTTTAATTTACTTAATAGGAGCAGAAATCCTGTTTGTTGATAAACATCACAAGTATTAAAAAGTAAAAGTATTTCTATCGATTTCTTCCATCAACACACCACACACACACACACACACACACACACACACACACACACACACACACACACACACACACACACACACACACACACACACACACACACACACACACACACACACACACACACACACACACACACACACACACACACACACACACACACACACACACACACTAATCTATCGTTGGTTTAATCGAAAATCCCAATTGACGTGGATGAGGAACGAACAATCCGATATTGTAAAATATATATGCGCAATCTGCATAATCATACTCCGTTCGTATAAATTATAAGCAATTAAAGCTTTCGCGTTCGAAAACGCAAAGTAAGCGTACATACTCGTATCGTTGTGCGAACATGAATACATCGTACCGATTACGGAGTTAACTAGTTCTACGTGTTCGACAATGGACAGAGCAGCATAATGTTATTGAATATGATTTACATAGGTAACATTTTTTTCTTTAATGACGGGCTTGAACGTTAATTTAGAAAATAAAAATCATATGTATACGTTCCTTCTTTTTTTCACTCATTTATTTTTCATAGAGAAACGCATATACGCATGCATATATATATTCACGCACGTACGTGTGAATATTTTACTGTATATAAACGAGAAGTTAAATAGATCGTTACCATCCAATTATGTTAGTTCGTTCTATTATAAGAAATAAAATTTCTTTCTTGGCGAAGACTTGTAAAAGAGCTGATCGATGTGGAAATTATCGGGAACGAACGAAACGTTCGAGACGGGAGCGGATGCCAGCACCGCCAATTTTTCGGCACGTAGCAAAAAAGTGAGGGAAAGAGAGAGAGAGAGAGAGAGAGAGAGAGAGAGAGAGAGAGAGAGAGAGAGAGAAAGAGAGAGAGAGAGAGAGAGAGAGAGAGAGAGAGAGTGAGCGAGAGGAAGTGAAAGATAAAAGAAAAATAAAAAATGGATTAGGATCGATCTTCGGCAAAATTGACGCCGAGATATCCTGCCAGGTAAGTAGCACGAATTCGTTCGAAGAGTTTACTTTTTACAAACCACAATGTTACAAGAGATTCTTCTTTTCGTGGACTTTCAAAAACGAATTTCTTAAGATCCACACGTAAGAAACGATTAGATTTTGAAAAAACTCTTGATCTTCTCCGTCTTGCGATCTATCACATGAATTGGATTCGAAACGATTCTTTCAGGAGCAAAGTACAGAAGCCAAAGTAGAAATTAGATATTTCTTTTCTTTTTTTTCCCTTTTTCTTCTACTCTCTCTCTCTCTCTCTCTCTCTCTCTCTCTCTCTCTCTCTCTCTCTCTCTCGTTTTATTTTTCTTCCGAATACGTTGAAGCCAGCGCATTTAACAATAAACCTGTAGGTTTCAGGAGCAAGCTAGACATATAATTAGAGCGAGGTATCTCGTGAGAAAATGCTCCGCCATATAATGACTTCGGGTCACGAAACCGAAGGAAGTTCTTCACTTCTGACTCCGGCAGTCTTGTTTATACGTAAGACTGTCAGTTGATTTCTTTTTGCCAGCTACCAATCTCAATTGACGCTATCAAATGAACGAAGGGAGGAAGTATTCGAATAAGGTGTCAAGTTCGCGGTATAAGAATGATTAGAGTTGATTGTAATGCGAGTGGGTAACAATTTAAACGTGAATCATTGCTCCATAGAATCCAGCTTGGTACGTTCAAATCACATGGAATGTGGATGGTTCTTTGTATTGAATTCGAGAAAATGTATCGATCGATATTGTAGGAATCTGTGAATAATGAATGATACAATCATTATGAAACAAGTCCGGTAACGAAGACAACGATTTCGAGATCGTGAAACGTACGAAAGAGAACAATCACGAAAGTCGTAATGGTGTACAGCGTAGAGTGTATCGCGTAGAATAATAGATGCGACGTTATGAAAGTTTCATGAACTTGATGAAATCTAGACCCTATACCTATTCATAAAACTATTAGTACAATAACTACGATGCCCGTTTCACTTTTGTTTTTCCTAAAAGGATCAGACTCTTGCCAATCTATTTTAATTCTAATCGTTCGAAATACGAACCAATGTGAAAGAATGCGCCGTTAGAAAGTAAAAGAAAATTCGAAGTGGAGATAAATGGCGGGCCCATTTTCTCAGAACGCGGTCGGTAAGTTAGAGATCTGCGAACCGGGGTCCGAGGACCTTCGAAGGATGGTGTGTAAGCATGAAAGAAAGGAGGCGCCATGGCAGTCTTAGCTCGGACAAAAGCTAGTATATGAGATTCCGCTCATTCTCCCATAAACCTTGCTCGTGCTCGTCAGGTGGGGCAGGAAAAGGAGAGGAGGCCGGCTGCCTTCCATCGTGCGACACCCACCTGGCGTCTCACCTGAAGCACCTTCGCCGCTGAGTGCTGCGTCGGTCCCCGCGAGTGCGGTGCGCGTCCTCTTCTCTTCCTCTCTCTCTCTCTCTGTACCTCCTCAACGTTCATTCATTCCCTTTTACCTCATCTTTTTCTCTTTCACTGTCTCCTTCTTTTTTTTTCTTTTTAATTTGTATTTCTCTCTCTTTTCTTCTCTCTCTCTCTCTCTCTCTCTCTCTCTCTCTCTCTCTCACTCTCTTTCTCTTTTTCTCTGTCTGTCTACCTTGTTCTCTGTTATCACGTCTCGAGGAAAAAAAAAATTTTCGATCAGGCGAAGATATTTTTCGACCGATCGACAAAGTCTTAATAACGAGGAGGGATTTCACGTAAAATAAATCGGAGTGAGAGGAAAGGGAGGAAGAGGAAGAAGAGTTAACGACCATGATTATTGGTGTTGAAGGAAAAATTTTGCGAGGATTGAATATGAGCGCGACTCGATTTCGCTGGATCGTACTGTGGCTCGTGTGAAGGAAAGAGAAAGAGATTCTCGTGTCAGTGTTCCGACGAAACTTTATTGGGAATTTCAATATTTCTGTGTGAGATTCCGAAGTGTTCCCACTTTCATTTTCTCCTCCTCTTTCTTTTTCTCTCCCTCTTTCACTCTCTCTCTCTCTCTCTCTCTCTCTCTCTCTCTCTCTCGATCTATCTATCTATCTATCTTTTTCTCCGTGAAACGGATCGACTTGAATCATCGACAACGTCCAAACATGTCAATCCCTACGTGCTCGTCGTAGGATAGCCGAGAGGTAAGTTAAAAAATAATTTTTTATTATTTCTCTAATTTTTTCTTCTTGATTTTTCGTCGAATTACTTTCCCCATGTGTAATACAAATGTCTATTTTAATAATATAAAACAAAATCGACAATTGATACTATTAAAAAACGATTATCTGTATCGTATTTTATCTTACGTCATGTCTCGCGATCATTATTGCGATTTGTCGATACTTTCCCCTCCCTCCTCTCCACATCCACTTTTGTCCTCTTCCATCTACCCCACCCACTACCCTCCTCCGCTCGTGTGAAATTCAGCAAGGATTCGAGGCGAAATCACATCGCATTAGAGCCGAGGAGAATTCTAAGAGCAGGTGAATCAGCGTAAGAGAATGAACTCTGGCGCGCGGCAACGGCTACGAACGAACATGTGCGCAACATACCTTCGTATAACGTGCTGCTTCGTCCTATCCTCGTATATGTGTATGCGTGTATGTGCATATATATGTCTATATGTATATATATATATGTATGTATGTATGTATACGTATATATATAGGAGGACAACGTTCTCGGGGGTAATATTGTCTTCCTCCCGAGATGACCGAGCGTGTTCCGATAGAACCATGCGAAATGGCAAATGCTCGACTATTCCCTCGTCTTTTTCATTCTTTACATATACATACATACACACACACATATATATATATATATACATATATATATACATATATACATACAAACATACATACATAAATACATGTGTGTGTTTTTCTATATGTATATATGTATATTCTTTTTTATTTTTTGTTTATCATCGCAGAAAAAAGAAAGAAAGAAAGAAAGAAAGTAGAAAGTCTATTTGACGGATCTGATGAAAATGGGTTACTCTATAAAACTTGAGAAAGTATATATATTTCCTAAAACAAGTCAGCGGAAGCAAGAAAGTTTATAGAAGGAAAAGAAGAAAAAGAGAACGAGAAAGAAAAGGAAGAAGGAGAAGAAGAAGGAAAAGAAGATAAAGAAAAAGAATAAAAAGAAGAAGAAGAAACATGCTAGATATTTCCTTTGCACGACTTCGCGTATAAAAGGAAGGCACAGCTAAGAGATGAAACCGGTCTCGTTAATTTACATTACATCCATTGGTATCTAAGTATTCTCGAAATGAAGAGAACCTATTTTCTACTATTCTCTTATGGCATAGAAAATTCAAGAAGGGCGGAGGAGGTGAAAGAGTAAATGAGGAGAGGAGAACGTACGTTAACAGACTTTTCACGAGCGCGTAAGAATGATAATCTCTTTTCTCGTTACGCGAACTCCTAATCGTCGGAAAACTCCTTTCAATGTTAATAAAAGTACCTCGTAAGAGTTTAAAGTTAACCCAATTAAACGTGCAACAATTTACCTCGTTTTTTCGCTCGAGTCGTTCTCAAGTGCAATAACCTGGCAACCATTTCTTCATCATCATCATCATCTTCTTCTTTTTCTCTTCTTATTCTTCTTCTTACTGTGAATTCAAAGTTTCAGATCTATAGTGCAGGAAAGGGATATATATATATATATATATATATATATATATATATAGAGAGAGAGAGAGAGAGAGAGAGAGAGATGGCATCGTTCTTTCTTGATTATCCCACCGATTCGAGTTAATTGAGCCACGCGCCGAGAATGAGCCGATTCTCGTTAAAAAGAATTATAACGGTTAAGAGCGTTATCGTCGATGAGTAGTGAGACGAGAGGAAGAAGATTACGTAAAAATCAGTAGGATGAATCAACGCTGGATTTATTGATTGTGCAACCCTCCGAATCGATGCTCGTTTCATAACACGTCCATGTTTTGCTGATTGAATGTTCTTTTCATTAGGCAAATCTGATCGAAATAATTCATCGTAGATACGTATAGTATATATATAAATATATATATATATATATATATATATATATATATATATATATATATATATACCATAAAAACGAAAACAAAACGAAAACAAATCAGATAGAACAAGAACTTCGGTCATAATCATTTTTATAATGTTTGTAATGTTTTATTTTATTTAACGATTATAATCATTTCTGTGATCATTCTGTAATCATTCTGTGATCATTTGTATTGCTTATATTAATCAAATATTATAGACATTTTTCATCGCGAATAAATTTTTATAGATTGAGTTTGAAGTGTTTGGGGTCATATCTCGATATGATTAATTTAAGAGAGAGAGAGAGAGAGAGAGAGAGAGAGAGAGAGAGAGAGAGAGAGAGAGGAGAGAGAGAGAGAGAGAGAGAGAGGGACTGTATCCTTCTAGACATCGATTTAGTTATTCTCAAACAATCGCGATTTTATTCGGCATACCGGAACGCAAGGGAATTGAGTCATGTCGAGAAATAAAGTAACTATACAGTTATATCTAAGGGGCCGTGGAGATGCGACCGTGTTAGATCGTAGATAACCCACTTTTCGAATCGATCTACTCGAGTAATATCGAATCTCGTAAAGCGAGAGGCACTCGGCCAAGTTTTTCGCATCGAAAAATCGGAAGCCTCGAGGAAACTTTCGTAAGAAACGACGACGATGACGACGACGAAGAAGACGGCGACGACGATGTCGACGATTGGATGCTGCTTAAAATTTTCAACGATAGGGGATGATAAAAATGTCTTCGAACAGGTCGCATCGTCCAATGCTCGACGATTCGTGATGCTAGAAACAGGAAATGAGACGATTTTATACCAAGTATTAGGTGTAATTTTCTTCTACTCTTTTATACTCTTCCTCTTTCCACGTCGTCGAATTCTCTAGCAGCCCTTAGGCATCTTCTCCAACTAAAAATGTTCATTATCTTTGAATCTCTGCCGTAGAAGAGAAGAAAAAACAGTTAGGAAGATTACGAACTTCTCAGTGGACTTCCTATGAGAAAAGAGTTGCATACGTGATGATGGATTTTAAAAGTAAGATGATTGAAGGTGAACAAAATATACATATATACGTGCACGCATATAGACATATGCATATATACATGCACACGCACATGCAAACACACACACAGATTACTTAAGTATACGTCTGCTTGTTATTAGTGTCACGCCAGAAGATCGTCAATGCTAATTAAACTGAATGAAATCTAAACGAAGAGTTAAAAAAAAAGGGAAATACTTCAAGCGGCAATAAGATCGCGTATGGATTGTCTAGCAACGTTTAGAAATCCTATCTGCCCTTTGTTATTAAGGAAACGCAAAAGCTCCTCGATTTCCTGTCGAGGGAAACCGTTCGCAGATGAGAAATAGCGCAGCGCAGGGCGGGGAAGCTGGGGTAAATGGGGAAACTAGTTTTACGGAGGGGAATAGACGCATTTCTATGTCGATCATCAGACTACTATTGTATTTAACTCGTATATATACACAAACACATATATATATAAATATATTATCATATATTTGTATATAAATATAAAAATGTGTGTGTGTATCTGTTTGACGGATTTGTTTAGCGTGAAATTATGATGATCTTCTTAGAAATGAGAATATCGTTCATACGGCATAGGATTTAGTCATTTGCTTCGTTTGTTCTACCTACCTAAATGTTTGCTACGTCAATTCATTCGAGTTTCTAGCTTCGATTCGTTGCTGGTTAATTAGATTCGTTGACGCGAGTTTCAACGGTGGCTAATTGTCGAAGAGTTAATTGTTTTGCGAAACTTCGATAAAACTGAATATATTTGGACGAACGAACGTGTACGCGTGTTTATATTTGTGTGTGTATGCGTGAGAGAGGGAGAGAAAGAGAGAGAGAGAGAGAGAGAGAGAGAGTGAGAGAGAGAGTGAGAGAGAGAGAGGAAGAACTCATCCTGTTACAACTTCATTTTATTACGCGTAGCGAAGACGTTAGAACGATACTTAAACGAGTTGCTAAACGAGCTTCGACGACATCTTCGAAAGCAAAGTGAGAAATTCACTTTACACTTCTCGTTACCGTATTCCTTACTTTCTTCCTTCTATATATTTTCTCTCTTCGTTCCTGAATTCTCAATGACTATTAAATTCGAACGAATGTTTACGCGAAGTTCCTTTTAATATATCCATCTCTATTTCTTTCTCTCTCTCTTTCTCTCTCTTTGTTTTTATCTCTCTCTCTTGAGTCTTCTCTCTCTCTCTCTCTGTTTTTATCTTTCTCTTGAGTCTTTTCTCTCTCTCTCTCTCTCTCTCTCTCTCTCTCTCTCTCTTTCTATTTATCCTCTTCCTTTCCTTGAGTTGAGCGATAGGAGAGTCTAATCTCGTAATGAAAAACATTTTCATGGAGGTGATTTAAACGTAACTTTGTTCTAAGAAGATATAAATGTACGACGGAGAACGAACAGGTAACATTAGATTCGAAGCTTTGACAACACGTAAAACGTATCGAAATAATTTCTCTCCGAGGACCATACCGATCAACGATCGTTTTGTTTTATCGTGAATCTCCATTTAGATAAGTATCTTTCTTTCTATCGAGGATTTATCTATGATATTAATAAAACAGTTTTTTCCTTTTGTCTTTTTTTCTTTT
This sequence comes from Dolichovespula sylvestris, assembly GCA_918808275.2. NCBI lineage: Eukaryota > Metazoa > Arthropoda > Insecta > Hymenoptera > Vespidae > Dolichovespula > Dolichovespula sylvestris. Next base: position 2,703,109 of record OU964969.1, read on the forward strand.
TTTATTCTCATAACATACTCGTTTAATAACTCCAACGCGAGATCAATTGAACGTTCGACAATAATAATTAATATTGTAATTATCGAATAGATTGTTATAATTGTTATTGCGAGAAAGATTTTTATGAAGATCATCTTCGTCCTAAAGAAAAAAAGTGATCTATAATAATACAAAAAAACGAAAGTACGATTATAAAAATAATATATAATTGTCAGTAAAAATATACTAGTCTGTAGTCTATTGAGATATTTATAAATATTATATATTATACATTAATACATTACGGTTTGTTTGTTGGATTATAAACGATACTGAGAATTCTGACATTATACAATGGTCAACTCAATATTATTATATTCTATTACTCTATAACGTTATTTATTAAATATATGTATATAAAAATAAATTATTACATTACATTACGTTTATTTAGATATATAAAATAGTGAAAAAATTCCGTCATTATTTATTGGCTAATCGTATGCTGATCAATTTTAATTTTAAAGGAAAACGGCGAATACATTTTAAATGCTAATTAATATTAAATTCTATATAAAACCATATTTATATCTTTACACACACACACACATATATATATTTTTAATATTTTCGAAGATCGTTGGGTCACACAAATAAATCCTAAAAATGGATTTAGCGGGAACAGATCGAAGTCTTGGCGTAAACCTGTACAGTTAGATTCTAAGCCACGATATACGAAGAAACGCGAGACAAACGCAAGCAGCAGATGTTCGTACCGTTGAAGACGCGTGTCATCGTGCGAGATAGTCTTCTCTCTCTCTCTCTCTCTCTCTTTCTCTCTCTTTGTTTCTCTTTTTTCTCTTTCTAACTCTAGAAATCGTTTCACGGTGTCGTGCTCGAAGAACTCTGCTGCAACCTTCCCGAAGAAGCATTCGAGTAAACACGGTCGAGTGGAGTGACGAGAGAATGCGAGCATTACGAAGAAACGAATGGGATTATTGCACATGTTGATCGTTAATCTTACTATCAATCTTGAAATGAATATCATTTGATCATTGACATAGAATAGGTATAATCTGTTGACAAACGTTTATTCTCATATTCAATGATTCATTAAACTCCATTAATGTAAGAATGTATTCATTCATTTTACGAGTATAAATTTAATATGTAGGTATGGAACAAATTTTCTTTTTCTTCCTTTTGTTTATCCTCTTCTTCTCTTCTTCTTCTTCTTCTTCTGCTTCTAATTCTTCGTCTTCTTTTTTTTTTGTAATCCATGAATAATAAATACGTATATTTATTCAAGAATAAAAAATACGCAATGGAATAATTTTATATCTATAGGTATTTTCTAGTTCTAAATATATCATCGACTGTATACAAGCTCTATTTTACAGATTATAAATCGATAAACAAATGAAAGAACGAAACATAGCCTAAAGGATTAATGCAGAGAAGAGTACTCGTTAAATCTAGTGTGTATACCAGGGCAGTTATGATCGGAAAAGTGGATCGAGCTCGTTTAAATTTTTTTTTCTTTATAGAGATAGGACGAGAATGAAAACCTGTTTTCGAAGAAGGAAAAGATAGGAAGAGAAAAGAGATAGAAAGAGAGAGAGAGAGAGAGAGAGAGAGAGAGAGAGAGCGAGAGGGAGGGAAAGATAATAAAAAAGGAGAAGAAAAAAAAGAACTATTTAATGGTTAGACAGGTTTAGTGGAAAAAATATTGCATACATCGAAGAAATTCTTTATCCTTTATGTTGAGGGTATTTTAATTTGAATAAAAAACGAGTAAATGACAAACAGAAAAAGAAAACAAAGAAAATAAAAGAAATCCCTTTCTCTGATAAAATCTTTTGATACTCGGAAATGTTATAACTTCGTCGTTTTATTTCGACTAAACGTGTACTAGTCACTCTAACGTTTCTATCGTCATTTCCATAGGACATATCGAACGCTTTGAATTTATTTTCCATCTGTTACGTTCTCGCAAACTCGGTCATGGATGAACTCGGTACGATGATAAGACTTATGGAGTTATTTTGTAAAACAAAAAAAAAAGGAAAAAAAAAACGAATTGGAAGAATCATCGTGCGTTACTATATCGAGAAAGATAGAAAGAAATTCATCTTTTGATTCGTTAGATCCCGAATTTGGCGAATTTAAGAAATTTAAATCGTATATCGATATGATTAATGGTATAAGTCATAAGCACTATAGCATAATATAGTGAACTTATATATACTTTATATATACTAATATGTTTTTTTTTAAGGATTTCTTGGTTAATTGTAAAAATATATTAATTATTAAAACTAATAGTATAACTAATTTATATTAAAATATTAATTAATTCATATTAAAAAATATATATATATATATATTAAATCCATATAATATTACAAAAATTATACATGTTTATCGAAAATAAATTAACAAGTTAATGTTAAACAATACGATATTATTATTGGAAATTTTTTACAATAATAATAATATTTTAATAAAGTGGAAATATTTAAGAAACCGTACTTATATATAATACATAAAAGTATATCTGCATAAAATTGTATTCACAGATATTTCACTGCGGTGATTTGTAAAATTATTAGCACTTATCTATATGTGTACATAAGCACTTATATTAACGTAGTACGAAAGTTCTCGACGAGCTATTCGTATTTTTAGCGTATAAATGGCAGCCATTTGTAAACGCATCAACGATTTTAGATTCTTCTCTCTCTCTCTTTCTCTCTCGCTCTCTCTCTCTCTCTCTCTCTCTCTCTCTCTCGCTCTCGCTCTCTCTCTCTTTCGCTCTCTTGAAGTGTGCGCGAAGCAGATTAATGAGTATGAAAATATCATAGTCGAGCTCGAAAATTCCATATCGACTTAAAAGAGGTTTATTTACGTGACGGCTTTTAACGGTGCATTTCATTCGATTTCCGTGTCACGCTTCGCTCCGCGTCCTCCTCCTACGCGTTGGATCGTAGCGTGGCTGTAATTTCGATCGGATCTAGACAGACATTAGATATACGTACGTTCATATCTCAAAACAATATGTCGTAATACTACGAGAAAATTTCCAATGTACATATAAATGCTTCTTTATCTTCGAAAAATAATTTCTATCTTTTATCAATTGCCCAAATTTCAATTTTTATTAAATATTTATCTTTCGAAATTCGACGAAGATCTTTCTTTTTTTTAAGCTTTTTATTATATGAATGACCAACGAAATAATAAATCAAAGGAGATAGAAAAAAATAAAAGAGTAGAAGAAGAAGTAGAAGA
>OU964969.1:2711378-2786378 GCA_918808275.2 Dolichovespula sylvestris
CCACCATGTCTCCTTCCTCTTTTCATCCTCGACGAGTCTCCTTTCTTTCTCCGCTACGTCCATCTTCCTCCCACCCTCTCTCTCCCTCTTTCTCTTTCTTTCTCTTATTCTTACTCTTTCTCTTTCCTCAGCTCGATCGTTCTCCCTCCGTAGTCCGTAATGATTTCTCGTGGCGTGGTGGGACGATACCGGAAGTGAAGTCAGAATGGCGGAACCAGACGTTCACTCAATGGAAAGTTAGACTTCTTTCAGTACGCTCGAGAAGTGGTCACATTGTTCTTCGATCTGAGGTATCTTACGGTTTTTAAGGGAAAACTTAATAATAAAGAAAAAAAAAGAAAAAATTAGAAAAAACGAGGGGAGAGGAAAAAAGAAGAAATAAATCGATTAAATCCTCGAAATCTTGTCGTATTAGATGAAAAAACGTGTTCGGATGTATGTAAGTTTTAACGCATCGTTCGTTCTCTCTTTCACGAGGCGCGAAAAGTGATAAGGGGAAGCTCGCGTGCTCTCGAGCGAGTGCGAAGGATCCGTTTGTAAGGAGGGTGAGAGTGGGGGGAGGAAGAGGAGATCCGTACGTTCATGAAACCACCCTTCAGAGATGGTCAGCCAACACGCGATGGCCACTACCGTTCGCAAAGTAAAGCAGGAGAATCGTCTTAGGCGACAGAATCAGAATCAAGGTACATGTGTTTTGCGTGTACGCGCATGACATTTGTGTCTATCTGTGTGTGTGTGTGTCTCTCTCTTTCTCTCTTTCTTTTTCTCACTCTGTATGTTTTTATGTATATGTGTATATTGTGTGTTCCGTTGATATTCTCTTTGCATGCGACAGTGAATAATAAAGTTTTGTAACGCTATACAATATATATATATATATATATATATATATATATATATATATATACATATATATCTAAATACAAAAGGACGTTACGGAATAAAATGTAAGGGCAAGAAAATATGAAATGGATCGACGATGTATAAATATTTCTCGATAAAAATATACGCGTTTATTTCGACAAAAAAAAAAAGGAAAGAAAAGAAAGGAGAAAAAAGGCGTGAATACGTTAATTTAATTGGCGATAAAATAAAGCGAGTTCTTGTTTGTCCTCGTTGCAGATGAGGAGGGACCTTACAAGGCAATACCACCACCGAAACCGGTGCCGAACAATCAGAAAAAACAGAACGGCCTACAGTGGGACGATAGGCGAGCGGTAGCCTTAGCACATCCGCAAGTACCAACTTCCGGTGCAGAAAGAAGAGACGCGAATCACGTTGGGACAGAGATCCGAAATTCCGGGCAAATTCCTTTTGCACCGGAATACAGGATGCCACCGCTCTACGGAGAGGAACAGAGTTCGAGTCAGGCTCAACAGGCGGCCAGTCTGCAGACTCACAGTAGCAAGTTTCCGGTAAGTGTGTACTCCTTGTAAACGAATGTATCGATTGAAATCTTCGTTCGCAAGAACTCATTAGAAACATTTTATCGGAGAATCTCGAAGAGGACGATTTTAAAATGAGACAGAAATAATGTGGTAAAAGAAAAGAAAAGAAATCTTATCTCGATGAAGAAAAATTTCAAAGAGAAATTTTTACGATCTTTGGATTCTTTTTATTTTGATGGAAAAGAGAAGAGAAAAGATTAAACGTGAAAAAAAGTAAAAAAAAAAAAGAAATAAATAAAAAGGAGAGATAGTACGTAAAGAATAACATAGGTGGTAGTACGCGTCATGGATGGTGCGGTAAGTTAATTAACGAGGGACCGACTGCATTTATTCCACATGCTTACGAACGGAGACGAGTATGTGTATGTATTATCTGTGGGTCTCTACATGCATATATGAGGAGAAGCACCTACGACACGATATACCCTACGACGTCAACCGTATTCGTATCTCTCTACTATCCTTTCTTCTCTTTTCTTCCATTTTTTGTTCCTTTTTTTTATATATATAAACATATATATATATATATATATATATATATATATATATATATCCAAACGAGCAAACTCGACCGCGTGTCACTAAATTTTACTGCCAGCCTCGATAACCGCAAGTGAAATTATTATCGAGACGATATGATAATTTCATTTTCTTTATTTCAAGAGCTCCCGTAAAACCACCGTAAGATCACGACTATATTATACTATACGTAGGTTGGCAAGTAGGTAGATAGATATAACGTTCCCGAACAACTCGAGATTTTTCTTCACTTAAGAAATTATAATTCTTTTATTTTTTTCTTCTTCTCGCATGTTACTCGTGCATACTTATTTGCACATGCAAAATTAAAATAAATCGAGAAATCCCACGTGTTCGTATATATATGTACTTACATATAATACTTTTTTCCATATCACATCGTCGTGAATTCGCTCGTACATGTACTTACATACATATATACTACGAAGGTACGAATGATCGAATTAAACGCGGACACCGGACTCCAAGTGAAATCTTCAAATAGTAGTTCATTGTATGTTGGTACGTAGACTCTTGGGAAGATTCTCAGAGAGGACTACATTGGTACAAAGTGGTGAAGGGAAAGGGGGAGAGGGGGAGGGGCATCATACGGTCGTTATTACCGTTTACCGGAAGCCAGAAGTGTTGCGATAGCCGTTCAGATAGACCACTTTTCTATACGAGTCCCCGAAGGCGAGAAGAAATCGAGTAGAAGATCGCGATCGATGAATAGTCTGACGCATCATCGATTTTCCTATGTTTTTGATCGTCTCTTTAAACTCTCCTTGAATTCTTCTTTGTCATCTTGTATCGGTCGTTATAATTATTAACGTTATTTTATCAGGCTCACAATCTTCTAGTTCATCGGATATTTTGATATCTACAAGATTTTAAATCAGTGTGCGTATTATTAGTTTTGATAAAATGAAAAATATTACAGAATTCATTGTCACGGACAATTCATTATCAGGAAGTATATTTTGAATCTTTCAAATGGGAAGAAATTTCAAGAAAAAAAGAAAAATTTTCAATGAAATTCATAATATTCAGCACCTGAATTTTAGTGATCTTTAAGATATTCGACGTGTTAACGATAACTTTTATAATTTTTTGTAAATAAAAGATACTAGGATTAGTCGTAATAAGTTTTACTATATTATTAAAAAGGTATAGTTTTGATCGTTTAATTGCGATCAAAAAATCTGCATAATTTAATACTCTTATTATCGACGATCGCGAAATATTCAACGTGTTAATGTAAAAAAAAAAAAAAAATGTAGGAAAGAAAAGTAAAAAAGAAATATCGTGATCTTCAAAATGGTTTTTCTTACGCTGTATGAAAATTTTATCGAAATGAAAAAACACGGAAGTTTCAAGACGATTATGGAGATTCGAGTAATCGCATTAACAAACGAGTTCCCGGATTTCTTGATCTTTCATATTCCGGAAATGGAACTCGCGCGAAACAAATATGGAACTTCCCCTTCTACGTATTTGTCGAAATTATGATGGTGAAAGATAGCACGTTATTCCGCGCCAACCGCAAGGAAGATCTTTATCCGTCCATGGAAGTAATCGCGTTACGATGGAAATTACGTCCGACAACGGTAAAGCTTTCCTGGATTAATTCTATCATCGAAGGGAGATGGCAAACTGGAAGGACTTTAACACACTTCTCATAGTAAGAATGTACGAGTGAGCGAGTTAATCATATTAGAACTAGAGTTATTCCCGCACACGTAAGATCATACAGTAATTCGTATCCTAATTATCCATAACCGTCGTATTTCCTACTTGATTTTCCATTATGCGATAATATCATAACAGAAGAGTTCGCACTTTTTTTTACTGATCGTGTACGGCTAAGTGCTTTTAAACCGAAGTAGTATATCTCGGTTCGGTGACACCTACGCACAAGATGCATCTTTCTATGGGGTGTACCTTCGGTTAACGTCTACTTAAAAAAGAATATATTCCAAATAAAATTAATGATAGCCACCGGAATAGGATAAAAAAGAATAAGAAAAAGAAAAGAAAATATAAAACTAACTGTCCGAGCTAACATCATTATTTCAAATTAGAAATCTCTTACGTAAGATCTAAAGCGTGAACAATTTTTCGAAATCTCTACATTCTAATAGAATGGATTTCGAATTGTTTCTTTTTATATTTAACACAGACGATCATTTTTACGTCTATTGAATAATATTCGTTTAACAACGTTTTAAGAATATTCGACGTTCAATAAGTTAGGAAAGATCGATTGACCTACATTATGTAAGACTCTTGTTTGATCCTTAAGAACGGTTAATGGAACACCCTGTATATGGAACACACGTCGAGGTTAGTCTCGATGCATCTCCGAGGGATTCCTCGTGTATCATGGGAATGGAAGCAAGAAGTACCTTCCGATCGAATCGTTCGGTAAGGAGCGCATGTGCATCCTCGTCTTTTTTCGCATTAAAATTGTCAAGAAAGATCTCGAATGCCAATGAGAAAAGAAAAATATGTACGCGTCGCGACGATCTCGTTCCTTCCGTTTTCATGTTCCTAGAGCGAATAATCTCTCTCTCTCTCTCTCTCTCTCTCTCTCTCTCTCTCTCTCTCTCTCTCCTTCTCTATATTTTTCATTCTCTCTCTTTCTCTCATTCTCTATCTTTTTCATTCTCTCTCTCTCTCTCTCTCTCTCTCTCTCTCTCTCTCTCTCTGTCTGCCTGTCTCTCTCTCTCTCTATCTGTATCTCTCTCTCTCTCTCTTTCTCTCTCTCTATCTGTCTCTCTCTATTTCTCTCTTTCTCACTCTCTCTCTCTTTATTGGAATTCACTGCCTTTCACCATCCAACAACACACGTACGCTAGGCGTCTCCTCAAAATTTACTTTGTAACTCTTCGTTGCACGCACGTTTCTTCTTCTCGTCATTTAATTAGAATAAACTCGGTGTTAAGCTTATTTATCCTTTTACTTTTTCTTTTTCTTCTTCTTCCTCTCTTTTTCTTCTCTCTCTCTCTCTCTCTCTCTCTCTCTCTCTCTCTCTCTCTCTCTCTTTCTTTCTTTCTGTCTTTTTTGTTCTTTCTCTTTTTTCCATCAACACTAGATTTTTATATGGAACTCGTCGATTTAACGGATCTCAAATTTAATCTTTGAAGTTAGTGAAATTATGGATATTATTTGCTTTCCTTTAATTTTGTCCTTTTCCGTTTTTTTTTCTTTTTAAATAATTTATATGCTGACTTTTATTTATCCAATGGTATAAACTATGTTTTGTATTATATATATATATATATATATATATATATATATATATATGCATATGTATATACATTGGCGGATTTAACTTTCAAGTTGCCCGAGGCGTTTGACAAATTTTGGGGGCCCCATTAAGGTAAATTAATTATGCATAATATATATTTTCCCGCTTCGACTATTTATGCAAATGACGAAGTGTGAAATAAATCGTCCAAATACGATTATAGTCGGAAATATTGAAATAAATATTATATATCGGCTAATAGATTATTCAATGAAATTTATAGTATTCGGAAATCACAGTCTTATGGGGTCCGAAATGAACGTCTCCTTCGCTTGTACGTAAATCCGTCATTGTATATATCATGTTAATAATATTATCTGCTGCGTATACAATACAAGGAGATATTGTATCTAAAAAAAAGTTTCATTTATTAATAAGTTAGATCCAATTAAATTTAATAGATTGAATACAATAAAAAATGTCTGCGAATACATTTTTTTTTTATTATATGAATATAATTTTTATTATATGAATACAAAATTTAGATTTCCTAATTTAGATTTAAAAATAGAAGTAGAAATAGGATAAATAAGAAGAATTTCGACATTTCTAATCGCAGATAGAACGAGAAGTGGTCCTGTCATCGGGGGACAAGAATTCAAAGATTCCCATTCTTCACGAGTACAAACAGAGGACTGCCGGAAGAGTAGCGATCGCACCGGATGCTCCTATCAAGCAACAAGCTTGGGTACAAGAGGTAAGAAGAGATATTAACGATAATCATCTTTTTTTTTCGTTCTAAGCAACACCTTCGTGTATCGTTAAAACGAATAAATCGCCAATTTCGAGACAATTAATTGTTCATGATAGAATAACGCAGCTTTAATTAATGAATCGTTTACGTACGAAAATGTATTTGAAAAAATCATGATCGATAGTTAAACCTACGTAAAACTAATTGTTTGAGAATGGTTTTATTTGTAGGCGGACAAGAAAAAAATAGACAGAGAGACAGACAAAAAGAGAGAGAAAGAGAGAGAGAGAGAGAGAGAGAGAGAGAGAGAGAGAAAGAAAGATATGTAGGCTTTCTTTCAGATTTTTATCACCAACTCGCTGAGAACATGTTACAATATCCTTTCATTAACGCAATCCTTTCTACCTCTCTACTATATTAAATTTCTCTAGTTGCGTTATAATATAGTACTAGACTGTATGTTATTAACATGGTCTTACGAAAGATAATAATGGTAATAATAATAAGAAAAAGTGAATACCCATTGTAACATAGAATATAGTTTACTTGGTTAGTGCTTTGGAAGAGAAAAGAAAAATAATAAAAAATAGTTAAAAAGGAGAAAAAGAAAAAAAACTAAAGTATCTACATAACTCTATGAGGACATAATTACATACACATGTCCTACATATGTACGTAGTTAATTTTATATAAATATAAAATAAAAACGAAAAGGTGGATTAATTCACTTGGGAAAGTTGAGAAATAAAAAAAAAAAAAGAAAAGAAGAAACGAAAGGGTTCTCACTTCGGAACTTTGGAATTATGGATTATCATATCAGAAATGATGAGAAGGATGGACTTACGTTGTTAAGATCGTGAATTTCGTGAAGGATGGCCGTTGGGATGACGTTTTTCGGCCTCTTCTCTGGGGGCAAAAATAATCATTTTTTATCTTTGAAATGCGCGTAATCCTGACGGTAGGTATCCGTAGAGAGTCATAAGTCAGAAAAGCTTTTTCCGTATGCACGATACGTTGCTTTAGGGCCCTATGCTTGAGAGAGCCACGCTAGGTTCTCTCTCTCTCTCTCTCTCTCTCTTTTCTTTCTTTCTTTCTTTCTTTTTCTCTCGCTTTGCACCAGGCAAAGCGTTGTTATTCCAAGCGCATCCCTTCCTAAGAACCGGAGAATTCAGTCCGACAACTTTGAAATTCCATGTGTGGCTTAAGCGCACACGCGCTTCGCTCTTACAGCCGCCTCGAGCCATTAGCCGTCCACTGCCCTCTTCGAAAGAGAATCATTTTCTGGGATTCCGAGGAATCACTTTTGTAGGAAAAATTTCAAACTTGAAATGACATTGCTTTTGGTAGGAAGAAATGATGGTAGTGGTGTGGCGGGGAGGGGGGGGCGGTAGAAAAAGAAATCTCACGTATTAGAACCCGTGAGACGAGACGCGTTCGATCGACGCATTCGAATTTATATCTTTCTTATTCGATTTCTTTTATTTTTCTTTTTCTCCTTCCAGGCGAGTCAAATGCACGAGGTGAGGCAAGAAGCTCAAGCAAGGAACTATCAATCGCAAGAATCTTCATTGTAAATATTCCAATTGTTCTGATAATAATCGGTCAATGATATTTTTAAATACCAAAGGATAACCTTTATTGCGTTTGATATATTTAACTTACAAACTTAGATTTAAATATACGATAGAAATAATTTAACATTTTCAAACGAATGATAATAAAGGTTAATTCTAGGATTAAAAGTTTTCAATCGAATTTCTGAAAACCGTAATAAATCTTGATACGATTTCTTTCTTATTAGATCGACCACAAGCGGAGCGGTCGTAAGATCGACAAAGATAGACGAAGAGAAGTCCAAGTCCTTGTCAAGGACCTATCACACGATCAAGGATATGATATCCAGTCGATTTGGTCAGAATCGCAAGGACGTTGAGCCAGAACCGGAAGCGAGTTTGAACAACGCCGCTGACGAGCTAAGGAAACCTAGTAAGAGTATCGAGGAGGAAGAAGCGAAAAAGAAGGAAGCCATTTACGGGAAACCTCGTGCTCAAGAGCCTCCTGTCAACATGCAGCAATATCCTAAAAACGCTTACGGTAAAATGAACTAGATCGTGATTTTTATCGTACAATCGATAAAACAATCGATCTTCGATCGAGGAAGGAAAAGAAAAATAATTGTTAAAGTAAAGAAAAAGAAATGAAATGATTAATCGAATAGAAAAAGAAAAGATTTATAAAATAAAATAATAATAATAATGATAATAAAACGAAGACACGGTAGATGACCGAGTGGAATTATAAATAATAATAAGCATGCACAGCGAGCGTATCGCGAAGCTCGATGTTCTCGCTATAATTAGCGGCGCCATCTTTATTAATGAGAAACGCGCGTTACGTACTTTTCTTCGGTCAATGCGCAGAGCAACGAACTCCCGCGATAAATAACAGAACTCTCGCGTGAGTGATTCGATTGGATTGGATTTTATCGTGGTATATATATTCGTTACACAATTGTAATTTCAGCATGAGAATTGGACCGATTGTCTGTTACTTCCTCGATCCTCGATCGTGTTCTGTACTCGGAGAGTAGTTACATCGGAGACGTTCTATCTGCGATGATATCGATGATTTAGGTCAATACGGGCATTCGTACAGTTACCAGAGCAATCAACAAAACGTACCACTACCTGGTCAACTTCAGCCGAACTTACCGGGACAGAGCGCACAGCTTCACGTAACTCATCACGCTCCAGTTAGTGGAGTACAGACGGTCCATCAAACTCAACTACCCTCTTTCGGGCAATCAACGCCAGGTGGTCAACAGGTGCAAAATGTCGCCAGAGATTACGTCGTTCCAGGGACGGTCGAATTGACGAATCAACAATCGCATCAAGGACTTCATTCGAATCCTTCTCAGGGACAGGTATAATGGTCGAAGTTTCCTTTAAATCACGATATACAAGTAATCTAATTATATTATTTTGACATATATAAAACAGGGCCAAAATAGCACGGTACAGAAGCAGCAGCAGCACGGATTACCGATGCAACAACAACAACAACAGCAACAACAACAACAACAGCAGCAGCAACAACAACAGCCACAACAGCAACAACAACAACAACAACAAGTAGGAAATACCATGCAGCACATGAGTCAACCGTACCAAAGCACCCAACAGTTAATGCATCAGAACCAAAATCATCACCAAAGTCCACGATTCGCGCAACAGCACGCTCAGAACATGCACCAACGTCAGTTGATTCAGCAGATGCATCAGCAACAAATGGCGGGACAACAGCAAGGCGGTGCAAGGAATGCTCAACCACAACAACAACAACAACAACAACAACAACAACAACAACAACAACAACAACAGGCATATTTCTCTAATAGCGTATCGTATCAACAGTATCAGCAAGCTAGACAGGCTATGTCTAGGTCGCAAATCGATCTACCGAGTACCTCTAGACAAACTCAAGAATTAAGGATATCCAGTCAAGAGGTATATTATCATTATGCTCAAGGGAGGCCAAGGTACGGTGTACCACAAGTCTACATGAAGTCGGAATCCAATCAAGATGTAGAATTCCAAAGGCGAAATTCTACGAAGGGAATAGAGAAGGCAGCTTCTCAACCTCAGCTCTCTTACGAAGAGGAACGAGCTATTAGCGAGGCATCGAGAAATCCGGTGGTCGATGGGCTAAAGAATCACACGATGGATCCATTGGACAAGGAGAAATACGAGATAACCGTTGAAGATCGAGGACAGAACGAGTTTGGTAGAAATGGTTCCCAGAGAAAAGAGGATTACAGGCCGGAAACTAGCTTTGGTATACATAGGGACGAAATGATAAGATCCTCGACGAGAGATCATGAACATTCTGGGGTTAATATTATTCAACAGGAGAGTCAAGATTCACCGGAGAATATATCAGTTCAGAAAAGGATCGAGGAGTTGCAGAGGAGAACCGAACACGATAATAATCATTCGATTGTTGGTAAAATATCGAAAGAATCCGATATGGAGGCAGCGAGGATCGGAGCCAGTTCGAAAACTTTAGGATTGGACGTTTCGAAGAGACTAGAAGCTGGTTCCTCCTATTCGGGAAAAGATTCTGCCACGAAATCTGACAGTCGAAAGGATGAACTGGAACAGGGTATCGCCCGGCTTAAGATTCAAAATCAAGGATCTGGTTCGGATTACGATAAAGCCGGTCAGAGTTCTTCGAACGTCGATTCTGGAAGGGGTTCTGCGGTTTATTCCAGTGGAAGGCGACCACCTCCGGAGGATCGAAATTTGACGCAAGGTTCGTACTTTGTATTTCATCCTCGTCCAATTTTTCTACTGGGTGATATTAAAAAAAAAGTATATATATATATATATATATATATATATATATATATATATATATATATATATATAATCATAGGATACATTTATTCGATCGTTACTTTATGATTCTTTTTTCTTTCTTTTTCTCTTTTTTTTTTGTTTTTTTATTTCGACGATTGCTTTCCTCGGTAAAATATTATTAAATCTTTGTTATTTAATAAGTTGAAAGAGAACTTTGGCTAATAACTCTATCATTTCGCCTGATTCATAAATGAAGAAGGAGATAATCTTCATTAGAACGAAAGTAGATTATAGAAGCTATATTTTCTGTCCTACTTAATAACAGCGCAAGACTCCGAGTGGGTCGATATAGTGGAATCCGAATTGAGGAGCATTTTAGAACCAAGAGACGTTCCAGCGATGGCACACTCGACTCTATCCGAAAGTGTATCGTCCGTGACACCGCCTTTACCGCCTCTGTCACCCCATGAAAGCCCACGGACGCCAAGAAATCGATACTCGGCGAGGTAACGTGACTTCAAACGGATCCCTTCTTCCTATAAACGACGATGCTACTTCCGGTCATTGCGTCGGCTCACCTTCGAATTTTTTTTTTTTTTTAACTGTAGAGTTTAAATCGAATCGGGCCTTTTACTTCGCGTTAAGCGTTAAAAGGATATAATCGATCGAGTATTAATATCTTTTTCAGCTTGCCTTACGGTTCCAAGCCGAGTTACGGTGATTATGGCAAAGCAATGGAGAAGAGAGGGTTTCTAAGCAGCTCGAAACATCGCGGTGCTTCGACATCGAAAAAGGATTCGAATAAAAAGTTCTCTCATCGTAAGTTGACGGATTATCATTTATGTTTGCTTACAGAAAAACGAAATAAAAACAAAAACAAAAAGAAAATGAATAAATAAATAAGAAAAAAAAAATAAAAATAAAAAAGAGGAGAAAAAAAACAAAATGAAACGAAACAAAAAAGGCAAAAGAAACTTTGTATGATTTATAAAAAAAAAGACATCGGCATGTAACTTACGTTAGTTTTTGACTGGGAAGTTGCTGACCTGACGTCTACGACGACCGGACTCGATTTGGACTCGATGTTGGACCGCAGTGATTCCGATCTTAGTACCAACGACGCCAGAACGATCAGGAAGCAATTGGAAGGCCTGGAAAATATGTACAGCGAGGTAACTTACCAGTTATGATATACGAATCGCTAATTGAATAAATTTCTTATCAAACTTTTACGCCTTGTTCTTTATAGGTATTGAAACTGTTGGGTGGTAGCGTGAAGAAGAGACGAAAGACGAGAGGTCTGACCAGTTACGGTTCTGTTTCTTCGTTACCAACGTCATCTGTATCTTCTAGACCAGTCACGAGACATCATGATAAACGCAGATCGCATATGATCGACGATCGCATGAAAAAAGCCAAAGACATCAAGGTTAGCAAGGGGTCAATGAAATACGATAATAATAATAATAATAATAATATGCAAGGGATGGATTAACTATTGAATTTATTCCCTTTTATTTCAGAGTATCAACAAAAGATTTCAACTGTTGGAGTCTCACGTGGTGACGTTGGCACGTTCGGTGGCACATCTCAGCTCGGAGATGAGAACCCAGCACATGATGATGCAGGTGAGCGAGAACGCGAAAATTGTAACGGGAATCGAAGCGACTGTCGCAAGACTCCACTACTACCAGGTTTTCGCAGGAAATGGAGAACATAAGGGGGGAAATCGCGGCACTTCGAACCCAAACGAGCATGGCGATGGTGAGATCGCAGTCGCAGCCGTTGATAAAGGACTCCGAATTACCAGCTCTGTCCAATCCATCGAGGGTGAAAAAACTGACGAAGTTTTTCGGAACGGAACCACCCCTCATCAGACTCTTCCTCAGGGAACTTGGGTATGAGGTTGGTAAAGGATGATTAAAAAAAAAAGAAAAAAAAAAAAAAAAGAAAGAAAATAGAAAAGAAAGAAGGAAAAGAAGCAACTTGGAGGAATTCCAATGAACTCATTGAATTCGATACGAATTGGTTTTCCTGCTTCACAGAAATACGCGAGTGCCTTCGAGAAGGAGAAGGTCGGTATGGTGGAGTTGCCCTACTTGAGCGAGGAGAGATTACAAAAAATGGGAATACCCTTGGGACCAAGGCTGAGAATCCTACAGGAGGCAAGGATATCCGTGTGCAAGGACGCTGTTTACGTCGTATGAAACGATACGCCCCCTTTTATCGCTTCGTCGATAACAAGACCATTTTCATTATATGATGTTATTTTCTTTTCTTCTCTTTCTCTCTCTTTTTTCATTTTTTCTTCTTCATTCAATCCGACAGGTTTTAAAGCGTACCAAAATGTACATAGGATCAAACGCACGTTTGTGCGTGCCTCCGACTGAAAGGATTAGCATATAGACTTTAAATCGAACAGACCATTTTTATATAATATTATTCACTTTGACAATAGTAATAATAATAATAATAATTATTATTATTATTAATATTATTATTATTATTAATATTATTATTATTATTATTATTATTATTATTATTATTATTATTATTATTATTATTATTATTATTTGCGTATATTAAGTGTATAGTACTTAATAAGAGTAGCAGCTGGTAATGTTAGTAAATGGTAATAATATCTATTAATTTAAGCTATTATTATAAAGTAGCGATAGTATCGAAGAAAAAAAGGCTCGATTATTTTATACGAACATAAAGGACAAGACCAGACCTGCGTTATTCCTTCCGTGCTATTTTTATAATATATTGTAGTTAAAGTTTCCAAAACGAACAGCACGTAAGTAATCTTGCGAGCTCATCTTATAAATGAAAATCCGCAAATGTATGTTTGCCAAAGAGAGACGTATGACATATACGACATATAGCTACGAATATTTGTATTTTATTATTATTATTATTATTATTATTATTATTATTATTATTATTATTATTATTTTTATTTTTATTATTATTGTGTTGTTAAATCTTGTATTTAATAAACGATTCGATATAAGCTTTCTCAAGCAAAAGATATATCGTTCCTCGTTAAATCGAATATATCTATAGACATATCGAACGAAGTTCGAATCGAGTATAGAAATTCAAAATTTGGCGGGAAAAGGTGGCTTTGATGGACCGACGAAGTTTCTACGTGACCAGGAATCTTCTTCAATTGAATAATCACGCGTTAACAGTCTTCCCTCAACGGGATCACCGCCGTTCCGTAAGTCGAGCAAAGTGATCTGTTATTATGGCCCCTGACCTCGGGCAGAGAACGTAATTGACGCCTCGACGATCGTAATTATTTCGCTTATGATCATCGACGGATCGATTTTAATGACGCTGAGAAAACGACATCGATACAAAAATAACGATCGGGGTATCGACAACGCGACTCATTTTTTTTCTTTTCTATTTTTTCCTTTCTCTCCCTCTCTCTCGATCGTCATTTCGAATTCGAATTAGACAAAAAAAATATATATATAAGAAAAAAGAAAGAAAAATTATTTTCGCAAATTTCGAAATGAATATTAACATTTTTTTTCTTTTTTTTACTTAGAACAAAGAAATCGGAAATAATTGCGAACGATCGGTAACGTTTAGAAGTGAGAAGTAAGTTTTATCAGGAAATGCACACTTTAACAATTGTGGCCAATTATTTTTTCTAGCAGACTCGTCTTTGATTGGCCACCCGAGGCCACGCCACCGTTCGAGCCGAGTTCTCTCCCCGCGTTCTCCGAGTCTACACGATAAGATCGTTTCCTTGCGAGAGGACAAAAGAGCGATCGTCGAATCCCGCTCGTACTTTTTTCTTTTTCATTCAATCTCTCTCTCTCTCTCTCTCTCTCTCTCTCTCTCTCTCTCTCTCTCTCGCTATTTCTTTCTCTCTTTGTTTGTCAGTTTGTATCGTCTACGAACAAACTTTCGGAATTATTTACGAGTTCAAACTCCAATAAACTTCGTATTCTGTTATTGGTTAGTAAAGGAAGTGAGTGAGTTTGTTTGTTTGTTTGTTATGTGCGTGGGTGCGTGTGTGGTTACGAGAGAGAGAGAGAGAGAGAGAGAGAGAGAGAAGAGACAGAGAGAGGTCGCATTTATTGCACCAAAAGTATTAAAATCTATATATATGCAGATAAATGTGTTACAACTACGGTTAAATAATTGTGATAAGTATAATAAATAAGTATAGTTACCTAACGGGAAATGAAATAAACAAGTATATATGGGTATTGCTGAGTAAGAGATAGAAAGAGTTACAAAATAATAATTAACATCATTAGAACAGTGCAATGGCAATTAAATAAATAGATACAAATATAGTTTTATGTATATATATAGTGTATATATATAGTGTATATATATAGAGTGTGTATATATATATATATATATATATATATATATATATATAAACAGGGTGAGGCGCTATCTATTGTCACCTAGAATAACACCGAAAGTATGATAGTAGTAGAAAAGTTTTCGAAACAAAAGTTGTATGGGACAACGGGGGCTATCATATAACGTTAGTTTTTTGTTGCTAGGTGGAGTCGCATCAGAGATTTGAAAGTCAACTTTGTTTTTTTAAATAGAATGCTATGTTTTGGTACTTATTTTCTGATAGCGGCTTTTGAGAAGAATCCAATGATGTGAAACATTAAGGTCTTTGTAAGTCAACAAAAGTCATTTGAGGCAAAAAAGGTAAAATAAACTTTATTTTTATGTGAAATTAACTTCATTTGTTCAAAGTGATTACCAAGGTGTTCAAAATGATTACCATTGGTATCAATGCAGTGCTGCAATCTCCTTATCACGGATTGTCTAGTTCCTTATCACTTCGGCACTTATGGAATTACGTGATCCAACAATTCTTTCTTGCATATCTTCAGGCGTAGTTGGAACTTCTTTATAAACAAGGTTTTTCAAGAATCCCCACAAGAAAAAATGACCTTTGTTGACCTTCAGAGACCTTAATGTTGCACATCATTGGATTCATCTCAATAGCCGCTATCAGAAAATAAGTACCAAAATATAGCATTCTATTTAAAAAAAACAAAGTTAACTTTCAAATCTCTGATGCGACTCCACCTAGCAACAAAAAACTAACGTTATATGATAGCCCTCGTTGTCCCATGCAACTTTTGTTTCGAAAACTTTTCTACTACTATCATACTTTCGGTGTTATTCTGGGTGGCAATAGTTAGCGCCTCACCCTGTATAGTATGTGTTTATTTAAATATTAATAGATGTAAAATATAAACGTCAATCAAATGCAGAGAGAGAGAGAGAGAGAGAGAGAGAAAGAGAGAGAGAGATATGGACGATAAGGGGAATATTTTGTTGTAACAGAAACAGAGACAAATGCTTAATCGGCTCAATTAAACAGACCGGTATAATTATTATCATCCAAATTGACGAGTAAGAACTGCCGAGGCGATTAGAATATTTGAATGCCGAGGACAATGCCAAACACTCGTTAGCGTACTTTCATTATTGTTTCCAAGGATTTGATACATAAGTAACTAAATGTTATTTCATTAGATTAGATGGTATTTAGGTATAGTCGGTGATCCTTTGAACGAATCTTGACGGCGATAAATCAATTCTATATAGTAATGCGTGACAAATTCTTTTGATACAATGATTCGAATTATAAGGACAAGTAGATGAATAAAAAGATACGATGTCAAGGGGTGGAACGGAGGGGGTTGGAGAGCATCTTATTTAACAATCATCGTCAACTACGACAGGTTCGTTATGTTCGCGACGAATCAAAGCAGACCGATCTCATGCCGCGAAGGAAATAGGGTGAGCTGCCTTCGGGTCAACGTGCCAAACGTCTGACGATATGCTCCAAGTATATGTATATCTTTAGTCGTATACACATACACACACACACACTTATAGGTATACCTATGTAACTAAGTATGTCAAAGGAAACATTTATAAATCGAGACATGTCGTTAAAAAATATAAACAAATAAATAAATAAATAATAATAATAATAATAATAATAATAATAATAATAATAATAATAATAATAATAACAATAATAATAATAATAATAATAAAATAAATAAAAATAAAAAAAATAAAAGATAATTACATTTCCCGTTTGTATGGATAACATTTTCGAGTATACAGAAAATTATTTTAATCAAAATTGGATCATATCGATTAATGACAAAAGAGAGAGAGACAGAGAGAGAGAGAGAGAGAGAGAGAGAGAGAGAGAGAGAGAGAGAGAGAGAGAAATTGTTTCCATGCATTCTGTTCTCTTATTCACGAGAAAAAGAGAGAAAGATGATTTAATAGAGTGAGGTCGAGCAAATGACATCGTCATTTCTGGGTCACGCGTTGTCCGTTGATTCGCGTGAGAATAAATATCTACCAACCAACGTATTTCGAGCAGTATCCCTGGTAATCGAATATCCTACATATTCAGAATCAACGTCGATAAAGTTTGACGTTGAGAGGAGATATAAAACGGATTGGTAACTACCTATACGAGTTCCACTTTTGGCTTTGTCATAAAGATGAGAACGAAGAAGCGAATAGTAAGTCCGATATAGCTTCCTTACGAGCTAAGATACTATCTCAATTGACCTATGGCCTCGTCTCCCTTCTCTCTCTCTCTCTCTCTCTTTCTATCTATCTATCTCTCTCACTCGCTCACTCTCTCTCCTCTCTCTCTCCTCTCTCTTCTCTCTCTCTCTCTCTCTCTTTATCTCGATCGTTATCCGCCTTCTGTAGCGACCCTCGACGATACTTTTCTTTCACTCGTCTCTGTACCGTAGACCGAGAATGAACGGAAACAGTGAATTCGTCTTTGTTGCTCTGCTCCTGGCTTTGTCATCGTTCAAGAGCTACGCGGAAGTCGTACATTTTCGCGAGTGTCCCAAACCATCCCGTGAGTGTGTTTCATCAGATACTATTCGATTTAATTTGATAAAAGGGAAAGAGAAAAATAAACATATAGAAATAGAGAAAAAGAAAATAATAGTTGTAGGTCTATGTTTCCCGATTGATTCCTTTTATCGTTTTTTTGTTTCTTTTGTCTTTTTTCTAATAATTTTTATAAGTTACAGATTAACTCCATCCAAGGAGTTTGTCATCTAAGATGTAACGTTAAGCGATATTTTATTGAATTCAAGATTAACGATTTAATTTTATACGATTAATTTTTTTTCCCTTCTCGTATATGTCATAAAATGAATCGGTTTGTTTTATGTATTCTAATTTGTTGATTTATAATATATATATATATATATATATATATATATAGTACTAAACAAACAATTAACTATTTAAAGATTAATCAAGAAACGATAAGTATGAGGAATAAATTGACTTTACGATATTGTTCGTCAATGTACGTAGTTCGATCATTAATGAGTTTTACTCCGCAGACACGACGTGAATCATGCGATCAAGTGGTTTCGTTGACACGTTAATTATTCAAAACAAAATCATCGTTTAATTAATTCCGAACAAATATCGTTTCTTTCCTTTTTTTTTCCTTTTTTTAATGAATATGTATAAGGAAGGAAATATTAATTTTAACTTAATATATATTTTAGTCGCGTCGTATCGTTGAAATATTTGTACAAATAGAAAAAGGAATCGTTAATTGTTGTATGTCGAAGAAATATTTAATTGCTAATAACAGTTAATTGAATAAAATATAAGAACGATGTCATTCGAAACAATCGAAAGATCAATAAATCGATTGACCTTCGGCAGTAAGTTTGATAGTACTCGGAATGCACTCGAGGATCATTTTTATTTGTATTAGCTTATTTTTATTGGAAATTATTTACTTACAAGGACAAACAATGCTTATCTATATATTCTAAGTACATTTGTACTGGATGGTACTAATGTTGAACAACATGAGATCAATTAAAAATGTTTGCCCGTTGATTTCTTCTTATTTTTCCTTATCGAATGTCGCAAGGGTCAGCGTACGTTGACCGATTCGTATATATTTTCCGTCAATTAGACGGTTTCGTCTAATTTAATTTAGTTCTTTGACGATGTTACGTCACGCCGAGATAACCGTTCGGTAATTTTGTGAAACGAAATTGATACCGCGAATTATTTTTTTTATGCTATTGCAACTTCCTATTACCATAAGATTTACTTTAGTATAACGAGCGTAATTGTAATAAAATCGAACGTTTAATTTTAGTAACAAATTATCAATTTATTTATCAAATTAATTTCAACGAACATCTGTAAATTTATAATTGAATTTTATTTGTTATAAAAATTTATTATAAAAACGAAATAGAATTTATATAATAAAATTTAGTGTTTAATTACATAAACATATTATCAATCATATTTGTCAGTTAATTTTAATGAAAGCAATTGATTAGAATAAAATCTTACGTCTGATTTTATAAATTCATTATCAATTTATTTTAAAGAATGAAATCAATTGAAAATATTAGATATCGTTAGACAAGATTAAAATTGATGATTTAAAAAATGGAATAAATTAACTTTGTACCGTTTTATTTCTTGAACTACGAAGATATTATACGTTTCGTCGAACTGAAGCAATTGGTATTTCAAAGGTTGTAATAATTTTCACTTCTCTTTTTTTTTCAGCCGATGCAGTCTCCAACTGTACTATACACGAGGTACGTGTCGATCCTTGTAGAGAGGCCGCTGAAGAAAAACCTTGCCGAATTAGGAGGGGATACAATTCGAGCATAAGCTTTGATTATACGCCTAGTAGGTCGTTTAAATTAATGGAAAATAAGCTTTTCAATCCGATTTAAAAGATTTTTTCATCGTAAAACATTCTGTCGTTTAAATTAACCCTAAATATATCACCTTTAATAAATATAAAAATGTTCGATTATAGAGTTATCTTCCCTATGATCTTTTGAAAGAAATGAATATTAATCGATACCAAATTTTCTTACAGACTTCAGCGGAGATACATTAGAAACTGCAGCATACTGGGCCAGTGCTCTTACTGATCTTCCGTTTCTAGGAATGAACAGAGATGCCTGTACAATGACTTCGTGCCCGATCGTATCGGGTCAAAAGCAAACTTACAACGTGCAATTATTTATCTCGAAAAAATTCCCAATCGTGAGTACTAATTATTACGAAATTTATTCTATATTATCGATTACATATCGATTCACAATCGATCGTAATAGTTTATGAATCTTTTTATAGAGTTCAATTCATGTATAATTATATATATATATATATATATATATATATATATATATATATATATATATGCAGTGCATGCGTCCATACATTTAACTTTGTTAAAGCGTCATTGTTTTTTTATGGGATGCATCTCCATGGCCTTTCCCCTTTTCAATATATGAAAAACAAAAAAAAAGAAGAAAAGATAAAAGAGACGTCGTTTTATCTTCCTAAAAGCGTATTACGCATGTGGCGCTATTTTTTCTCTTATTATCATCGTACATGATAGCGCATATATATATATATATATATATATATATATATATATATATATATATATATACAATAAGACTTCGTGCGATGAGAGAATCGTGCCAGGAAATGCTCTTCGACTCGTATACCGAATTATTTTAACGATTCCATCAATTCAATTTTCAGAGAACATATGACCTCAAGTGGAAGCTATGGAATCAGCAAGAGCAAGAATGTTGTTTCATGTTTCAAATTAAGTTACACAAATGACGACGGTAGGCAATTTCGACTTTAATACTAACTGTCTCAACCGTCAATTGTAATGTACAATTGTCATTTCTGTTTTGGTAATTAAAATAAAATTCAACTTTACGACTACGTTCTCGTCCAATTTTTCCTTAATATTCTGTTTTTCGTTTCTTTCTAACATGGATGACGTTTTTCCGATGTAATTAAATAAGTAAAAGAAAAAATGGAAGAAAAAGAAAGAAAGGAAAATAAAATAAAATATAAAAAAGAGTACGAATTTTCATTGAAATATGAAATAAAATTTTCTTCCATTTTGCAGTTCATTGATACGTAACTTATGAAAACACTGTAACAGTTGTAATAACATTCATTCGTGTTAAATAGAAAGAATACTTCATTTTTCTGTTTTTTTCCTCTCGGTAAAATAAATGTCGATTCGCGTAAAATAAATATTCAATATCCTTCTAAACAGCGAGGTCATGGAAAAGAGACGAGTAATTAACATTGCTTTTAAGGACTCTTCGTCTCTGTAAATCTACCGACATATTTCAACCCAAGTACACACACACACACACACACACACACACACACACGCATATATGTACCTATGTAAATACTTACGCTGAAAAGCGATATCTAACGTTTCGTGTACTCTTAGCACTTAGTTAAATTATTTAATATCAGCTTTAGCTACTGCATCGAATTTCTCATAAACTTCTCGAACAAAACTAAATGATCATATAGCGTTCTTAAGTCAACTCCAGTAGCCGTCAACATGAATAATATTGTCAGAATTATTGCTCGTATGTAAATTTAACAAGTTTAATGTCACGTTGATTTCCGCTTTTACGTGACTTACGAGACTTCAGATTGTATGGATCATCCTTATGTTTTACTTTATTGCATTCATCGTTGTATGCTTGTAAAATATGAGTTATGATATTTATAAAACCAAAAGTAAAATATTTTGTAAACAGAGCAAAGGGGTAAATACGTAATATACCCCACAAACAGGAAACATATATATATATATATATGTCCTTTCATAGATGTATGAGCAAATATCTTATAAGTCATTAAAAGTTTACAAGAAAGTTTTCTAACGAGATATTAACATTAAGCTCCGAGTCGTACAAAAATTGCATGTAAAAAGTTTTTTCTTCTTTTTACTCATAATCATTTTCCATTTATGAAAGTAAATATAGTTTTTTTTTTTTAAGCGAATATCTATAAATTTCTTTTGCATAAATATTTTTTTGCAAATCATAATCCTATGTATCCAAACAGTTTTCAATATCACAATTTTAAAAACAA
This sequence comes from Dolichovespula sylvestris, assembly GCA_918808275.2. Taxonomy (NCBI): domain Eukaryota; kingdom Metazoa; phylum Arthropoda; class Insecta; order Hymenoptera; family Vespidae; genus Dolichovespula; species Dolichovespula sylvestris. The sequence continues at coordinate 2,732,697 of OU964969.1, forward strand.
ATCAATCATTTTCATTCGTTAAAATACATGATTGCTTGATTCGTAAATATTGTATTTTTGCAACATGGAGTATATTCTTTTATATATTTATATATATAAAGAAAATAAAAAGTATTATACGTATCCATTTGAAAGAAACTATACATTGAATTTCATAGGTCGAAAAGGTCATAGGGGAAAGAATAAAAGAAAAGAAAAATGTTTACACAAACATTGTTGCTGGCTATCAAAGCGGTACAAATTTTTCTTCATAAACTTTCTTGTAAACTTAACCAACCATTTATGGGATATTCGCACGGACAGCTATAGACGGACATTTTGTATAATATGTAAAACAAAAAGAAAGAAAACAAAAAAATAACTCATGGAAATAAAAAAGAAATTTGAGTAAATAAATACAATTTAATTGAATATTATTAAAGAAAGGGATGGAAATATTTAAAATTGAATATTAAAAAATGTAATACTTTATCTTATATATATATATATATATATATATATATATATATATATATATATATATATATATATGGAACGATTATTTTGAAAGTGGTGTGTCCTTTTTAAGAAAAAAATGAGATATGACGTAATTTATGCCTAATTTAGTGTAAACTTTTTGTTTATAACTAGTTAGTATTTAATATCTTAAAAAATGCCAATGCTTTGTTTAATTTCATCTTGTAATATCATGTTGATTATTTGAAATAAGAATATATATAAATATTTATTCTATATTTTCAAACCAGATGCCTTATCAATACAATTTTTTATGGGATTTTAATTTTTCGTTTTAAATTTTGTTATGAATGTGAGAGAAGGTTGTAAGTTTGTCGACTTATATAGCAATAAGAAACAACAAGTGGAATTAAATAGGTGCAATTGACAATTCGATGATAATGACAGTATGCCCTCTTGTAATTCGGAAACGTATTACCACGCAAGACTACCTATCGATATCCTCTATGGTATGACGGAGCGCTATACATGTCTATTAGGCATCATCTGATGATATAAAGAATTCCATGATAATACTGCCCTGAATAAAAAGTTTAACGTAGGCCACCCGATATTGCCCACGCGACATTTAACGTGTTAAGAGAAATGTTTTAACCTTCGGAAGCTCTGACGTAATCCGTGTACAAACTTTAACTTTACGCGAATATTCTAAAAATGGATTATATATATATATATATATATATATATATATATATATATATATATATATATATAGAGAGAGAGAGAGAGAGAGAGAGAGATAAAATGGATTATGTGTGCGTGCATGCGTGCGTGCGTGCGTTCGTGTATGTGTGTGTGTGTGTGTGTCAAAAGATGTGATTTTCAAAAATATCAAACGTATATTTCAATGATACGTAATCGTTTAACGATTCGGTTATACGTTTCAAAGTTCATCAACGTTATAAAAATATATCACGTTAATTAACTTTATCTGTTTTTCATTTTACGTCTTACATCGAACTTAAACTCCATTATATAGAAGCCGATAAATGATTTAGACAATAAAAACATTGAATAAGATAAAAAGGAAAGAAAGTATTAATGTCCAACTATTACGATATGATTAATTTGATAAATATGCATGTCGATAAGGTAATTTATTTCTTGTTAGACATGTCTGTTGAAAATACATCGTTACGCCATCTGTATAATTCAACGAGTATTTGATGACGCGATTAACACACTGCGACACCACATTATACCAACGGTATTTTGTAGATTGTTATTGATTAAGAAACAGAAAAAGTAAAAATTCTCATCCTTTACTCTGTTTTTCTTTTAGTTATGTAAAAGAAATTATTTCCAATGCAATCATATAAAAAAAAATTGATTATTACATGATAAATAGGACTATACCTTGAAATTATATAGTTTAACCATACTTTTAAGCATATATTAATAAATAATGCATTTGATAAAGTAACTGACTATTATTGTTTCGTTTAAACGAGAAAAAGAAGAAAGAAAATTTGTCAAATTTGTAAGAAAAATTGTAGATTGTTATCTACCGAGAACTTAACTCTTTTTAGTTACTCTATCGGAGCGCTAATATAAATTAGGTTAGTTTATTGAACTATTTCAATTGGCGTGCGAACTATACTAAATTTAATTTTAATATTAATTTATAAATAGTTATTATAATAATTTAATAAATTAATATTTATTAAATTGTTATACTTGTTGTTGAAGTCATGCAGATGCACTCGTGCGCGCACGCCATGATAGTAAAAATACGTTCCCGACCAATCGCGTTGCTCGATTCGGTTGTCATAATAGTAACGGTAAAAAAATTAAATACTATATTAAAATTCTACTGTTATAACTCTTAAACATAGCCAACGAGATTGCAAAATCGGCTAAGGTCATAGTTCGGTGCGATAAACAGCATCTATAAAATATTAAATGCATAAAACTTTTACTCATCCAATAATATATATTATATATATATATATATATATATATATATATATATATATATATATTTATATATATATATATATTATATATATATATATATATATATAATATATATATTATATATATATATTATTAGTATAGTTATGACATTGGTGTTAGTAAGTTAAATCCTATATAACACATTAAAATTTTAGGATTTATTTTTATACTTTTAAATCGAGTTCAAATTTGTTTGTTAAGTTATGATTAATAAACTTCATGAAATTTAGAAAATGATGTAACGAAGCTTAGAAACAAATCGATTAAAATATAACACTGACTTAACCATGCACGATATATTTTTTGTCCTATCACCGGTAAAATATAATTTAATAATTACTTGCCATTTTATAAAATACAATCATGAGAATTAATTAGATTTTTGTTGTGAACAATCATCAATTTAAGCGTTTTCTTCAGTTTAATCTTTTTTTTTTTAAATGAAATTAAGTCTCATAATCGACCATAAGAACGATATCTAGTTGTTAATTTTATATTTATTTTCCGTCAGTAAATTTCACGCGCTCTTTTTTGCATAACATGGCAGCGGAAAAAACTTTTGATCTGACTGACCTCTGACATATGCCTTATAAAAAAAAGTGATCTTTGAATATTGTATTGAATAAATGTTGAGTAATAAGAAGAAGAAAAAAATCATTACCATTTCTCTTAATGCACACTTTCTCTTTTTATTCTTCATGTGTTAATGAATTCAAATGTTGTCTGAAGATTTACGTATCTACAAAAATGTGTCTTTTTATAAGGTAGTCAATGTTTATACAGTATAATGATTAAAAAAGAAAAAAGTTGCGTTTAAAATAGTATGGAAATTATTATGTTTAATATGTATCATAGTAGCCTTAGTGATTATGTATTCATGATTAGTTCCGTTAAAATTGTCATAAACACTTCGAGTGCTATATAGAAATCCAATATTCCTTCAAATATCTTTTATTCCTCGAGTATTACTGAATCAACGTTTCAACGGCGATCCAGTCTTTTAAAAAAGATCTGTTTAACTAATGCGTCACAGATTCTGTTATAAAAAAATAACAACGCGAACGAACAAAGAGTAAGTACCGTATAATTATTTTAATTTTAATTTTTTTTTTTATTATACATTGTTACCGGTAATCCTTAATATTGCTTTAGTGTTTTTCTAATCGTTCATAATATATAAGAAAAAGATTTAATTTATACATATTAAAACTTATTTAGTGCATATATATATAAATATATGTATATATATATATATATATATATATATATATATATATATATATTATCCATTGATAAAGATGTAGTAAATAAATTAATTAGTTCACAAAACCTCCTTTTAAAATGCTAATGCTAAAGTTTTAACGACATTGGTATATGTATTCAAATTTATTACGACGACATATTCCATTTTATGAAATATTGAAGAAATAGATAAGAAGTACATATTTTTTGAAAGACCGGAAGAGAATTATACGAGTATTGTAATTGTTGATTAATAATGAATCATAGCCTCGGTAATAATCGAAATCGAATTTTTTCATCACATATTCGATATTCAAGAAAATACTTTCTATGCTGGATCTAGTTATAACAGCATCTCTTAACGGTAATCAAATCAATGAGACATGAATTCGAGAAAAAATCAAAATACAATCAAGATTGACGTAAATTGTAATATACTAATCTGTTTCAAATAATATCTAAGAAAAAAAACATAGAAAATGATTTTGTTAAAACTAATCTTCGTAGAGTAACGACACTACTATTGTATTTTGCTTTGAATTTCTTCACAAAATTTAATGAAGTTCAGGTGACGTTATCATCCCAAACGATTGATCAAAAGATATGCATTTCATCTCTGCAATGAATAATTAACGATCTATCAATATATAGGAAAATATAAGAAAAGAAGTGAGCACAACTATGCGACAAAGAGATTATAAGTCGACGATCTCGGGTCTAAAAGTATTTTCATACTTGTAGGGATTTATCTTAGAATCTCTTCGTTTATAACCAAGCATTCTATTATTTCGTTACATGTTTCAATATCTCCTGCTGATCAAGTGATATGTACTTACATTTCCTATGGGTTTTCGTTACATTATTTAAATCAAATATTTAATAACTTATCAATACTTTAAAAGTTATGTAGTCTTGTCCGGTTTTATATGTAACCTAAATATCTACAGCATACGAAAAAATCCATAATATTGGCCAAATCACGATGTTTTCCTTGTCGATAAAATCATATCGAAAAACGTATAAGAAACTAGTGCTTATTAGTACATCCCCTTTAGAGCAGGATTGATAAACCGTTTCGACGAAAATTACATACAGAAATAAGAAAACAAAAAGAAATCATAGATTGAAGATCCGCAATGCTTGAACTTAAATTAATGGTAGCTTACATATTGCACAATTTTTTCTTCGAATCTGTGGATGAACTTGATAATGTCAAAATAAGTACGGATATTATTCTATTTCTAACAACATTATTTTGTGTCAAGTTAATACATATCTATAAAATAAACATCTTTCCACAATATTTATTCGATTATAATTGAAAATTGTGCAATATATCAACCGCCATTAGTTTAAGTTCAAACATTGCGGATCTTTGATCTTTGAAAAGAAATATAATACAATGATATCGATCTTTCTCTCGTTTATGCATATAATATATAACGATATAGTTTATTAATCCTACACTAAGTGGGATGTATATGTAAGGATTACGTCCTTTCACAATTTCCGGTAAAAATCTATTGGGATCGAAAACATCGAGATTTGGCCAATATTCTTGATGTTTTTGTGTAATGTATACATTCACATTACAATTCGAATCAACTGGGACTAAATGATCTTCTAAGAATTAATATATAACTAATTATTTGATTGAAACGATGAAACGGAAAACCATGTGAAATGTTAGTACATATTACATGATCAGTTGGAGATATTTAAACATATAACGAAATAGAAGGAAAACTTGGCTATAAACGAAGAGATTCTTAAAAAATCTCTCCCAATATAAAAATTCTATTACCATCGAGATCGTTGTTTTATCATCTCGTTGTTGCATAAACATATTTATCTCATCTTATATAACTTCCTATAAATTATTAGATCGTTAATTATTAATTATAGATACAAAACGTACCTTTTTCGATCAATCTTAGGGATTGAAAACATTAATTGTACATCTTTATCCTTTGCAAATAGACACAAAACAGAATACAATACTGTTGCCGTATTGTCCTCAGTCTACGAAGATTTTTTTTCGTCAGATTATTTTCTCATTTTCCCTTAGATATTATTCGAAATAAATTAATATACTACAACCTAGATCAAATATGAAAGTATTAACTTATTCATGATTTTCATTTTTCAACGATTTGATTATCGTTCAGAGATGCTGTTACACGTAAGTAGATAAGTAAGTATGTTCTTGTGTATCGAATCCGTGAGAAAAAAGTTCAAATATTCGTATTAATATTATGATTCATTACTATTCAACCATTAGTATACTCTTATTATTATCCTCGGGCCTTCCGGAAAAAATGTTATTACAAAATTAAGATCAAAATAATTTACATATTTAAACGAGTAACGTATCTTTTTTAAAAATCCATGCAACATTTTGAACAGTTCCTTTTGTACTCGATCAAATGACTTTTGACAAATGAGATTGTAAATATGACATCAAAAAAGTAACAAGAGCTCGTAGATTTGATAGAGCAATAAATATTTCCTTAGATCTAATTCTTCATATTCAGCGATCAAAGTTATTTCTAATAAGATCAATTATATATATGCAACAAATTTGCCAAAAGTAAGATCAAAGCTTCTGTATTTTCTTTTTTGTCGTTCGTCGATAATCTGCATTCGTTTATATTATATGAATGACAGCATACATATAATAATACATAACTTTTACTTAGAACCAATGAATGAAATCTCTGACGTTAATGACTTATTGATAGGAGATATTATTTTTCGGTCGCCTAAACCTCTACGCATCAAGTTTATATCCATGAAATAACAGAAAATGAATCTCTTTTCACTTTTTTCTTGATAAAAAGATAAAAATCACTTGACGATTGGGCGAGCAATTATAATGGCTTTATGTTTGCAGAATGAGACAAAAGGAACATGTATTTCAGATATTTTATTTTGATACATTCGAAAATACGATCGTTGTACCGAAAAATTGAATATAATAATAATGTAATATATGCTTAATTGATAGTTGATTAGTTGATGTACGGTTTTTCAAAAATATATGCTTTTCGCTTAAATCAACAAATTATATCACTTTCACTTTTATAAGATCTTATCGACTTTTTAAATTGTTACACTTATTTTAGATTATTTTAGAAAAGAAAACATTTCCTGAATGATTAGTTGATTAGTGAATTCGGTTGATTAGTTGATTGTATAGGTAATCGCCTAATCGACAAGTGATGCTTATCATTTTGTTATTCATGACTGTTTTTGAAAAGTAGGTTACGGCATATATAAAAGTTTAGAAAGTCCTGCACTAGAATGCTTACGTTCGTTAAGTGACAGAAAATTTTTTGAATGTTTTTATGCTGATAAACGACAATATAAAAATCGTATATAATACAGACTGGAAATGTTGATTCTGTAACATAATGTGTTTTGCAACTACGTACAAGAGAATTATTCTTCACAGTTTGTCATTACGTACACTTCACAAGTTCATTAATATATAAGGCTAATATTCTTTCAATATTATCTTTTATTCCTCGAAGGTTATTCGTTCGACGTTATCACGATCCAATGAGTTAACGAGATCTGTTTTACCAGTACGTTAAATCTTCTATCATCGAAAAACCATAGTACAAGTGAATACTGTAATCACAGTTTAATTATTTTTGTCGGTTTTTTTCTTATATATGTATATAAGATGAACGTAGACATCATCATAAGAGTGAAAAAAAGAAAACAGTAAAAGAAGAGGGAAATAGTGTGCTAGCAATAGAAATTAGTCTCGATTAAAAATCCGAAAGAATAAAACGTAATCTTCTTGCGTTAATCGAAATTATAAATTTCGCTTATTATTTTTTGTATTTGTGTTAATAAAAACCTACCTATATTATTAAAAGAAGCCTTTAACATTGCTTGTGTGTGTGTATGTGTGTTTGTGTTTATATCCTTAATCATTCAGAACGCTAAAACTGATAAGAAAACGATTTATTAATTCATGCATTTTAAAACGTTTCTTATAACATTCAAGATAAAAATCAATAACGATAAAATCATAAACAATCAAGTTAAATATAATAATACTTTTAGATTAAAGAAAGTAATTAGTTTTCTTAAAGTTTCTTTCATAATATTATACGATTTTTCTTGACAATAAGACATTTTTCGTTTTCATTGGGTGATAATTTACTTACTTAGAACATCAATCAATTCGTTTTTATACTCGTCAATTAAGTCTATAGTATTTATGAAAATTATTTTCATCATGTTTATAATCTGTATCAGGAAAAAAAATTACGATTTCTATATGTAGCGAAAGCGTATATTACAAATATATGCTCAATTCATTGATTTGAGATTGCAAAGGAATTACAAAGAAAATTTTGAAAAAAAAGATACGCTGCGGACAGGATTCGAACCTGTGCGGGCAAAGCCCATTGGATTTCGAGTCCAACTCCTTAACCACTCGGACACCGCAGCTCGTGTTAATAGAGTACAATAATAACATTGATAAATTGCTATAAATTTGCAAAAATTATTACAACAACAAATATATTAATTGATAACAGTGTTGCTATGTATACATTCAATTCATATAAGCTTCAAGATTGAACGAGAACGTTTGTAAACGCGAAACTTATGTACATATTGTTTTTTAACGATTCAAATTACATTTATTTATCGAAACTCATCAAATTCTTTCATGTGTTGAATACATTTCTTCCATCTTATATAAAATAAAATTATTGATATATGAGTGGTATCAAAATTGTTCAAAAAAAATGAGAATCAATGAACGGTATAGTCAGTGCCATCTGAAGACAACACGCGTTAACTTTGACAAATATCACATTGTTCTCTATTGATAAAGAAGACAATGAAATAAAAGAAAATTATATAATTTTTTTAATACTTTACAATAAATACGTGATCATACTTGTCAATTTAATTCTCATAATTATACATAATTCAAATTTTTCCTAATATTACGATATTATTTATAATTAATAAAAATTGTTTGTAAAAGTCGCGTGATTATCTATTTATATATAAAATTTGACATTGAAATAGATAGTATGTGTGTATATATATATATATTTATATATATCCTAATATAATAGATGCCAAGAGTGATCTTAGAATGAGATCAACGACACGTGTAGTATTTATTACTACAGAAAAAAAATATAAAAATAGGACATATTGTAATAACGAGAACTATCTTTCAAGTGGGTTTATATAGTTTTCTATGTTTTCTTTTTGTTTTTTTTCTTTGTATAGACACGTAAAAAGAAAGAGACAATTTCGAAACAATAAAATGTCGGTTCACCATCGCTTATACAAAAAAAGTATTGCAAAATTGTCGAAAAATCGATTACGAACGAACACAAAGATCTTCGAGAAAGGCAATATTCGAATTTCATTCAATGATACGTTCGTTTTCAAAAACGAAAGTCGCTCTTATAAAACCACGCACGGATCTACGATATTAATCAACGGCGTCATGCATTTCTCATCAGACTGATGACTCAAACTGCGAGTAAATTTCATAACAGCTTGCAGAAATTTAACAACTGTCCTGGCTTCTCCATTGCCGTACTATTATTATACGCAAAAAAAAATAAATAAAGAAACATAAAAAAAGAAAGAGAGAAGGAAGGAGGAAAGGAAAGAGACAGATATAAACAATTATTGCATCCAATTATAAACGAAGAAGAAATACGATGGAAAGAGAGAGGGAGAAAGAGAGAGAGGGAGAGAGAGAGACGGTAAAAAATAAAATTAAAATAATATACAATAGACGGAGAAAGAGAATTTTTTTTCTTTATTATTATTATTATTATTATTGTTGTTGTTATTATTATTATTATTATTATTATTATTATTATTATTATTATTATTATTATTATTATTATTATTATTATTATTATTATTATTATTATTATTATTATTATTATTATTATTATTATTATTATTATTATTATTATTATTATTATTATTATTATTATTATTATTATTATTATTATTATTATTATTATTATTATTATTATTATTATTATTATTATTATTATTATTATTATTATTATTATTACAATCAAAACAGCAAGAGGAAAGGAAAGAAAAAGTATGAGGAAATAATAAAAATCTAACGTACGGAAAATAATTTCAAGCTATGTTAACTCGCGACGAATTAATTAATTAATTAATTAAAAAACTAACAATTATTAAAATTGTTAAATAAAGAATGAAAATAAATTTACTACGACGAAAGAAATTAGAGACAGAGAGAAAGTGACGAAGATAGAGTATGTGTGAGAGAGAGAAAGAGAAAGAGAGAAAGAGAGAAAAAGAAAGAGAGAGAGAGAGAGAGAGAGAGAGAGAGAGAGAGTAGTAGGGATGCTTTGTATAAACACCTGTTGCCCTTGTTAAGGACGCCACACCGGTTGATACGTCACTGGGACTAAATCGTCGGCGGTGGCTGAGGCCGAGGCTCACCTGTTGGCGCGAGCAGTGCTCGCTTGGGTTCTCGAGCGTGCGGTGGTGGTACTTTATACGGTGCTGCTCAATAGATATAGATAGATAGTTAGGTAGATAGATAGATAGATAGATAGATAAATAGATAGAAGGAAAGAGAGAGAAAACACATAAAATAAGAAGCATCGTCGATTCTACACCATCATCATCATCGTCGTTGTCGGTCTCCACAAAGTCTTTCGTTACTCTATCTCTCTCTCTCTCTCTCTCTCTCTCTCTCTCTCTCTCTCTCTCTCTTTCTCTCTCTTTCTCTCTCTTTCTCTCTTCAAGAACCATCGAATCCTTTTTGACCTTTTTCTCTATCTCTTTCTCTTTCACTTTCTCATTATCTTCTGTCTTTCTTACTCTCTCAGAATCTCATCTGTTATCTATTTCTACGCACCTTCAATAAAAAGAAAGATCTAAACGTATAGAAAGAAACAAGAAAATAGTAAATAATATATTTTAGGTGTATACGTAAGTGGATAAAAACAAACGGAGGAGAGAAAAAAGCAAACGTTGTGTGTTGTATCGAAACAAAGGACGTTTTAACAAGGAAATATTGAAAGAGATAGAGAGCGTTAGAAGGGGAACAAATAAAGAAAGGAAGTAAAGTAGACTTTCCACACAAAGTTGGAGATCAGTCGTCGAGAGTGTATCGCTATCGCTCCAAAAGGATTGTATGCAAATTCCTGGGGAAATATCCTCGAGAGGCTGCACCGGCTCCGCCCATACGATCGTTTCGCTCGCGCTCCCGCAACCCAGCGCAACCCAGAAGTTTACTCTCTTTCTGTACTCGCGTGTGTCTCCATATATATATACATATATATACCCCTCTCTCTCTCTCTTTCTCTCTCTTTTTACCGTGTATGTGTGTATTCGTGCTGCTGTGACCACCGTTCAAGAGGAGATTCGCTCGACGTGTTCTTCCTTCCTCGCCAGGTACGTACAAAAATTATGATTATTATTATAATTATTATTGTTATTTCTTTCTTTTTTTTTATCTAATCACATCTTAGGTTCATTGATAAGGAATAACGAGTTTTTAAAATGATCGATGAAGTAACGATTTTGTTTACTCGTTAAACTATAAATAGAAAATCACTTTTATTCGCGGGACTATGATTAACAATAGAAATTCTTGATCATATTATCTGAACTCATACGCATGCATGCGTAGTTTTATTGTACGATCGTCTACGTGTTACCGTTCGTTCGCAAAAAATTTCAAAGCTATGCGATTGGAATGGCCGAATACCTTCGCGGGAAGAAGAAGAAGACGAAGAAGAAGAAGAAAAGGAAAAAGAAGAGGTGAGCTTTAGTGACGTCAACGTACGATGTACATACATGCGCAAGGATAACGTGATCAGAGTACTCGAACGATCAAAGAGATAAATCCGACGGTGATGGTGTGACGATGATCGAAGTGTTTTATTGAAATCGAGTTTTTATTTTTCCTACTCTCGGAGATACAAACACATACATACTTAAATATACATACATATATATATATATATATATATATATATATATACACGTACGGCTGTTATTTATTGTCATAAATATTTTGAAACATTCGATTGGTATTTTAAATAAATGTTAAATATTTTTAATAAAATATCGTTACGTGAGTGAGGCAAACGTGATAGTTAATTATTTGTACTGATCAGAATATTCATATATAACGATCGTTTATTTTAAAAAATACTTGTACATTGATTGATAAAAAAAAACAAACAAAAAGGAAAAGAAAAGAAAAAAAATATTGATTTAATAAATACAATAGTATATATTTATTAAACGACATCGGATACTTTCGGACGTTTTCGTTTTTTTCTCAATTGATTCGAAAAGCTTGTCCGAAAGTGAAAATATCTTATTTATTATAGAAAGAACTATAACGATAATAATGATTGTATAAATAGAAAGTATCTTTTTATCTTCTTAAAAGAATAAAGATTAAAGAGCGTTTCAAAGAAACCGATCAATTATTCATCATAAAAACATACATATATACGTATCGGCACGTAATGGACGTTCATGTACCTACTTACTTTGCATCGATTACTTTTTTATCGAAAATGATTTCTTCGATTTGCTCAGATAATCACGATAAACATATTTATTAACATTCACTGTAGTACAAATCTACGAATCATAATTCGTTTCTATTTCGATAAGTCATTGTTGGTTTCGCAAAATCATAAGCATAGAATTGGCACGTCTCGTTGTTGTTACTAGTTTCAATCTCTGTATAACATCTGCCAAGGTCGAGAGATGATTTTTCATTTCAACCGCAAGAATGGCGGATCCGATCACTCTCGATCGCGTTCGTACATAACACAAGTTATTTAAAAATTCTACACTATAGATTTTACACATATACAAACATGTCTATAAAATATATTATGTGTGAATAATAAGTGTTATTATATTTGTGTGTAGATAACGCGAAACGTATACACAAATCAAGTATATACATATATATATGTATATGTATGTATGCGTGTATATTCACATATACTTATATATTTATATTGTGTGTCGCGTATTACGAGTGTACACGAATGCTTTACGTGCTTCGGCACTTCCTTCGACACGGAGAAAGTCGTTTTCGTTAGTGAAAAGTCATCCCGTTCTGGCAGATGAATACAAGACGGGGAGAGGAAGTGGTCGATCGTGGTGTTACCTTTGAAGAAAATCGATCTTCTCGGCTCGTTTATTTTTCGAAAGTATCGCACGAAAACTTGAACTTTCTTATATGTTGAAATATTCGAGTTCTTTTCTTTCATATCGAATATTTCTTTCTTTTTTTTTCTTTACTAAAAAAACAAAATGCTTAGCACTTTTTAATAACAAATATAAAGAAATCAGTGTGTTGTATGAAGTTAAATATTTGGAGAGTTAAGAAATAGATTGATTTTTTTGTTGTAGCAGCGATAAAAAATATAATGATGAGTGAAATCTTTTTCTTTATTTTTATTTATTTATTTATTTTTTTTAATTATATTACAATGTATATATTTTATGGATTTGTGCTTGTGTGTCATGTGTATGTGTGAAACTTTGTGAAACGAGTTACATTTATTCTATGAAGATCTACAAAGTCGCATAATTATATTACCATTGTATCGCAAAACATTTCATTACGATCTAAAATATCTTCAGATAAACATAACTTTAGTATTGATCAATTTTACATGATATTTAATAAAAAGTCATTTGAGAAAGGTTTTATTTTTTCTTTTACATGCCAGACACAGTTTATATAGTTATAAAATTAATTTTGTACAATTTACCATTAATAAATTGTCGAGTATTTTATTAGATTTAGAAAAAGTTGTCAAATTTACAAAAATTCAAAATTTTAATTTTGATGTTATGGAATTTTTTGTTACATTCGGGAAATGTCCGAATATTTATTAGAGTCATGCTGTTTATTTTAATTTCACCGAACAAAACGTTGCGTGAGTATTTCGTTTATCTGTTTCTTTTTTTCTTTTTTCTTTTTTTTTTTTTTGAATGGAATTTGCTGACTCGAAGGCAACAATAGGGAGAAAGAGAGAGAGAGAGGGAAATTACGATGCTGAATGTCATGAGAAATTCTCGCGGTACGTACTCATTTAAATAGATAGCAACGTTTCATCGTTCGTGACGGCTCGATTCTCAGCTAAAAACGAACATTCGAAATCTTCGGTTGCCTACATTGTCCTAGAAATATTTTTGTTTACCTACTCGCATTACAATCAAGAATTTGTCAAACGTTTGAATTTTTAGATTCGAATTAGAAGAGCATCGCGTTATCGTAAAGACAAGTATTCTGAGATGTTCGCGTCCATGAAGTGAACGTCGTCCAAATAACGTGGCCGTGACCTAATTGTTGATCACAGTTACTATATTTCTTGCGATAATAAGAAATGACTCTCTCAATGAGCACCTCTATCGAATGCTGATATTATTAAAATACGCAATTTATGTCTACACACACACACACACACACACACACACACACACACACACACACATATATATATATATATATTATAATTAATTACTATTATTATATTATACATATTATTATATTTATATTTATTTATATATATACATATATTATTTATTTATGATATATATTTGTATATGTATGAATATACTTATAAATTATAAAATATTTATAAATTGAAAATTAAATATTCGTCTATGATTATCGATAATAATTTTTCTCGAGAAATGTATAATTATCTTTGCAGACTTTAATATTCAACTTCTTCGAGAATAATATAAGTAAACACGTTAGATTTTTTTCTTTTTCAGAAGATATTGTACAATATTTCTAAAAAAAAAAAAAAAAACTATGAAAAGAATAAAAAAAAGCAAAGAAAAATAAAAGCTCATAGAACGCGTTATCTCGCATATTGCGATACGTATTACAAGTACATACGTACACACACACACATACACCGTAATGGAAAAGACTTGATAGCATTTTTTATCTGTTTGCGATAAGTGTCAAGGTCAAAAACGACTGGTATTTATTCTTCATGCGAAACGAACAAGAAAGGCCATACCTATCCTAATTTATTATTTTAAAACGATACGATACGAAATATTATGTATGTTTGAAAATATTTCAGTAACTTCCTTGACCTTCCAAGGCAGCGAACGAGGATTGTAATAAACACGAAACGGTGAGAGTCACGGATGCAATCGCGTATATATAAGAGGCTTACGTGTTAATTCCACTATGTGCACGCAAACGCATAGCTTGCATCGCGTTGCAGTTGACTGACCTCGATGTCCACTATCCACGTTAGGAAGAGCGAGTGTAAGTGGGTGTCCACGAGTGGGAATCGATGCTTCGAATCCATTGGAATTCTAAGTGACTTAGAAAGAAAATTTATCGAATTTATTTATTTCTACTCGATACTTTAATCATATTTATACATACATACATACATACATACATATATATATATATATATATATATATATATATGTATGTATATATATATATATTTTTTTTCTCATTTGATCCATAAAATTTAAAATTAACCGTTTGACTGCTGAGGAGTGCTATCGCGCTCTTATTATGTAAAACAAATTTATGTAAATAAGTGGTATTTTTTAATTTTTGTTGTTGCAAAGCAATACAAGTGAGTTTATTCTATGAAAAGTGTTTTACATTTTTTCCCATACACGCGCAATTAGTGCCGCAGTTTTAACTTATGTCCGAAAAAATACGTTAGCAGCCAAACGGTTAAATATTAACATTTAATCCTTAACGATTATCATATTACAAAAATCAAAAAAGATGGAATACTTTTAATTTTGGAAAGTAACAAGAAAAAGGAATCGATTAAAAATTTACGTCATAGTTTAATATTAGATATGAAAGTTATGGGAATAAATTTTTATAATTGCAAGTAACATTGTACCGGTGATGAGGAAAAATAATATGTTACAGTGCGTTCATTTCGTTCCGTACTTTTTTGTTTTTATCTTCTTAAAATGTGAAATTTCACCTTTGAGTGATAAATCGATGAAATCGTGATTAATATATCAGAATATATTTAAATATTAGATATCAAATATATTCATACATTTAAGTATCAAACAAATTCAGATATTAATGTCAAAAGACATTTTTAAATAACAATGTTTAATGTCTAATACCCAATTAGATATATTGTAATATTAATGTCTAATGTCTCTGATGTGCAAGTAATTCGAAACGAAATAATTTAATAATCGTATGTTATTAAAATCTAAGTTATTACTAACAAGATGAATAATCTCTATGAAAGCTATGAATCCAAATTCTTTCTTTTTTTATTTTTTCTCCTTTTTTATTATTATTATCAATTACACACATTATATCGTTAAATTAATGTACGGTGTAATACCATACTATATGATATGTTAGAAGATTATAGATCAATTATAATCTAGAGTAATAACGAAGAATCTTACGGCGGCTCTTTCTTTCGAGAAACGATACTGGTAGCTCTTAGAGACGATTGTTGAAAGGACCGTTGAGAGCTGTGTTTAACTCTCATATCTTCTTTTAGCCCGACGGAAGATGCAGACAGTTATTTGCCGCTTTTCGCACGTTATATCGTTCACGTTATTAACATGCTCGTGGAAGCATAGACAGTGACGTTAAATAAAATCACTGTACTTAGCGGTCATCGTTTCTAGTTTCTAATCACGCATTTCCCTTCCTATCTACCGAAGCCATGTCGAACGTATTAATAACATTCCTAACGGTTTCAATTCTTTAAGTTTTATATATACAAATATACTGTGTATATATATATATATATATATATATATATATATATATTTGTTTTTTTATCTAAATAATTTTTATTATTCACATTTTTACATTTTTTCACATTTTATAACATATTTTATTTCACATTTTATTGTAACAATAAGTGATTAATAATATATAATTTTTTGTATTATAAGATTTAATTCAGCTATTATTTTATATAATTAATTAAAAAAATGTAGATATAGGTTGTATGTAATAATATTAGTGTAAAAAAACGTTAATATTATTTCTTGAAATCGAATAAAATCAATCAATTGCATATTACATCTCGAAAAGTAAAAAGAAAGATATAATAAACAAAAACTGTATACATTTTATATACATAAGATAATGATTGAGTAATAAAACGAATCCTTTTAATAATCAATCATTAGAATTTCTAGAGTGATATATATATATATATATATATATATATATATATATATATACACTAATAGACGTACATAATAATATTAACTTTTATTTCATTAATTATTTTCTTTAATAAATAACTTAAAAATTTATTTGTAAATAATTTTATTAATATAAAGAATATTATTATACATATATATATTTTTTCTATTATATATATATATATATATATATATATATATATATAATATTATTTTCTTTTATACATATCGTGTGGAAAAATCTTTCGTTATAATTTAAAATAAATTCAAAATATCATATATATATGATATGAAACATTATTTTTTTCTAAAAATTAATAAACATACGCGCGCGCGCGCGCGCGCGTGTGTGTGTGTGTGTGTGTAATGTAAACCATCACAATCAAAAAGATCGTCAAATAATATTTTAATGTTCGTATTTGACGCAGATGTTAGACAGTGTACGATTGGCTCGTAACATGATGTTAATAAAGGAAGAAAAAAGAAATAATAAGTCTGTTTCGTAGAATCTGCATCATAAGAACGAACGGAAGTTTAGACGTTGCGTTTAGGTGTATTTAACGGTATATTACGAACGAAGAAACGGCGACATGTGCTTTCCCACTGTTACGAATGAAAGCATGCTCCACTTTCGGTTATGGGATCGTACATTAATATACCGTGGAGTCTCTCGTTCGAATTAACCGAGTGTTCTATTAAAAAGGTTCGAACGTGCAGAAGTCGAGAGTCACGACGAATATTGTGACACCGTTTTGCGTATAAATAAGTATAACGTAACTATCTTTGTATATGTAAATATACATAACGTATACACGCGAAATTATTTCTCACTGTCTTTACTTATATATATATTCCCTCAATTAGAAGGTTAAATCGTTCGTTTGAAATTAACCCTAGTTTTCGTTCACATTTCTCGCATCAATTTTTAGCTAAATGAACGAAGATAAGATAACAGAGTTTTTTCTTTCCTTTTTTTTTTTATTCCATTATATCAGAATTATTAACGATTAATACCTGCAAATAAATTTTTCCAATCTTTCTCCTTTATCTATATCCCGATGATCGATAAGAAAGAACTTTCGTTTTATAGATTTAATATATCAAGCGATCGATTGTACGTCCAAAGTCTTATATTCGTCTAATAATAATAAGAATAATGATCACAATTTTTTGTTCTTTTGCTTTTTGAAGGACAATTAAGGACGACATTTTTTCTTTTTTTCTAATGACCGAATATCATTGTATTTTGTGATTGGTATATGGATTATGTTAACGTGATTTATCTATCTCTAATAATAATAAGAATAATGATCACAATTTTTTTTTTTAAGGACAATTAATTACGAATATTTTTTTTCTAATATCTGAGTGCCTACATCTCCTAGTTTGTTTATGAATTATGTAAACGTGATTCAAAAAAAAATTGTATCAAAATTATCGAACGACTTGACGCCAGTTTTAAACGTGTGAAAGAGAGTGAGAGAGAGAGAGAGAGAGAGAGAGAGAGAGAGAGAGAGAGAGAGACTGCTTATGGATCGGAGAACGGTGAACCAATTTTCCATCGTCGTCTCAAGTACATATAAGGATCGTGCGTGTAGATAAAACGGAGAGCACGATACACACACATACGAACATATACATTTACAAGTATAGACAGAAAAGTACGCACACGATATCTTGTAAAATAAGCTCCGTGGAGTCTGGTCTTATTCACCAATAAGGTAGCATTCTGGACGGGTCAATGCTTACTGGTTTTGTGTTTCGCGTCTCCTCAGACTTTCAAAGATCTCTCAGCTTCGTAAGAAATAGCCGAACCCGACACTTCTTTTACGATCATTTTCTTTAAGGGTTGCCTTACCAGATCGCCGATCGAATTTCGATTAACTTATACGCACCTTACCAGCTGTTTTCCATCGAAAAGAAAAATAAACGTGCGTGTACCTACTCATCATTTTTTTTCTTTATTTTTTTTTTTTTTCGTACAAGCAATCAAACGTTAACAGCTGATCATAGTCTTGAAACTTTCTGATTTACAATTCTAATCTACGCGAAACGATTTCCCGTATTATTATTTTACATGATTGTTTTATGAATTTTGTATGTATGTATAATTAAAATTTATCTAAACTATGTATATATGTATATGGAATTTAATACAAAGTTAAAAAAATACAGTATTAAATATATTTTTTTTATTTATTTATATGTATTCTAAACTATATTTATATGTATATATAGTTTATATAATTCAGTATTATAGTTCAAATAAATTTCAAATTATATAATACGAAGATTTATAGTTTTAATAAAGAGAAAGAAAAAGAGAGAGAGAAAGAGAGATTCTGATTATAATAATACCTAATATAAAGTAGTAAATTTATTATAATAGAAATTTCTTAATATACACACATGGTCGCACACATTTTAGATAATCTTCTAGCATGACATAGAGAGTAGTAATGTGCTGCTTTCTTTTTCTTAAGTAAAAATAATGTTACAATTATAAATTCACATGAATAAATTATATTGAATTTACTTAATTACTCAATTTCATGGTAGAATAAAAACGATCTTATTAGTTAGTTATATATGAGAACCATTATGGAAACCTATAAAATCTCTTTGCTTTTGTGCGAGAGATTTGAAAAAAGAAAAAAGAAAAATATGAGATTACCTTTTAACTATTTTACCGGACAAAGTAATGTGAAACTAATTATTGCTCGTATATCGTAGAAGCGCGCGTGCACAGACGATAACGTATGTGTGCGTATGCGTACGTATGCATGTGTGGGTGGGTGTGTGTGTAGGTACATGCTGTACACTTTGCGTAGGCCGAGAACGAATTTCCAAGCGAATGAACGGCTACGAAGAGGAAGGCGGAAAAAGGGTCGAAAGCGTAAATGCCTTCGAAGCATGAAAAGGGTCGAAGGCTCGAAGCTCACGACGCAAAATTCGAAACGCTCAAAGGGTTGCCAGCTTTGACGCTGTACTTTCATTCCCCCACCCTTTCCCCCTCCCCCTTCTCCCAAATCCATTATACCCTTTAGCTCCACGAAATTCAATCGCTTTTATTTCGTCTCCCATTCATAAAAGAACTTTCTCTCTCTTTCTCTCTCCCTCCCTTTCTCTCTCTCTCTCTCTCTCTCTTGTCGTTTGCATAGTATAATATAACAAGACAAAAAAATTAAAGGATATATGAAAGCTTTTTAAAAAATGTTATTTAACGACAGGTACAAGCAAAGTTTCTGTATTATAATTTCAAAAAGTGATATCGTCGTAATTTGTCAATCCTTTTGTTTTAAAATACATAATCTGTAGTAGATATAATTTTATTATGAATTATTTAATATGAAATCATTATTGTAAACAAAGGATTAAGGTAAAATAACAAAAAAGAGGATTAATAAATTTCGAATGATAATATTTTTTCGATTAATATAAACTTATCGATAGTACAAAGTAATAATACAAAATTTAAACAAATATTTAATATTATTTATATGGGTATAAATGTGGGATTAATTAAATATAACTACTACTATGGAACGCAAAGAGAGAGATAGAAATAGAGATAAAGATAGAGAGATAGAAATAGAGATAGAGATAGAGAGAGAGACTAATTGCTTTTCTAAGATTACACATATTTAAATGCTTTAAGCGGAAATTGGTACGTAATAACAACAACAAAAAAACAGAAGAAAAAAATGGGGAAAGAATAATATTTATATTATAACTTGACTCAAATTACATCTCGTCAACTGTTAGACTATCCTTCCAAAAACGTAAATAGTCTTGACATTATGTTGTCCTATTTGTTAACAGCCACGTGTCTTATCACTTCTATTTCTATTTCATACGTACACACAGAACAAAGAACTAATAATCTTACTGAATATTCATATTTATTTACACGAGCCTATCGTTCTAACTATACCTAGAGCTCAAATTCTGAGTAAGCAAACTCGTTGCGTAGTTCTCTAGCTCCTATATATATATATATAAATTTACGCTTTATAAAAAATTATTCTTTCAATATTTTATTATATTTTATTATATTTGACTTTATTTCGCATATAAAACTGAACATACAACATATTATATTTTAACCTTGAAATTTTTTAACCTTGTTCCATCGAAATACAAAATAATTATATTGTAAATAGCTTTATTCGATAATAAAATAAAATAAATAAAAATTAAATTAAATTAAATTAAATTAATAACAATGAAAAAAAGAATTGATATTACCTTCATTGAAAAATAAAATAAAAATGTTGATAAACCGGCGATAAACATATAATAAAAATTGTTTTCAACTATCTCTAGAAATACACGTGCAAACGCTCGTGCATGTGCACCTTTCTAAATCGCAAGATATGCGGGTCCGTGTATCGGTCGAAGCGCAAGTTTGCTGCACTCTCCGCAACCCGTTTTCCACATTCCATGTATTTTTGCATTATACACGGTCCGTTGACAAACGGTACTGTCGTCGATAGGCTCGATTTCTCTCTCTCTCTCTCTCTCTCTCTCTCTCTCTCTCTCTCTCTCTCTCTCTCTCTCTCTCTCTCTCTCTCTCTCTCTCTCTCTCTCTTTTTCCTCTGTGATCATTGTATCTCGTGATATTACTAACGAGACGGAAATATCAGTGATCTGCAAACTCATGAAGTTGCAAATCTGAACAAAAATCAATCGGTTCTACTCGATGTTATTTTCTCGACTTTATCATATCTTTTGTTAATCAAAAATATTACCCCGTATCATTCTAATCGATAACAAATTTTATTCTATTTAACTCTTTACGATCTTATTTTTTTGTATCTTCAAAAAAAAAGAAATGAATGATATAAAACGTGAAAGTTATGATATGTTTACTTGTAGAAATACATTGTATTATACGAAGTATTACTTATAATTAAAACATATAAAAATGTTACTTCCTAAATATAAAGTAACAATTAATTTTCTGTCGATATAATAATATAAAACTTATTTAATAAAATAAAATTAAATTAAATTAAAATTAATGAAAAAAGTGTGTGTGTGTGTGTGTATGTAGAAATATGTAATTTCAAAATTACATAATGTTATAGAAGATTAAAGCATTAAATATGGCGGAGATTATTAGTAATTAGCACTTATTATTTACAATAAAATTCATATTTAAAAATAATTTAATGATCTTGCTAATTTTATTTAATGTTTCTTAATATATCGTTTAAAACATTTTTATAAAATAAAAGTATACTTTAAGAAGGATTAATAAATTACTCTTATTAGGATACGAGCAATGTTTAATGTGAAAAAGTAGGACGATGTGTATGTATCGTCTTATATGTTTTATATAAAAAAAGTTATGAATATTTTTAAATGTTTATATCGATTTGAACTAAATTGATTCGACAGTGAAATTATATAGTATTAATAATGTTCATTGTTGTAAAGTACATTAATGCAAAGTATTAATAATGTTCATTTTGACATTAAACGTATATATATGTTGTATGTATAATATTACTTGTCGCGTTATTATTATTTCTTTCATTTATTTTATAGGAACGTGGATGATCATTCAACGAAGTTTTTCAAAAGTATGAAAAGAAAACTTCGAAGTCGACGATGCGCGTAAACGGGCATCAGACACACGGAGTGAAGCAAGAAATGGGTAAAGTTTTTTTTTTTCTTATTTCTTTGAACTTCCTTTCATTTTAAAGATTAGAATTACCAATCTACTTTTATCGCAATTATTGACCGATTCGACGGGTACTTAAAAAAAAAAAAGAAAAGAAAAGAAAAAGGAAAAAACTATTTCGTTCGTAATCACTTTTAGCTTATTTAATTTTACAATAATAAATAAACAGAAACAAGTTTCGATTAAAACATTGTTCATATGATTACGATTTCGATAATTGTAAAAGTAGTATCAAATGTTTTTTAGTTTTAATGTTGTAAAATTGTTTCAATGCGAATATATATTTTTATTTTTTCTTGTTTCTTTTTATATCTTTTCTTCTTTTTTTCATCTTATTTTATTTCATTTAATTTTATTTTAACTTCGAACTGGACTATTTCAAAATCGACGATAGGACCACAGTTCGTGACTCGAAATCGTTGAAAACGAAATTAGCGTTCAAGGCTATCGAGCTCTTTGAAAAATTCCAATGGACGAGACGAAGGTGCTCGCACAAAAATATCCACTCTCGTACACTACATACATACATACATACATACATACATACATACATACATACATACATACATATATATATATACAGAGACGATGGACACTCTGGTGTAACATACCGTGGCATTCGTTATATAAGCCATTCAAGGTGCCACGATGACGTTACACGAAGGTGTGCCCGACTCATCCTGTTCTTTCATTAATTTTCTGCTCATCCAATCGATCGAATTTTACTTAACTATAATTACATTTGAGATTGCATTGATGTTGAATTTTGTTCCATTGATGGTAACACGATACATGAAAAATTTTCTTTAAATAGAAAAACAAATCGAATAGATAGATAGCGTTCGATGTCGCCCCTTTTCCTTTTGATGTCAAAGTTCATCGAATTTAGGTCGATCGAAGAATACTTAAAAGGAATCCGGAAAAAGGCCAAGCACTTTTTACGATACTTCTTTCGATCGTATCCAACGCTATTATTAACGTTACGTATCTAATTATGCGCCACCTACGCAGAACGAGTAACGCCTACGTTGAGACTACATACGTGCGAATTTTCAGCCTATAAATATCTTCACGTTCCCCGTCGTTCTCGTCCTCGTCGAACTAATTCTTCTTCTTCTTCTTCTTCTTCTTCTTCTTCTTCTTCTTCTTTCTTTCTTTCTTTTTTTCTTCCGATAGCTATCTGCTAGAAAAGAGAGAGAGAGAGAGAGAGAGAGAGAGAGAGGGAGAGAGAGGGAGAAAGAGAGAGAAGACAATAATGATTGTATGTATAATTTAATAAAAAGTATTAACACGTTTTGATTGCCAAAGTGATCTCTTACAAACATCGATATGTACGTCTAAAGGAATTTTTTATAAATTTTCATTTTCTTTTTTGTTTATATATATATATATATATATATATATATATATATATATTATTATTATTATTATTACATAAAAATTCATATTTTCAGCATTGAACTTTACTCTTATTAAAAAGTATACTTATATATAGTTTTCCAAATGTTAGAAGAGAAATAATGTAAATTTTTTGAACAGAAAATTTGCACATAATTGTAATATAAATTTATTTGCAATATAAATTTAGATCGATCGCTATGAGATTTAACACGTTAAATAATAATATATTAAATTTTTCGAATTTAAATGTTATAACGCATATGCTTATATAACATGCGTATAACGTGATACGTGTTCTATGGCAGCTCATAGATAACCATGGTGACCGACAAAGAATCGTGGCGTCGCGAATATTATCCTTCCGTCCCCATTCGACCTCCATAAATTTCTTGATATACGTGAACGACTAACGGAATAATAAAATGTGCTTGAGATAATGAATTAAAGTTACTCAAGAAAAACAAAATGGGATATTATTGCTGATAATAAAAAAAAGCAATTATAATAATAATTATTATAATAAATGTTAGGCAAAAAAAATTAACGATAAAACTAAATACAAAAGATTCGAAGCAATAACATAAAATTATGATGTAAAATAATAGAAATTACTGTACTTAAATAGTATAATATATTATACCATATAAACAGAAAAATGAAAGATAAATAAAAAAAAGTGAATAAATATATTACGTCAAATAAAACAAATGATGGATAAACTGAAATATAAATAGAATAAGAGGTAACAATAGAAATCTAGAAAACAAAACAATAAAAACAATTATTATAAAAAATATAAATACACGTGTGTATATGTTTTAATGTTATGAAAATGTATACCGACAATAATCTAACGATAAAAGAATACGACAATAACGTACAAATAAGGAGAATAACGTAATATAATTACTATGAATTACTATAACATAATATATATATAATACATATATGTATATATATTATATATATATATATATATATATATATATATATATATATCAAATATATGTATCTAACGTAGAAACGTGATAAAAAAGAAAGAGAG
The DNA here is from genome assembly GCA_918808275.2 of Dolichovespula sylvestris. Lineage (NCBI taxonomy): Eukaryota > Metazoa > Arthropoda > Insecta > Hymenoptera > Vespidae > Dolichovespula > Dolichovespula sylvestris. The sequence continues at coordinate 2,757,773 of OU964969.1, forward strand.
AAAAAAAATAAATGAAACGAAATAAAAAGAAATGAACGATAAAACGATACGATAGAAGAATAAAAATAAAAAAACGTAAAGGTAAAAGAAACGATTATCTATCTATATATTGTAAATGTTATATTGCAAGACAAATCGAAACGACATCCGGAGCTTAGTATTATGATTGGTAATATCGAACGAGGGTGCGCCATTATAACACAGGATACGACCTATCCTTTATTCAGGACGATCGTCGAAGGGAGAAGAAGATCGAAGTTGAAACGTCGAAGATGGAAGAAAAGAAAGAGTGGCAGTGGTTGTCTGATGGTGGTAGTGGTGGTGTTGTTGTTGGTGGTAGTGGGGATGGGGGTGGTGGGTGGTAGTCTGCGTGGGGGCAGATGGAGGTAAAAATGGGACGGGGGAGGAGGGATAGGAGGATAAACACGATGACGATCTAATCCAGAAAGTTATCTAAAGTATCGTTCGATTATGTTGTTGAGTGCGTAAGTGTATACATGTGTATAAGTATCTATTGTGTGTGTGTGTGTGTGTGTGTGTGTGTGTGTGTGTGTGTGTGTGTGTGTGTATGTATATATGCGATATATCTTGGTACCCTAGAGTTAACACGCGCTTCGCGTTTATCTGGTTCATCTCGACTATCTAGAACGTATTGATCGCGTCTAAAGCAGCTGGACTCCGTTTCAGACAGTAACGTCGGGGCGACCGCAGGGAAAACACACGTGTCGCGCGTGCGGAATTATCGCTAAGTATTCAAGTTGTGTTTTCGTTCGTAGAAAACAAAGAAAAACTATATGGAATTTAATAACGAAGCGTGAGGATAGATGGTGGTCCGGTAACGTTAGTGTAAAAGATTGTTTAATTAATTCATTGATAATATTTACGCAATATAAAATAGTTCATAGTCGTAACGGAGAGAAAAGAAAAAAAATATATATATATATATATATATATATATATATATATATACACACAATCGTGCCGTATTGAAATTTATTTTGATTTATGTATTTATTTATTTATTTATTTATTTATTTATTTAAGTTATCCTTTTCCATTATTATTTATTATCGTTATATAATGTACTGTTGAATGTTCCTCGCGTTCAAAGAACTTTCGTTCGATCTTTTAAAGAAAGATAAATAGGAGTTGTACATATTTTCGAAACTTTAAAACGAGTATGATCACTGTTTACACGTACCGAGCTCGCGTGACAAATATTGTCTCTCGGCGTTCGACGTGTCAAACCGTCTCGAGCGTTAAATTTGATTCTATCGTATCTCAAGGTACATACGAAATACAAACGATTTGCTTGAACGATCGAAAATCACAAAACTCACCAAATTTTCACGAAATTTCTCTGTTGTGAAAATAAATATTACGTTGATGTTTCCTCCGAGGATAACTGGGATAACGAGTTCGACGAAGCTCGTAATATTATAATTAACAACGTACATACGCGTGTATATAAAAATACATATAGTCATTAGAACACAATAGAATTTGTCTTTTCGTTACGACATTTTGATCATTGACAAAGAAATTTAACGGGAACATATATTGACAAGAAAGGAATACGATTTTATATTAGACGAAAGGACGATTCAGTCGTAAGTCTTCCATTAAACTGAAATCACTTTTAAAATCCACCCTCGTAAGTTACGCTCGATCGAGCCGTTCTCTCTCTCTCTCTCTCTCTCTCTCTCTCTCTCTCTTTCTCTCTATCTCTCTCTGTCACGCACACACTCACTCATTCTCTTTCACATTTTTTTCCGAAAATTAGTATTACATCGGGATGAAAGACAAAGAACGAAAATTGTAAGGGATAGAGCAAGAGAAAGAGAGAGAGAGAGAGAGAGAGAGGGAGGAGAGGGAGAGGAAGAGAGAGGAGAATAGAAGAGAGTGAACGAACGTCGGTCGATCATCCGTCCATCCGTCTCGTCGGTTATCGTCTCTTCCACGCGGTGAGGGAAAGCACCGGCGCGTAAAAACGGGAAGGGGAAGCTCCCATATGCTTTTCCGTAACTTCAAAAGAGAAACAGTGAACGAGTGGATGAGAACGAAAGGAGAGAAAGAGAGAGAGAGAGAGAGAGAGAGAGAGAGAGAGAGAGAGAGTGTGAGTGAGAGAGAGACAGACAAAGATAAAGAGAGAAGGAGTAATAGTAATAGTAATAGTAATAGTAGTAGCAGTAGTAGTGTAGTAGTAATAATCGAAGAGAAAGAGAACAAGTGAACGCACGAACGAACGAACGAATGAGTGAGTGAGTGAGTGAGTGAGTGAGCGAGTGAGTTAGTTGAATTCGAATAGAATGAGTGAGTGAAAGACACAGATACGTTATCTTACATAACGCAATTCGTCTAACTACGCCTCTCGAAGAGGTACGAATACGCGGAAATACGAGTAGAACGTTCGTATACGCGCCGAGTCGGACGTTTTACGCGCTCATTTTTGAATATTTCATCATTTTCCTTTCCTACCAGTTAAATAGTATCTTTTATTACTTTTCGGACGGACTCTCCAGTGTTCGTGGGAGGAAGAAAGTGAGAGAGTGAGTGAGTGAGCGAGTGAGAGAGAGAGAGAGAGAGAGAGAGAGAGAGAGAGAGAGAGAGACAGACAGACAAAGATAGATAAAGAGAGGAAAAAAAACGAAACGCAGATTCTTATCTCTTACCTCGTGCTACTCGAGAAGAGAATCGAGTTTGTAGTGTTGTATATTGTGTGCGTGCGTGCGTGCTTATGTGTGTGTGTGTGTGTGTGTGTGTGTACACGTAACTTGCAACGACGAGAAGCTTTCTAGCGCTAATTGCACGAAGCTAATTGGCTCGTATTTATCGACGACGACACCGACGAGTCACGATTCTACTCGACCGATACAATGTTTTTTATCCTACCTCCGCCCCCCTCCCCCTCCTCCTCCTCCTCCTATCCCTCCCCGTTACCCACATTAATAGCCAGAAAAAGTGATTTAGTGATATCGATCTCTTTGCGATTTGGATTCCATCTCTAAGTCGATATACATATGTATTTAATTCGTTAGATTTCAAATACGATGCTAGTTACGGAAAGTTTCGTTATGAGAAGGACAAAAATAGCAACAATTGCAACGACCAAGATGATTGCTAGTAGATCGAAGGTGTACGAGAAACGAAAACGATGAAAATCGTGTTGGGATAATTGTTAAGATCTAAAAAAGACAAAAAAAAGAAATAAAGAAAAAAGAAAAAGAAAAGCATTTGATATATTTTATTCGAAAATATTTTGAAACTATATAAAAACTATAGTCGCGCCTACCAAAAATAATATTCGAATGTTTGAAATAATCTGAGTAATGGCGCCGGAGAGTACATTGGCTCTGTTTGCGTTCGTTAATCTATTCAATTGAATAACGTATTAATACGCCGGGGTCATCGCGAGGGGTTAATCGCAATGTCCACGCCGGACACGATGGATACCATAGACGAGGCGGAGCAAGCTTGGCGTGAGTACTGAGAGAATACGTACATAGTATTGAAATATTTTCTTCGTTATACACGACATTCAGATATCTTTTAAAGTTGAAATTCGATATCACCGATGTTACGTATTATTACCATTATTATCATCATGACCATCGGCATCATCATTATTCTCTTGCACCACGTGTCGTCTTATCGTTTCTAATGTGACTTAAATTAAATTAAAGTTCTCTTTCTATTTTTTTAATAAAATTTATAACTTCTTTTTTCTTTTTCTCTTTCTCAGACGAGATGTTAGAATGCGAGACTGGATCCTTGTTGGGTCGAGTCGCAGACCTCGAAAGGCAATCCTTGGCGCAAAGAGACGAGATAGTTTGTCTTCGTGCTACTTTGGCGGACGCGTTAAGGCGAATCTCTCAGCTCGAAGGACGAGAGAAGAGAGAGGAGGAAAGAAATGAGAGGAGAAACGAAAGGATGGTATCATCGCCATTAAGGAACGGCCATGTTTCTCTTAGAAGTAAGAAAATAAATTATTTTTATCATCTCGATATTTCACGAAACTCCCTATGATATATATATATATATATATATATATATATATATATATATATATATATATTTCACGAAACTCCCTATGATATATATATATATACGTGTGTGTGTGTGTGTGTGTGTGTGTGTGTGTGTGTGTGTGTGTGTGTGTGTGTGTGTGTGTGTGTGTGTGTGTGTGTGTGTGTGTGTGTGTGTGTGTGTGTGTGTGTGTGTGTGTGTGTGTGTGTGTGTGTGTATTACGAAATTCTTATTTCAAATGTAGCTATTATTAGTTTTCAAAATTTCAACGCAGGCGCACGCGCGCACACATTCATTTCAGATAATCAAAACTCGGTGCCTCAAAAAGATTTGCGTTTACGTCAAAGCGGTGGTACCAACGTTAGAAACTCGACATCCTTGGGATCGTCTCAGGATGTCCAGGATGCGAACACGAGTCCTAGACGACCGGTTAGCTATTCGCATTCTTCGCAACTACCACAGAGGTAAGAATAAATTACTTATTAAATTTTATTACGAGATAGGTACCTTGTAATGACTAATTTCTTTCTACGATTAAAGAATGATTTTAGTAATGTCCGTGAAATTAACTATGTTACAAAACACATTCTCATTACTGACAATCCTATTATGGACGAATCGTAGAAACTGAAAAAAGGAAAAACGATCACTCATTCCTCGATTAATATTAATCAAGTTGATGGTGATTTGAAAAATCATCGAAGGATCTAATTTATGCGAAATAAATTTTCAGAAGATCTGTTCATTATCAATCAACGGGATCGTTACATTCGGATAGCCCTAGCAGTAGTAGCGTTTCACCGGTGCCATCGCCAAGTCCACGAGCAACGCCATTACCAATAGCCAGGTAAGTCGTTACCCCATAAATTAGCAAGAGCCTTTCACGTTTATCCGCTTCCATCTTTGAAACTTCGCTTGGAATGCTAATGGAGTATGTATGTATCTATGTACTATGTTTTGTGCTCGGCTGTAAACGAAAGTATATTGAAAACTGGCTTATAAAACTATATACGAGAGTGTGAAGGATTCGATAAGATTTAAGAGATTTATATAGAAAAAGGAAAACATTAAGAAGACGATGACCCGATCAGTCAATGATAAGATATTATTATTATTATTTCATTAAATACGAATTCGCCATCTCGATCGCCAGGTCGCCCACAGCAAGGTCGAATGGTCCACCACAGAGTAGCTTGCGAAGAGCAAAAAGGTGGTCCTCCACTGGTGACTTTACGCATTCCCCGCAAAATCAAGGAAGCAACTCTCAACTGGTTGGTGCTAGGTAGGTCGACGACTTTCGTTATACAGATGTAATACATAACACGTGTAATTTTCGCACTGTATTTCTTTTTTTCTTCTTTTCTTTCTGTTTGGTATTCTATCATTCACGTTTATATATAACTCTCGTTTTACAATACACTGCCAGAATCTCGTTGCTATCTTTACATTAATTTAATATCGCGATGCTCAAAGCGCTCGTCTATCCGTTCCACATTGATCTTCATTCTTTATTTTTTTTCTTTTTTCAAATAACTTAAAATATTTAGAAGACATCAAAAGAAAACGTCGAAAGAAGACGGGAGGGAGGAATATGAGGGAGTAATAAAATAACGATGTGCTTTGAGGATACGTTGATCTTTCTCTATCTGTTTTCTTCCTTCTTGTACACTATCTTTCTTTTCTGTTTCTTTTTTTTTTGTTTTTAACTTTTCTACTTTGTTTTGCACGGCATGGTTTCCGTTTTGCATTTTCGTTCATTATAGATTGTCGGCATCCACCAAGTCCCTGTTCAACCTCTTCAAGCCCGCGGTGCTGAACAACGTCAAACACGGGTAAATAAAAAAGTTTCATTGTCGTAACGTTAACGTCACGCAATTCTTTCCATCACCTACCACATCCACCCACCATTTTTGTCGTATCATTATTATCTTGTTATTGCAACTACAAAATCGCACGTGCACTCGGTCAGTCGGAAACCGTGCATGCGTTCGTACGTACGTACATGCATGTGTGCGTGCGTGCGTGATATGTGCATACGCGCGCGCGCGTGTGTGTGTGTGTGTGCGCGCGCGCGCGGACAGACAACGGACAACTATTTAGAAGGGAATCCAAGGTATTCCAGCTATCTCTTGTGAGTATTTCGAACGAGAAACTCAAAGTTTTTGAGGTCAAAAAGACAGGCACGATAAACGTTAATTATCAAACCACCCACCGATCCCCCTACCACCACCACAAAATTCCACGTGCACGTGAAATAACTTTAGGTTAGGTTGACCTTCGACCTCGCATGCAAAGAAATTGTTCAACCACGAAAACATGGATAGATATTCTTCAGGAAGATGAGGAAATGCTTGTTCGCGCCTTTGTAAAGAGAAACGAAAGTTGGAAGGCGTGCATGCATAATTTATAACGAAAAAAGGGGAGAGGGGTAAGAGGGTAGAGACAGAGAGGAACGGGGTAAGAGCTTCGCGTTCGTTCCTTGGTTCGTTGGTTGGTTGGTTGGTTGGTTGGTTGGTTGGTTGGTTGGTTGGTTGGTTCGCTGGTTGAAACGTTTTAAAATTTAAATGCCAGCACGCTCGAGGATTGTTCTCGGCCAACCGAGACGAAAAAAGAAATATGGTTCGCAGATTTTTTTTCCGTTTTTTTGTTCTTTTTCTATTTTTTACTTTTTCTTTTTTACATTCTCCTTTTCATTTTACTTTCTCTCTCTCTCTCTCTCTCTCTCTCTCTCTCTCTCTCTCTCTCTCTCTCTCTTTCTCTTTTATCTATTTATGGATTCAAGTAAAAAACGAAGAAAAAAAGAGAAATTAGGAAATTGTCAAGACTTTTCCTTTTTCCTTTTTTATTTCTTTTCTTTTTTTTTTTTTTTAATTTTTCGAAGATTTAGAAGCATCATTTTACAATGGCGAACATTACGAAGCCGTACCACGTGACAGCCAGTCTCATTTAACACGGCGGTGCGAAGTGCGCTATTGCGTTACCGAAGAAAGTGAGTAGAACGATTCCTGCTCTTACACAACGACGTTTTCGTTGTGTGTCTACGAGTGCGATCGTTGATAGCCTTTACGGGAAGCAACGAAGAGAGAATAAGAAAGAGAGAGAGAGAGAGAGAGAGAGAGAGAGAGAGAGAGAGAGAAAGAGAGAGAGAGAGAGAGGCTCGCGATTTGATAATCTCATACAACGAACCATTTTATTGTAAAATTTTCTATTCCAAAACAAAGAAAAAAAGAAGTAATATAAGAAAAGTATTGTATTCGTTTTCTCGTTGATTGAACATCGGTGACACGGATATGTACGTGGCCACGTTGAATAAAAAAAGGCCACGTTGATCAGGAAACCTTCGGTCTAACGTGATTATCAACGCTAACACAATCAAGTGAGGAAAACTTATATACCACAATTCTCGACGTTACGATCGTCGAGACAGAAAGCGTTGAGTAAAAGGAAATGAAAAATAAGATCAAACGACAAAAAAAAAGGAAAACGAAAAATAAACGGAAACAGGAAAAAGAAAGAGAGAAAGAAAGAAAAAGTGGTGAGAAAAACTTCGAATGAGATCGTGAGTAAAGGCTCACAGTGACTGCCTTTTTATCTGAACGGATACGTAAGTATGTACTTAATTGATATGTACTTACACCGAGACGTTTCCACGTTCATTAACTTACTTGCACAAATTTCTTTACGTGTTTTACAAATTTTTAACAATAATCAGCATGTAAATTAATGACTGTAATTAACTTACGATCTAACGATACCCGATCGTTAACAATTCGCACTTGTTGTTGTTGTTTTCTTTTTCTTTCTTTTTGTCCTCTTTAACAGGATCAACCAAACGCGAATTGTTCTAGAATTTCAGAATAGGCCATTGGTCGGTACGATCGTTATGAAAGATAGAAAGAGGGAGAAGGAAGAAGAGAGAGAGAGAGAGAGAGTGAGAGAGAGAAACAGAGAGACGCCTCTCGACGAAACCGAAGGGAGGGGAGAAGCTGCGTCATTATGAAAAATCAGGAGTGTTTCTCGATCGCAGTAATGCGCGAGCCGCACGGTCGATCGTTACTTTGCGAGTTATATTTTCGTTCCTACGTACACATGTATTAATAATAATAATAATAACAATAATAATAATATTATTAATAATAATAATAACAACAACAACAATAATAATAAAAAGAACGCGTCTCGTGCATTTGCGAAATCGAAAAGAAAGGCTCGAAGGACACGTTGGAGAAAGAGCCAGACAGTATATCCTTGCGGACTATCTCTCTCTTTCTCTCTCTTTCTCTCCCCCCCCCCTCTCTCTCTCTCTCTATTTATCTATCTATCTTTACCTATCTGTCTATCTATCTCTCTTTCTCTTTTTTTCTTTCTTTCTTCATTTCTCTCTCGCGCTCTGTTTATCGATCAAGGCCAAACAATCTTCGATCATCCGATTCCAGGTAATAATCATCATGAGCTCTCATTGTGCCAATCACGAGGAATAGAATTCAATGATTCAATAATTGGATTCAACTCGTTCCTCTCGTGTGTCTATTTCATGAAATTAAAATCGATCGAAATTACGAAATATAACTTTGCCACGTTACATTATACATACGTGAGAATCGTATTCGAACGAGCAAGTATCTGTATGGTAACTGAATAACTCTATAAAAAGTAAAATCGTTGAAGATATACGTGGTCGAGTCGAAAAAATGTTTTTTGTGTTCTGGTATGAACCGGTCAGGGTGACGTAAGTCACACGATGTAATTACGACGACCTGATACCTTTTATACACGTTGATAGATAACACGTGTGTCGAACACACCTACGCGTTATCGTACCCCAAATAGGAAAACGTTCGTGCGGTTAGCTGACTCTCTTGGAAATGCAATTTACTATACCTCGAAATTCTGATAACACGCGAGAACCATTCGGAAAGTGATCGAATTTAATAGCCTTTAATTATTGTTATGATGCGATTGGAATTAAACGAGCAATATTTATCTCATTATTTAGCTCAATGTAAAATAAAGAGGAAGGAAGTGAGATGGAAGCTAAAATTGTATCACAGAATTTCGTGAAAGTTAACGACGATCGGTCATTAATTAATTAAACATTATTTTCCGCTCGATGATTGATTGATTAATTATAAATCGTACGATATATATGATATCGCTTATTATCTGCGTTTTCTTTTTTTCTTTTCTTTTTTTTTTCTACATCAATAATAAAATATAAATGTTCGATTTGACCAGTACCAGAGACATGCAGTACAACGAGGAGGAAGGTACCGTCCGTATGTACCTGCGAGGACGTCCAGTCGTCCTTTACGTTCCAACACCTATGATAGATCATTATGATCTTCATAAAGTAACAACACCACCTCAAAGTAAACTCAAATTAGATTGGGTCTATGGTTATCGAGGGAGAGATTGTCGTAGCAATTTACATCTATTGCCGACTGGCGAGATCGTTTACTTTGTTGCTGCGGTGGTTGTACTTTATAATATGGAAGAGCACAGTCAGAGACATTATTTGGGTCACACGGACGATGTCAAGTGGTGAGTTGAAATTCATTTGTATTTGTTATAATATGACCCGAGTTGTCAACAGTTTTGGCAAATTGAATTTATCGCTTATTTTGTATTATATCGATCTATATTATACATAATATAGATGTGAGGACCTTACAAAGCATACACACACACACACACATATGTATTATATATATTATGTTATTTATAATAATTCATAGTAACTATATTACATACATACATACATACATACATACATACATACATACATACATACATACATACATACATACATACATACATACATACATACATACATACATACATACATACATACATACATACATACATACATACATACATCATACATACATACATACATACATACATACATACATACATACATACATACATACATAAATACAGTGCGCGCGCGCGTGTGTGTGTGTGTGTGTGTGTGTGTGTGTAATGGTGATTTAAAATTATTTGCGTCGGTATAATATGGTCCGAGTTGTCAAAAATATTGACAAATTAAAATTATCGCTTCTTTTGGATATATGTATATATATATATATATATATATATATATATATATATATATCCAAATATGTGATTTAGGCCACTTTTATAATTAAAGAATTTAAACAAATTTCTTCATCGAATTCCAGCATCGCGATACACCCAAATAAACTGGTAGTTGCAACTGGACAAACCTGTGGCCTGGATCGACGTGACGCGTTGGTAGGATATATAGGGTGTCCTGTAACTTCGGGGAACCGTTTCGGCATTGAATTCTACGGATGAAAGCTATAAAGAAGAAAATACAAAAAGTTCATATAAACATACTGCCGCACTTGATACATTTTTATTTTCCTGTTATAATGTTTTGAGTTTCTTTTTTAACACATACGGTGTACCCGTTTAATCTCATAAGAGATGTATAAAAACGTTCTTCTTCTATCTGAAAAAAGCCTGAAACGTTTTACGAATTAATTCAATTAATTTAATCTTTCGACAAAATTATTCCAATATAAAAATCGCTGTTATAACTCGAAAAGAAGATCAAATGGGGTACAAACAATTGTATGAATTTTCTTTATAGTTCTCATCTACAGAATCCAACATCGAAAGTTTTCACGAAGCTACGGGACACCATATTTATATATGTATATATATATATATATATATATATATATATATATATATATATATATATATAAGAGAGAGAGAGAGAGAGAGAGAGAGAGAGAGAATTCTATTAAAATTTGAGATAGTGTCGTATTAATAATTAAATATTCTTTCTACAGCCGCACATCAGAATATGGAACTCAGTAAGCTTAGCCACATTAAGCGTAATTGGTAATGGCGAGTTCGACGGATCGATTTGTTGTTTGTCATTCTCAAAAGCCGACGGTGGTAATTATTTATGTGCCATCGACGAAACCTCCGATCATAACATATCGATTTGGGATTGGCAAAAAAGCGATAAAGGAACTAAATTAACTGAAACGAAGGTAAGTCCCTTTACAATATTTCTCACAATATTTACGTTTTTATCTATTAAAAAAAGAAAAAGAAACCGATCGTTTTACGATTAATTTTTATGTTCGTATTCGAAAACGTATAAAACGTATTTAAAATTCAATTTAAATTTGCCGCCATATGAGAAAGAAAGATCGAAAACTATGAATTCCCGCGCGTTTTTAACTAACCTTAATTACATAACGACATTTAGTTGATAAATTTACGAAATAAAATTATATTAATATTTATTATCTCAATAATATTATATATAACGAATAAATACAAATTTATTATGCGTCTCAACAAAATTAATATCGAATTGCTCGAAATACATTTTTAATTTTTCTTTGCTTTTGCCTATCTTCTCGAGAGCATACGATGAAAGATATATCTCATAGGATAAAAAAAGAAATATTATAAAATACCTGAGTATATATAATATAAATGATAATGGATTGCAGTGCTCCGTTGACACGGTTGTCTGCGCTGAATGGCATCCTCTCGAAAGAAATCAAATCGTTTCCTGTGGTAAAGGTCACGTATCTTTCTGGTCCTTGGACAATGGCGGTATGTTGTATAAAAGAATGGGTATATTCGAAAGTAGAGAGAAACCGAGATATGTCACGTGTGTCGCTTTCAATCAAAATGGAGATGTACTTACCGGCGACAGTAATGGCAATATTATTGTTTGGGCAAGAGGTATTTCTTTTTGTATTTTTATTTTATTTTATAAATACTAATGTATTGTATATCCGTATAAATGTATGATGCTAAATTTCTTTTTATCTATTTTCTCTTTATTTTTCTTTTTTTTGTTTTTTTTTATTAAATTAGGCACCAACACTATCTTCAGATTGGTTAGAAATCTTCACGAAGGTTCGATATTTTCTATATGTGTTCTTAAGAATGGAAATGTTATTACCGGAGGTGGAAAGGATGGCAGAATATTACATTTTGATGGATCTTTAAATCCGACTGGCGAAGCAGCACAAGTAAATGAAGATAAATATTTTCATTCCTTTTTCTTTTTTAATTTTTTCCTTTGCGGAGTGTGTAATATTTAAATGTTAATTTACAGATTGAGGATCATTTTGGTGGAATCCGTACCTTATCAGAAGGCAGAGGATCGCAATTATTGGTTGGCACAACAAAAAATTGTATTCTCATTGGAGACATAGAAATGGGATTCAATCCAGCGATGTTAGGACATACGGAAGAAGTTTGGGGATTGGCAGCTCATCCTACATTGCCTCAATTTGCTACCGCAGGTCATGATAGATTGTTACAAATGTGGGATAGTCTCAGTCATACAGTGGTATGGAGTAAAGATATAGGGGTATGTTTGTAATTCTTTAGTATTATATTTTGTCTACTGGACAGTTTGTTTATACTTAGACTTTGCAGTAATTCTTTCAGAATACTGACTTTGAAATTTCTATTTAGGAACAAGCACAAAGCATCGGTTTCTCTCCTGATGGTACCATTATGGTGGTCGGTTGTGTATCTGGAAAATGGTTGGCCATTGATAGTGAGACACGTGAATTATATACTCACCATACAGATGGATCAGAACCAATTCAAGTTAGATTTTTTTTTGTTTTGACAAATTAAGAAATATCTTCATGAAAGAATTCATTGATAAACATATTTCTTTGTTCTTAAAAAGGTGGTTACATTCTCCCCAAGTGGAAATCTCCTTGCTCTTGGTTCAAGAGATAATTATATTTATATATACCAAGTAAACGAGGATGCTACTAAATATAGTAGAGTGGGCAGATGTATGGTATGTTTATTTCAATTTTTTTGCTTATTATCATCATTGTTAATTGCATATCATTGTATATTGACCGTTCAAAATCATGTAATAACTATCTTTTTATATAGCTTGTAAATTTACTTGCATTACACATGCTACATTCGTTCATATCACCATCTTAAACATTTTTTAAATAGTCGTGTTATAAGCGCTAAACTAGGAAATTTTGTAATAATACATTAAACTGAACTTAGCTACTTAACATATTTCTTTTCTTCCTGTTTAGCCTAAACGGATACGAAGGCACGGAGTAAGATTTATATTTGGGTTGTTTCAAAATGACCAAGATATATTATGTCGATATAAATTATCTGAGAGAAATACAACTCACATTTAGAATAAATATTATTTGCAAATTTGTAGATAAAATTGCTTCACATGAGCACGCATAGTAATTTTCGCTTTCACAATATATATGTATATCAGTTTAAAATATCACAATACATAATAATAGGAATAGGAACAGTTCATCTGTCTTGAAAATATATTCCAGTTTATTCATGACAAATGAACAAAATTGTTATTCCAAAATTCTTTGTGTTCTTCAAAAATTATTATAATTTATTTTTAAATGCATATGTATCATTGTTTATTTCAGGGACATTCTAGTTTTATAACTCATTTGGATTGGTCAGTGGATGGACAATACTTGCGTAGCAACAGTGGAGATTATGAACTTCTATTTTGTTAGTATATAACCTCATTAATAATGTTCTGTAACAAAAAATGATGCATATCTTATATTTATGAATTATATTCTAGGGAATCCTGGTATTTGTCGTCAAATATCTCAATCCTCCATTTTTAGAGATGTTGATTGGGCAACTCATACCTGCATAATATCTTTTGAGACAATTGGTATTTGGCCAGAAGGTGCAGATGGCACGGATATAAATAATTGTAGCCGCAGTGGAGATGGAAAACTTCTTGCTACGGGAGATGACTTTGGAAAAGTCAAATTATTTTCGCATCCTGCATGTCAACCAAAGGTAATTTATAAAATAATAATTACTATACAATTCTTATACATATTATATACATATATGAAGCATTTTAAAATATTTTAAATGTTTGTTTTTAGTCATTATATCATAGCTATGGTGGTCACTCCAGTCATGTGACAAACGTGTCGTTCCTTCAAGATGATACTAGACTGGTGTCAACGGGTGGAAGTGACACCAGTGTTCTCCAATGGGTAGTAAATTAACTTATAATTTAGAACAAAGAGAAGATATCTGTTCTAATCGATAGGACATATTATTTTTACATATATTTTCAAAGTGCACTTTGTCAACACGTAGCGAGCTTATTTGTAAAATAATATGAACAAGAGAATAATGAAAATGTCATTATTATTGCTAAAGCGATTTGTGATTAACGAAATGGTACGGTATGTACGCATACTTAACATGGAAAGAGATACATATATTGTTAATGAATTAAGGAATGTGGTAATTTTATGATTACTCTCTTTTATGTAGCACATTTAATATTAATGTATCAATGTTTGTCACAAATCAAAAATTTAACTCGTGGACATTCCTTGTATGATTGAATATTATGTAATTGTCGTTTGACGAATGTTAACCGATCTGTACATGTACTTTATATTTCTACTCATTATAATATACGTCAAGTTGCATTGTTCCTAATGATGTAGGAGACGATTGATAATCCAAAGAAAAAAAGGCAAAAGATATGGAATGTCCTTATCAAAAAGAAGGAATAAGTTCGAAACTCGTAGAAGCTCGTAACGTAAAATATACCGCGCATACTATATTATGCCGTCCATTAGAAAGTATATTGTACAATATGCGATTTTAATTCGCATTTGTACTTTCAAGTGCAGGGTTTTTGGATCTAATCTGTGCAAATCAAATTCACTGATTGATTATTTTTATTATTATTATTATTATTATTATTATTATTATTATTATTATTATTATTATTATTATTATTAATCTTATTAATATTATTATTATTATAATTTTGTATTGATCAAATATTTCATTACAATTCAAATAAGACATGATTTGCACTGTATTTGTTCACAATAGTCCTCAGTGTGTTAACGTAATAATTTAACTGCAAGGAAGTATCTGCCATTGATATACTTTTTGACGATAATATCATGTGCAAGTAAAATGCAACAAAGGAAGAAGAAAAGAAAAATATCTTTCTATCTGTATATTCTTATAAAAAAAACTGTACATACAGTAAGATCTTCTAAAGGAGTCTACGCTTTTTGACCTTCTTTTGGCATTTTGTATGAATTTTTGGTACGAACTCTTTTACCAAAGTATAAGAATGAAAGAAACAAGCTAAGAAAGCATGGAGAATCAATCTATTTTCACTCATTGTCACCTTGTAAGATATATCTCTATTTTATTTATATTACACCACAAATGCATACGTATATATGTAACATTAACGTCTAATAAATGCTCCTTAAGGCAATATTTTCTTTACAGGATTGTTACCACAAAATATATTCCAATAACACAATTTATTTTTATTAAATTTATAGAAAAATAAAAAGGCAATGTTATTAAATAAGTATGATAAGAAAAATGGTCAAGGCTGTGTAGGAATTAAAGCATAGCCTATCTGACGTAACAGTTTTTCCTGTTCGATGAGTTCCTTCTCAAAGAGTTGTCTTAAATACAATCTTTTCCTAGCCATCATCTCACGTCTAGTTTCTTTACGCTCATACTTCTTTTTATTCTCTAACTCTTGATTGTCCATTTCGTACTTTTGCATTATACTAAAAGACAAAAAAAATAGATATTAAAGTAATCTCTGCGAGTACTTATATATTTCGACAATTATTAAAAGGAAAATAGAAATAATTTCAATATTTTGTCCCTTCGACTAATAATCTGCAAAACAATATTTTCAAGACACATATCAACGAATAATTGTTTCCAAGTTTTCAAATGTCCTGAATGCATTAATTTACTGATGAATGTTAATTTAACATTAACAATATAAAATGACGTGAATGAATAGTATTATTCGTAAACGAATAACAAAATTTTTTAATTGCTATATATTATAAAGATTCTTCATTAACACGAGAGAGAGAGAGAGAGAGAGAGAGAGAGAGAGAGAGAGTCGAAGTAATTGAAAAAGAAAAAAAAAATATGTAAATAAAATGTGAACTCGCGTGTTCACTGTCTCGACAAGCGGTTAACGTTCTGTTACCACTTAACCGTTCGATTGGCTGAGTCATTCATTATAGTTAATTGTCCCTATCGTCTACATTACCAATATAATTCTGTCACGCGCGATTTTATTAGGCAAGTCTTTTATGCCGTAGAACTATTGTTTTGCATTTCGCGGAATACATAATCTAATCGTTGAAGTTGTTGCAAATGACTCTTTCTGACAAACAAGTCGTTCTACCATTGATAACGAAGTTATATACATATATATATATATATATATATATATATATATATATATGTATGTATGTATATATATACATTGAAGATAAAAATTAATCAAATGATTATTTTTATTGAGAATGATCTCTCTCTCTCTCTTTCTCTTTTTATCGTATCGTCTCGTATCGTATCGTATCGTATCGTATCGTATCGTATCGTATCGTATTGTACCGTACCGTACCGTATCAAACGAGTACAATTCGCAGAGATCAAAAATGATTGTTTTCGAATACGAAAGTTTAAAAAGTGCGCTATAACGTGTTAGTCAAAATCAAATTTATAAATATAACAGTCAAAAAATAACGTATTCTATTCTTCCGTTATATCTAAAAACGGAAAAATTAAAATTTGTTCCTCGTAGTGTTAAATTCTGTAAGTAATACGCGCGCGCGCGCGTGTGTGTGTGTGTGTGTGTATATATATATATATATATATATTCCGTATAAATCTATAATAGAATATACAAATAAGCGTTATTATATTATTCTACGAGAATAACAAAATAAGATTATTCATTTTATTTTCGCAATTGATACGTGAAAGAGATCGAATATAACCAAACAATGTATCGATTTGACGTCATACGTCAACACCAAGGCGAACCGTATAAGAAAATACGCGATGATAGCGAGAAACTGAGAACACATTACGTTCTCGGGTTCAAGATAACCGGGAAGTTCGATTTAACGTTCGAGTTTCTACGAGAACGATAAGAAAAGCTTCTCGCAAGAGAATAAACCGGTCGGTCCAGGGAGCTCGTTGAAAGGAAAAGTCATCTTTTTTCTTTCCTTTTTCTTTCTTTCTTTTTTACAAAAGGGAGATGCTCTATCTCTCTCTCACACACACATGCACATACATACATACGTAAATAAATTTAAACTGTGTACGTGAATGTGCGTATGTGCACGCGCGCACGTGTGTGTGACACGCTAAAAGTCATTCCAACTTCGCGAAAACTCTCATTTTCGTTACTATCCAAGATTAATCGTAAGAACAAAGAGAAAGAGAAAGAGAAAGAGAAAGAGGGAGAGAGAGAGAGAGAGAGAGAGATGCAATGAACACGAAAGTGAGAAAGAAAAAGAGAAGGTACGAAGCAACGAGCAATCTAGGGAAAGTGCTGTCCTACTTGCACACCGTTCACTGTTACCATCGTTCCTCTACCAGCCACGACGACCATCATCGATATTATTATACTTAACGACAAAAAGGAACGTCGATAGGGTGTCTTTGTATTGGTTAGCCTCCATGGAGATTAAAAGATTTCGTGGGTAACCTATCTAGGATTCCAGAATTCAATTTTTCTTATCGATAAGTGTAAGTAGTGTGCATGCGTTTGTATACATATATATATACACGCACACATATATATGCAGTGAGAACTTAAGCATTCATACAATAGGAATATAGTAATACATTCGTACTGTACGAAACTTAAGCCCATTGTGTGTGTGTGAGTGTGTGTATTTATATTTATAATAATGATAATAATACACGATGCATGAATTTCACAAATATTTTTTTATCGTTCTCGTATTATCTTAATATCGATATTAACGATATTTTCGTTTGTACAATGTCTATTAGTATAATAATGTGTGTGTGTGTGTGTGTGTGTGTGTGTGTGTGATTATCGTGGTAACTGAATGAGGTTAGGACATTTTTTTTGTATTTTTTTTTTTTATGAAAAGAATAATGACGAAAAAATCTTTCGAGTCATAAATTAAGCATGGATTAAGCGCATACGAATGGATGATTATGAAAGTGGCTTAAGTCTTATAACTCTCGTAAATAAAGTATCATAGAACGTATATACGTTTATAGTTTTTTTCTTTTTTATTATTTAGACACGTTTAAATCATACATACAATATCTCTCGTGTATTTATACTGTAAATATATAAACACTATAATAAATAATATGTAAATATTAAATAGAATAATATTATACTATAATATTATATATATATATATATATATATATATATATATAAACTATAATACTGAATATATATACTAAAAGTAAAAATATTATCATATATACACATAGGGATATATAGTGTACTATGTTCGATAAGATTCAAGTTATTTCCGGGCTACAACATTAGATACCATGAGAGATTCAGAATGCTTGTGTACGGCTTTATGTAATCAAGCGTACAACATTCGTGTCGCAAGGTTTCATGAATGAAACTTGCTTCTGCAATGTGGAAAGGCGTCCTCGAAAATGTCGTCGTCGTCGTCATCGTTGCTTTGTCTCTCACAGTCACTCATAAACTCTCTAACGAGTTCCAACCTATTCCATCTAATGAGCACATTTCGCAAAAACGAATTCTTATAATGAAAGATCGTAAAATATTAACTATAGAATCGTATAAAAAATCTCAGGGCATAATTATCTCCAAGCATTTTTATCGAAAAGCATTATTATTAAATATTATGATCGATAACACTCGTTTCTTTCATTTTTATAATAGCATCGCATTGATAAACATATCCCTATCAATAGATTAAATAATTATACCCTACTTATTAACATAAATTTTGGAACATATCTTAAAGCATATCTTTAAAAATTATCGATATAAAAGAATAAAATAAAAAAAGAAATATAAATTTATATAAATAAATCATATATATATATATATATATATATATATATATATATATATACATATGTATATGTAAACGTATAAACAAAACCACGGAATTGTTTAAACACAAAAACAAGGATCTCGTCGTAAAGGTCGTCGCTAATAAAGAGAAAGAGGAGAATGCTTTAACCAAAGGAACAGCGCAATGGGTCGTTACATTAAACGGAGTTAGGTGGGGTTAGGAGGCAGGTAGGTAACGGAGGAAAGGGGAAGAGATCCAATTAGAGGAAATCTTCGATAGAATATGGGGAGAAATATAAATTGTATGTGGTCTACCAACCACTGTGACGTGATACCAGGCGACGCCCTTAAAAGTGGACTGGGGGGAGACACGAGAAAGACAGAAAAAAAGAAAGAAAGAAATAGATAGAGAGAGAGAGAGAGAGAGAGAGAGAGAGAGAGAGAGAGAGAGAGAGAGAGAGAGAGAGAGAGAAAATAAGAGAAAAAGAAAGAGTGAGAAAATGATATATAAAGAAAGAGAAAGAAAGAGAGAGAGAATGATAGTGTAAGAAAGAGAGAGAGAAAATTAGAGAGAGAAAAAGAGAGAAAATGATAGTGAAGAAAGAGAGAGAGAGAGAGAGAGAGAGAGAGAGAGAGAGAGAGAGAGAGAGAGAGAGAGAGAGAATACATGGAAAGAAAAGGAAGAGAAGGATCGCGATCGAGGGGAGAAAACGAGAAAGAGTAGGTGAAAGAGAGAGAGAGAGAGAGAGAGAGAGAGAGAGAGAGAGAGAGAGAGAGAGAGAGAGAGAGAGAGAGAGAGAGAGAGAGAGAGAAGAGAGTGAAAGAGAAAAGAGTGTAGAGAGGGAGAGAAAGAAAGAGAGCGGAGAGAGAAAGAGGTGTGCGAGGGGATGGAAGAGGTAAGGGCGAAGAAGCAGAGTGGGGTGAGGTGGGGGAAATATAAAAATGGAGGAAAAAGAAAAAGGGCACTCTTGGCTTCAAATCAAGGACCAGACGAACCGGTCTACCCCTCTGCGAGATGCGTCTAATTTTTTTCAACTTGTTTTTTACCACGGTCACCGCCTTTCTTTTTCCTCGAGCCAGTGGTGCGCCCCTCCCTCACTCCCTACGTCCTTCCCTCCCCCTCCCCCTCTCCCATCACCCTTCACCCTCCTTCCCGCCATCTCTCCTCCTTCCTCTCTCTCCTCTCTCGTTCTTCTCTCAAGACCCTACGTTTATACACAGCGTGATCCTCGCAGGTGTCCAACGAGGGCTGCCCAAAAATGTCCTGAGGAGAGTTTAAATCTCGCGACCCCCGCAAGTCCTTCGTTTCTATTATATATAGCTCTATATATGTACGTATATATTATATAGATTATTGCTATATGAATATATAACTATATACACTATATAGACATATAGATATGTATATATTATATGCAGTGTAATTATGTATGTATACGTATATTATACATATACGATGCTATAGCTATATGTAATGTAATACGTATGTAGACATGTAAGATTTATATGGTATAAATATGTTAATATATACATAACGTAGTGCTATATGTAAGCTAGCTGTATACATGTATATATTGATATATAAGACATATATATATATATACATGTATATATTGATATATAAGACATATATATATATATATATATATATATATATATATTTAGTAAAACGATATATAGAACGTATTACATATAATCATATAAATATATTAGATTATATCTCTATAATAATACTTTATAGTTATGTTCGTATATATATTATATACACTGTATATATGTACATACGTAATTACGTATATCCGTTAAATCCTATACCTCTCCTGACACACACACACACCATACATACTACATAACTTGTCCATACTACATAAGTTTTTTTAATTTAGTTTCTTTTCACTTTTTTTTTGTTTATAAATATTAACACTACCAAACTGTATACCGTAGCTTTTTCTCTATATTTCGCGAGAAAGATAATCTATCTTTGATCCTTTTTTTTTTGTATGGACCCGATTGACAGCTTCGTACGAGGTGAGAAAGTTCAAGGTGACTCGACATTTATTCAAGATCACCGACCCCTCCTTCTCGTTCATCGGCCACGATACATTTTGTAAATATCTTTCCTAAGCCAAAGAGAATGAGAAAGATAGATAAAGAATGAGAATGAGAATGAGAAAGAGAAAAAGAAAGACAGAGAAAGAGAGATAGATAGATAGATAGAGAGAGAGAGAGAGAGAGAGAGAGAGAGAGCGAGAGAGAGAGAGAGAGAGAGAGAGAGAGAAAGAGAGAAGGACAGAGAAAGAGAGAGAAGGAAATCACACGGCAATACGGACATTACGAGAAGAATACTTAAGAAGGTGCATTGCTGCACGGCTTCCCGATTCGAATGCAAAGACAGAAAGGTGCGTCGTGGTTGGACTGAAAGACCTTCTCCTTTTTCTTATACTTCTTATCTTTCTCCTTCCCTCCTACCTCTTACTCTTCTCTTTTCCTCCTTTTCTCTCTCTCTCTCTCTCTCTCTCTCTCTCTTTCTTTCTGTTTGTCTATCTCTTTCTCCCTCTTTCCCCTCTTTTTTTCTCTTTCTCTCTCTCTCTCTCTCTCTCTTTTTCACTCTTTCTAAGCAAGCTTTTCCTTCTCCTTCACCTCTCTCGCCTAGGAGCATAAGAAAAAGTTTTATTCGATTATTCGAACGGCAAAGACGCTTCTCAGCGTTCGAATGCGTTCACATCAGACGGGAATAGCATTCACCGAACTCCCTTGAATTCCGATTCTAGGAAAGGATCTCGCTTACGAATTCGCGAGCACCGCTTATGGGGACGTTACAAAAATCTTAGATACCACGTAAGTAGGTATATATTTACGTTTAGATTCATCCAAGCGAGATACACATTTTTATATCGTGCTTTATAAGTTTTCGTCGCCATTACGTGATTTTTCTTTTTCTTTTTATTTCCTTTTTGTTCTCTCTCTTTTTTTTTCTATTTTGGTACGATCTAAAGGAGATCGTAATGATATTATTATACTTATTTTTCTAGCGTATAAAAGATAATTATATCGGTGTAACGCGGTGTGATGTTTTGTCATGGCATATAATTATTAGAAGATATTAATCTTTAGGGAGTGAAATATTGGTTAACGATAACAAGTGATTTTACGGTGAAGCGTTGATATATAAGTGAAATAAATGCAAATACATTCAATAATTTTTGAATTATATGAAATTAAGAGGGTTAAGAGCGTAGACCTTTTTCTTCTTCTATTGTGATCGGTTTCTTTGTTTCTCTCTCTCTCTCTCTCTCTCTCTCTCTCTCTCTCTCTCTCTCTCCTTTTATCTTTTTGCTTTTCTCAACGAATCGAGTTTGCACCAATGATCATAAGCCATTTCTTCGACAATTCTACGTGTTGTCATATGTTCGCGCTTATTATCAAACAACACGGAAGTTACTTCCTGTCCCTCCTTTCCAACGCTTCCTTCCGTTCCGGGATTATTATTCGAAGAGTCGTGGTGAGCACGGCGAAATCGTACGCGGAAAATATTCTCCTCTCTCGCTTCGTGTGTCGTGTCTCTTGCTTGCCGATATTTATCCGACTTATTATAATAACGCGACACGAGCATACTACGACACACGATCGTGATTCACGATCGACCCCGCTCTCAACATCGTCGTCCTCGTCGTCGTCGTCCTCGTCGTCCTCGTCCTCGTCGTCCTCGTCGTCCTCGTCGTCGTCGTCGTCGTCGTCGTCGTCGTCGTCGTCGTCGTTGTCGTTGTCGTCATCGTTTGAAATTACCGATCGCAATGACGTAATCGTGTAGCTTCGAGAAAGACGCGATATTTACTTTAATTTTTCGTTATTAAGTTTAACGACATGTTCTGTCCGTTTTTGGACGTAAAAAAAATATATATATTTATCTTTTTATTAATATTTAATTAATAATATAATTTCCATTAATATCTTATTAACTATTTCATCTCATATTGATAAAAACATTGAAATTCCATTACGGTCAAATAATTCGTCTCTAATAACAAAAGAAAAAAAGAAAAAGAAACGGAAACAGATTTATTTGAACTCGTAAAAAAAATGTATTTGCTAATCTCATTTGTTTTATTGCACAAACGAAAGAAAATGTCGTTACTTCGTTTTTCTATCTGTCTTCGTCTCTTTTTCTAACGCACGCATAAAATTCTCCGAGCCTCGTAACGATTACGTAAACTTCGATCGATTCAACTCTGCTAAACGATTTCCTCGCTTTTATGGAAAGTCGCATTAATCTCTCTCTCTCTCTCTCTCTCTCTCTCTCTCTCTCTCTCTCTCTCTCTCTCTTTCTCTCTCTCTTTTTCTGTCTTTCTTGATTGGAAAGATCGACGATCTCTGTTATTCGACAAAAGTGGTATGCACGTCGTCTTGAGAAAGAACGAATCCTTCGAACCTGTCGCACCTGTTATCGCCACTTAATGGACTTTCACTTTGACTCTTGGTGAGGTTCACTTCATGGAATTTACTAATCGAAATGAGAAACGCGAATCTCAATGCTCACGCAGACACTTTTTCGTTGCAAAAATGATCGGACGATTAATTTCTACGATTTATAGATATAAATACGTAAATATTTGAGAAAAGAGAAAATTTTTATTTTTCTTCCTATTGAAATTAATTGATACGAATTGGAATAGAGAAGCGATCTTTTCTTTGTTTTTATCTTTTTGTTTCTTTCTTGTTTTTTTTTTTTTTTTTTTTTTTTATTCAATCATCCTCTAAAGATCTCTTGAACGAAATTCTTTCGAGTTTCAAGACGATGAACGTCGAGCGAATTCGTCGAAGGAAATTCGAGCTTGAAACCACGCAACCCCCTGAACAACGAGAAAGAAAGAACGATATGAAAAGAGGGAAAGAGAAAGAGAGAGAGAGAGAGAGAGAGAGAGAGAGAGAGAGAGAGAGAGAGAGAGAGAGAGGAGAGAAAGAAAGGGAGAAAGGGAGAAAGAAAGGAAGAAAAAAAAAGAAACGAATGACGGAGTTCGTGCACTCTTAAGAGAGGGTCGTGCGATCGAATATACTCTTATCGTTCACGGTAGAAACGCCGTAGCAATTTATTCCAATTTAAGAGCCCGTATTTTAGCAACACGCGACCGAGCTCGTCCGGTAATAATAATAAAAGAACGAGAGAAGCCATCGTGGATGGATAAACTCGTGAAAGGGTTAGGGCCCGAGAAAGAGAAAATTTCTAAATCATGTTGACCAGAATGGTCGTGTGCTCGTTTCTTTTCGATTATGTATGTTTGAATGTATGAATGTATGTATTGATGTATGAGCATATTCATCGATAAATATACGGGCAATAATGATATAATAATGCACATAGGATTTTACACTTCTATCAAACTTCTTCTCGTCTAGATATTAATCTTTTTATCTGCTTATATATTTCTTTTGATTGCCACGTTATTAACATTGAAATATTAATCAAAATGATAAGTTAAATGAATAAGCGATTCTATCTGCGAGTAATCGTCGGTAATGTCAATGATTTTGTTTTTTGGTTTTTTCTTTTTTTTTTTTTTCTTTTTTTTTTATAAAACGATTCGATGATTTATCTATCCGTGACATAACGAATTCGTCGATGATTCATAACAAATGTCAAGGAATAAAATAATTCAATGATTTCGCAACGCAAGTAATTTAATAATATTGTTACCTCGATGATTCATAAAGTGTCGAAAAATCAAAAACGATTCGATGATATACCACGATTAGAGTCTATGCTATGCGCTATATTTATGGAAATAATTCGTAATTAATTTTTATGGCATTTACACGGAATAATTCCTGTCAATTATTCCAACGATCTTTCTCTATGGAGTAGTTCGCACTAATGATATAGTTTTATAATATAAATCGCTTTTTAAATATCTCTTCTCGTCTTGCTCCTCCTCCTCCTCCTACTTCTCCTTCTTCTTTTTCTTTTTCCTATAAAACGATCTTGGATATTACACGGATCGATGAAAATCGACTTTCAAGGACTTTTAAATACCGGATCGAATAAACGAAAGAGGTGGAAGAGACAGGCTTGGGTAAAGCGAAACTGTGGTAGCGAACTCGTTCGCGGTTCCACGCTCGAAAATGTCCGCGATGTAACGAAAGCGAAATAAAGGAGCACGAGAAAAGAAAAGGAAAAAAAGGGAGAAAGAAAAAAATGAACAAAAAGGGGGGACAAGGAAGAAAAAATAAAAAAGAAAAAAAACGCGCGGAACGTGGCGTTGCGGAGAGCTGCGAGGGTAGAAGAAGAAGGAGGAGGAGAAGGAGGGGGGAGAGAAGGAGGAGGAGGAGGAGGAGGAGAAGGAGGGGGGAGAGAAGGAGGAGGAGGAGGAGGAGGAGGAGGAGGAAGATGAGGTGGAAGAGGAGGAAGAGGAGAAGAAGAAGAAGTAAGAGTCGTAAAACGGGTTCTCTTCTGGCCCTCGGGGGTCGTCCCTCCCTCGATTTCGCCTTTTTCGTTGGGTCCTTCTTCTTTTTATTTTTTCTTCTTCTTCTTCTTCTTCATCTTCTTTTTTTTATTTCTCTTCTTTCTTTCTTTCTTTTTCTTTTTCTTCTTTCTTTTACTTTTTCATTTTCTTCTTCTCCTTTCTTTTTATTTTTTGTTTTATTTTTTTTTTTCGTCGATCGTTCGTGTTAAAAGCCGAAAGGAAAATTGTAAATTTCTCGTAATATTTTTTTCGAGTCCTCTCTTAATATTTATGCCATTCATTTCTACATTTTATATAGTCTTATAAGCGTGCAATATGATTTATCTCTTCATGACATTTACTACGAATAAAATGGATTCAATGATTCCGCAAACGTAGAGTACGTCAATGATTTACGACAAAGTCTAAGTATATGTAACCGTTTAAATCTCTTACATACGATATACATCTATGTATTACACGGTATGTAACAAGTTCGTTAATTATTTGATTTCGAACGTCGATCAAACTTTTTCGGGATTGTTTGAATACTTCGATTGATGAAATTCATTCTATTCATTGAAGGAATTCTATCGTAGACAAGAGTTTCGATAATTAAAGCTCCTTTTGATTCTTTTTATACAAAATTGTTTTATTCGTAAGGAAAACGTATTTTGTGAGTAATTAATGAATAGTACTTCCATACACTTTTTGTATTATTTAAGAGTTTTATTATAAAAGGATAATCATTAATTATGAATTATTTCTCGTAGACTTATAAATCATTAAATCTCTTCGTTAGAAAACAAAATCATTGGTAAACTACTATTTGGTTGTTTTAAAAATCACTGAATCGTTTTTATTCGCATACACGCTATGTCTCTTATCGACGAGCAACAGGATGGGCTAAAAGTTTTTACATGACGTAAAATATCGATGACTCTTTTTCGAATTTTTTTTTGTATGTGCCAATTTTAACAACGTGCAATATTAAACGAGTTGGTTGGGCTTCTGTAGTTTTACGATCTGAAGAAAAAGAAAAAAAAAGAAAATTAGCCTAAAAGTTATCGAGAAAAAGTAAAATCTCGATTTTTTTTTTCTTAATCACTGAAGAACTCGACTTCCCTATACTTCGTAGATACATATTAAATCATTGAATCGTTTGATTATTGAACGAAAGTGCGTGAACTCAAATTGTTCAATTGTTTTATTAAAAAAGAACCAAAATCATTGACTAAAAAAAATCACTTATTCATCTTACTTATCTTTTCGATTGATTTTTAATATTGCCAAAAAAACAAAATAAACTATTAAAATTAACAGAAACAAACGTTAATATCAAATCGTACGATGTAACAACAAAAGCATAATCGTATTAATCACGATTGATAATGAAATATACAAATTGTAATCGTTAATCGTCGATCGAATGAAATATCGCGCAATACTGATATTTTCTCAGATAATTTTGTAAATTATTCGTGGCGTTTCTTTTTCGCTTTGCTAAGTTTTGATAAATGAAATTTATACATTACAAAAAGAAAAATACATAAATTCAAAATAGAAACAAAAAAACCACGAATTTTTCAAATTGCCCTTTTATTTTATCGCGTGTTCGTTCTCCGTTAAATTCGTTCGTTCGTTTTTTATCGAATTATTTTTGTATTTTATTTCACTTTATTTTATTCATTTACTCTCTCCCCCCTCTCTCCCTCTCTCTCTTTCTCTTTCTCTTTCTCTCTTTCTCTTTGTTTGTCTCTCTCTCTCTCTCCCCTTCGTTCTATGTTTATCGAATGAAAGAGAGTCGGTATTCATTATAACGAAAGACGATCAGATAACTTGGTCGTAAGCATATGTGAGATTAAACCCAACAAGTTAGACATTTAATAGTATAGTTTCGAATCCTTTGACATTCTAGTTATCCTTGAACGGTTGTACAATTTCTCGTCATCCCCCGCTGTGTTAAATATTTCGAACGAATTCGTTATCGTAGGAATTATACGAGGTGTTCGTTAAAAATTTCAACTAACTTATGTATTTTCCAGCACATTATACATTATGATTTCCATACGAGTCCATATTTTTCATACGATATAATTCCGATCCCAATTATATCTTGATACTACGAAGAAGATTTAAGTAAATTTACCTTCGTAGTGATATTGTATCATAGAATACACGATATATATATATATATATATATATATATATATATATATATATACACACACATATATATATATGCTTTAAACTCGAGATGTTCAAGTCTCTTAAATCGAGAATGAAAAGTGACCCGTGTAACTGCTACCACACATAAACGCATATCTATGTACGTGCGTATATAACTACTGGCATGTGTGTGTGTGTGTGTATGTTCTATGTTGGATAAAACATGCTCGCGAGATATCACGCACGACCGGTCGTGCTTTTGCCTAGAATTCCGGTTTCCGGCACGTGGTGGTTTAAGGAAACGATGTATTTATATCGAACTCGCTCCTGCACACCGGTGTTGGTAATTGTTACGTGGTTTCACCTAGAGAGACCGTTCCTTTCTCGATGGCTTATGAGATCGCACGGTGGACATTGCGTTGATACTTTCCTTAAAAAATGAAAACTCGACGAATCCATGGGAATATGATTTCTTTTTAACTAATTAAATTTCTCACATTCCTATTAAATCCCGATATATACGTTTAGTTACAATATACTAGCAGTAGTTATTTCATTTATCAAATAATTTTATACTTTTATAATTTTATTAAAACGTCTATTTGCATTTTCGCGAAAAATTTTTATGTAATCTTGAAGAAACGTAATTATACGAATAATTCTTTTTTTTTTTCTTTCTTTCATTATATTTCTTTTATTGGTATCGTATTTCGATAAAAGTTATTGATAATTTCGTTTATTAAACAATTTTATTGAATTACAATTTATAATTGCATTCGTGTTAAAAAGTTTGAGTGGATTCGATGGAACAATGTCATAGGAATAATTCTTTCCTTCGTTTGAGTTATATTAGGTTAAAAATTTTCGAATAGGTTCGAATGAACGAAGTAATACGAAATATTTGTTCGTTTGTTTATTGTGTACATCACATATTGTTTAATGTATATCTATATCATAAATATTATTTAACAAATTAATTAATAATCATAACGTATACGATATATTGCATATACTATATACAATATCTTATCCAACATATCTACTCGTCGTATACAATCTAATA